>LPNX011048925.1:126222-138609 GCA_001517045.1 Pseudotsuga menziesii
TGCTATGTGCTATACTGAGCATATTTCACTAGAACCTTTCCCACTCAACCAACAATAATTTATTTATTTATTTAAAAAATAGCCTGTTAAGTGTTGTTGTATAGTTATGTATGGAACCGGTCAAAACCGGAACCAGAACCGGTCATTTCTGGTTTGAGAGACTGGTTTGACCCAGTGATGCCCCAAAATCAGTCGGACCGGTTGGTTTTACCGGTTCCAATCTGATTTCTACAATACTGCATGGACATAAATGAAAGTGGAAGAGCAATACTGACACTCTTGAGATATCCTTTTATGCAAGTGCAATGGTAGACGATCTCTAATGAAATTATTGAAATATCCTTGTGTAGGTGCAAATGTTGAAGCAGGTGGTAAGTTCTACATTTGTACTTGTGCATAATATTACTCATAAGATTTCCGCAAAGATATTTTGTTTGTGTTCAAAATTTGTAGTAAACTTTTCTGAAATATATTGTGTTTCTAAGATTATGAATGATGTAGATTTCCCATTGCAATGTGTGAATCGGAAGGCCAAGGAGGAGGAGGAGGAGGTATGCATGGTCCAGGTGAGTTTGTTTAAATAAGATTCATATTAAATAATTTGTCATTTATTTATTTATTGAGTGCATGGGCATAAAGGAAGGTGGAGGAGCACTAATGAGACTCTTGAAATATCCATTTGTGTAGGTGCAATGGTAGATGATCTCTAATAACACTTTTGAAATATCCTTGTTTAGATGTCTGAAGATTGAAGCAGATGGTAAGTGATACATTTGTACTTGTGCATAACATTACTCATAATATTTTCTCAAATATATTTCGTTTGAGTTTAAAATTTATAATAATATTTTCTTAAATATATTTGGTTTGTAAGATTGGGAATGATGTGGATTGCACATTGTAATGGGTGAATGGGAAGGCCAAGTAACATGATGTATGCATGGTTTAGGTGAGTTTGTTTAAATTCACGTCATATTAAATTATTTGTCATTTATTTATTTATTGAGTACATGGTCAAAAAGGAAGGGGGAAGAGAACTAATGACACTTTTGAAATTTCCTTTTGTTCATGATCAATACTATACGATCTCTAATGACACTATTGAAATATCCTTAAGTGTAGGTGCGAAGGTTGAAGCAAATGGTGAGTTTTACATTTTATTAGTGCATGAGATTACTCATAATATTTTCTCAAAGACATTTGGTTTGTGTTTAAAATTTCTAATAATATTTATTGGTATATTTTTATTCTTATCAAAACTTTTGTGTGGGTTGACCTTGGTTGGCCATGGTTCATTCGAGTTTGTTTAAATAGAAGTCATTTAAATGATTTGTCATTTCTTTATTTATTGACCACATGGACGTAAAGGAAGGTGGAAGAGCACTAATGACACCCTTGAAATGTCATTTTGTGTAGGTGCAACGGTAGATGATATCTAATGACACTATTGAAATACCATTGTGTGCAGGTGCAAAGGTTGAAGCAAATGGTGAGTTCTACATTTGCATTTGCGCATAAGATTAGTCATAATATTTTCTCAAAGATATTTTGTTTTTTGTTTAAAGTTTATATTAATTTTTTCTTGTATCTATTAATTCCTATCAAAACGTTTGTGTGCAGGTTCACCTTGGCTGGGAATTGAAGCATTTAGTGGTTGAGAGTGGTGTCTTGGTTTGTTATTTCTCTTTTTTTTGTTATTTTATTTTTCTTTATTTTTCTATTTCTTTTGTAACTTTTGCTATTGTTTTTTTTTTCTTTTTCTATTGCTATAAGTGTTTTTTTTACATTCTTGAGCATGGCCATGCTACTTCATTGTTCGGTAATTGTTTTGTTGTGTTCATTGTAGTATGTTTGTCTTATTATTGTTCAAGCTTTGATTTGGTTCAATGGGTTGTGAACTTAAGGCTACCATGAATGGCCTATTGGAGTTGATGTTGATGTCACAAAGTGAGTGTGCCAAGGTGAGGGAGGTACGCTTGGGGGAATCAACTCATTATTTGTTACATAATATTATGGCTTTATGTTTTTTTTAGATTCAATGGGTAGGACTATTAAGAAAGTCGGATTAGCCTAGATTGTGAGAGTAAGAATGATGTAGTTTGTACATTGCAATGGGTGAAGGGGAAGGCCAAGGAATAGAAGATATGCATTGTTCAAGTGAGTTTATTAAATTAAATTCATATTAAATTATTTTTCATTTCCTTATTTATTTAGTGCATGGGCGTTAAGGAAGGAGGACAAGCACTAATCACACTCTTGAAATATCCTTTTATGTAGGTGCAATGGTATATGGTCTCTAATGACACTGTCAAAATTTCCGTGTGTGTAGGTGCAAAGGTTGAAGCAGATGGTGAGTTCTACAATTGTACTTTTCCATAAGATTATTCATAATATTTTCACAAAGATATTTGGTTTGCATTTAAAACTTATAATAATATTTTCTCAAAGATATTTGGTTTGTGAGATTAGTAATTATGTAGATTGCACTTTTCAATGGGTGAAGGGGAAGGGGAAGGAAGAGGAGGTATGCATAGTTCAAGTAATTTTCTTTAAATTAAAGTCATAAAATTATTTGGTATTGATTTATTTATTGAGTGCATGGACATAAAGCAAGGTGGAAAAGCACTAATGACACTCTTGAAATATTCTTTTATGCAGGTGCAATGGTAGATGATTTTTAATGACACTATTGAAATATCCTTGTGTGTAGGTGCAAAGGTTGAAGTAGATGGCAAGTCCTACATTTGTACATGTGCATAAGATTACTCATAATATTTTCTCAAAGATATTTGGTTTGTGTTTACAATTTGTAATAATATTTTCTCAAACATATTTTGTTTGTGAGATTAGGAATGATGTAGATTTCCCATTGCAATGGGAGAAGGGGGAGCCCAAGAAAGAGGAGGTATGCATGGCTTATGTGGGTTTGTTTAAATTAAAGTAATATTAAATTATTTTTCATTTATTTATCTATTGAGTGAATGGGCGTAAATGAAGGTGGAGGAGAACTAATGACACTCTTGATATATCCTTTTGTGTAGGTGAAATAGAAGAGAATATTTAATGAAACTTTTGAAATATCCTTGTTTAGAGGTGCAAAGGTTGAAGCATATGGTGAGTGATCAATTTGTACTTTTGCATAAGATTAGTCATAATATTTTCTCAAAGATATTTCATTTGAGTTTAAAATTTATAATAAGATTTTATGAAATATATTTGGTTTAATGTGAGATTGAGAATGATGTAGATTGCATATTGTAATGAGTGAATGGGAAGGCTAAGGAACATGATGTATACATGGTTCATGTGAGTTTATTTAAATTAAAGTCATATTAAATTATTTGTCATTTATTTATTTATTGAGTGCATGGGAGTAAAGGAACAGGAAGAACACTAATGACACTCTTGAAATGTCCGCATGGGAGTAAAGGAACAGGAAGAACACTAATGACACTCTTGAAATGTCCTTTTGTGCATGTTTAATAGTAGACTATCTCTAATGACACTATTGAAATACCCATAAGTGCAGGTGCAAAGATTGAAGAAAATGGTGAGTTTTACATTTGTATTTGTGCATAAGATTACTCATAATATTTTCTCAAATATATTTGGTTTGTGTTTAAAACTTATAATAACATTTTTTCATATCTATTTATTTTTATCAAAACGTTTGTGTGCAGGTTGACCTTGGTTGGCCATGGAAGCATTTAGGGGTTGAGAGTGGTGTCTTTGTTTGTTATTTTTTTTTTATATTTTTTCTATTGTTTTTGTTACTTTTTATATTGTTGTGGTTTTTATTTTCTCTATTACTATATGTATTTTTTTAATTTTTTTTTCATTTTTGAGCATGTCCATGCTATTTCGTTGTTTGGTGATTGGTTTCTTATTTTCCTTCTAGTTTGTTTGTCTTTTTGTTGTTCAAATATTTGTTGTGGTTCAATGGGTGGTGAACTTAAGGCTATCCCAGATGGCCTATTGGAGCTGATAATTATTTTGAAAATTTAGTGTGTAAAGGTGAGGGAGGTATGTATGGGGGAATTTACTCATTTGTTGTCACATAAGATTATGGTTTTATGAACTTTTAAGTTAACTAATTTATTGCATCATAATTATATTATGTGTGTTTGTTTAAATTTAGAGGCAATGCAAGTATGAAAATGTATGTTTGAGGAATATTATGTTGATGTATTTATAACTTTGGAATGCATTCACTTGTATATTTCATATATTGTATTTCATTGGTCCCCGATGTTCCTATCGGGAGAATCATTAATGTAATCAAGTCATGTAAAGTCATAGATGTTAACCCTCCCTGTTGATCAGGGGGCAAAGTCCCTACAGTTGTGGGGCACTAGGGTTATTAGACTCTCCTAGAGAGGTCGACCCTGGTAAGTAATTGTCAAGTTGGAAACTAGTATAAATAGAGAGTGAGCCTCTCTATTTGATACACACACTCACTCAAATGTAGCGCATGACTGAGAGAGGAGGATATCACACAAGTGAGAGAGAGAACAACTGTCGGAGATAATCTTTGTGTTTTTGAGTTTTACTTTTGCTATTGGTGCTCATTCTATCTCTGAGGAAGTTGCGGGGTTTTCTCCTTTATGGTTTCCCCAAGGAAAACTATTTGTGTCTCTTGTCTCTTGTGATTATTTGTTGTGCATGTTATTCTCTTAGATAAGATCCTAAGGTCATATTGATTAAATGATAAACGAATAACATGGCATCATAGCTAAACTAAGAAGAAGATGTTGTGCAGATGTAGAAACTAGGGATTCTTAGTTTTTGGGTCTCTATACATAGACCATCATAAAAAGGAGTCTAGGATAACTCTCCATTGAAGGGCGCATCTTTCTTTCGAAGTAGAATTTGATTCCGGAAATTTTTAATTTTTAACCTGCCACTACTGCGGGAAATTAGGGATTTTCATAGAAGAGGAATTTTTGAGTGATCCCAGCATAGGATTTCTCTCCTCATAAAAATCAAAGTTTAGAGACCAAGGTCAAAGTTTTTCGTTGAGTAAAACTCTAGGAAATTCAAACCCTACTTTGATCTCGGTCCTGAAAATCCCTAAAATACTAAAACTGGTAAGTTTGGTACATTCTCTATATATCGATATTGAAGAAGGATCAGGAGCTGAAATTTTCAAAGTACGAAGATAAAATCCTGAGGTACCCTGTGTAAAACTTTTAGCCTCATATTCTATATATTATGGGAGATATTATTCCTCCAAATCAGAGTTTCAACCTCTTCTAGGATTCATCCCTAAACAAGACACCTAGGGAGAACTACTATCTCTCGGGATACAAAGGTCCAAATGAAATTTTGCAAGATGTTCTAGATAGGTCATAGACTATAATTTGTGTGGTAAAATTTTTAGACCCTGAAGGTGAAACAGTGACACGTGGAAGTATGTACAAGTTTTCTATGATGAACAACCCTCAAATAAGTCACATTGGGAAAAATATCATAAGTCCCAATTGGTGAAATCAATTCTTCTCAAACCTACAGTGTTTGAAAGAGGACAAACTACATACCTCACTACGAAGTTTCAGACATAGAGGAGCAGTACATTTGGAGATATTGTAGAAACAATATCAGGAATTTCTGTAGAAGAAATTGGAAAACTAGGGCCTCCTGTTCTGGGAGCTTCCCTCCACTGTTTTCCGAAAAGGAGTACATTGGAAAGCTCACCTTGAGAAGGCACATCTTGATATCCAATAAGATATGAAATATTCCAAGTTTTGAAAATTAGGGTTTCTCTGACAAACCCTAGATCAGCCAGATCCAGAACCAAAAAACAAAGCACTGTAGAGGATCAGCTCCAGATCTAGTTTCAGCATCTCAAATTGGTAATATCTATATATTGTGTATTTCCATTTGAGGTTCCCAGTTAATATGTATCATCACACCAAGCTTGATGAAAAGATTGAAGGAGCTGAAAAATTATGACCATGGAAGTATATGACCTCATTGGTTCTTGAAGGAAATGAATTGGATTCCATAAGTCAAGAAGTTCTAGTTCCAAATGGAGATGAGGTTAAGGCCTTACAGAAGAAGAAATTGGTCAAATACAAGAGGATTATTGATGATTCAATCAAGGATCACCGTATACCTCAGGTGTCCTCCCTAAAGACACCTAAAGAGATGTTTGATTCCTTGACCAATATATTTGAAGGGAATAACATAAATCAAAAGATGACTTTGAGAAACCAATTGAAGAATGTAAAGTACCAGAATGCAGAGACCATACACGCATACTTTACATGGGTCTCTCAAATCAAAGAACAACTTGAAGCAGTGGATGAAGAAGTAGAGAATGTAGAAATTGTGATAACCACCTTGAATGGCCTCCCAGGATCATGGGATTCATTCATTCGAGGAATGTGTGCCAGAAGGAAGTGATTAAATTCAGCAAAATATGGGAATAGTGCACATAAGATGAAGTTGGGCTCATAATAAGAGAAAGATAAGATGTGAGAAACTGAATATCAAGCTCTCATGATTCAAAGAACATCCCTCAAGCGATGAGGAATATGAAGAAATCAATTCTTGAAGAACCTCTTATCCATCTTAGCATTTGGATAAGAAATGATGATTCCAGGAATGAAGAAGATGATGAAGCAGAAGGCTCAAGAAGGAGTCTACCCACGAAACGAATAAAAGATAAGTATTCAACTATCATTTCATGATATTATTTGGTTATGAATTTGTTTATATTCAGCTGATGTGTTATGCATAATAGAATATTTTCATTAATGACAGTATACTACTAATATGCATGTGATGGGTAAGTAGCTCATGGTGCTATAAAAATCTCCATTGCTACTTATCTACAATGAAACATCTTTGCTGACATATTGGATTAGTGCACAATATCAATGATGTCATGGTAGAGATGGAAGTAATCTATACATTTTTATGATATATGGATGAATGTTGTATTGGCTAAAATAGTTGCATGATCATATCTTTATGCATAAGAATTTTCCATTTGAGTTGTAGGAAAGATCACTCACAATCGCTTACAAGAAAACAAGGATGAGACTTGTTCTGAAGAACACATGATGACAATTCAAGAAATAATCCTAAATGAACAATAGTATGATGAGATTTCAAGAGGCCTTAGACATAATGCATTTATGTGACACTATTGAGTGAAATCATTGATACAGAACCTTCCATCTATGAAGAAGTAGAAAAGAAGAAAGGGAAGGAGAGTACCAGTTCAAGAAGAATGATGTCTAGGATGCAGTATCTGCAAGTTCCATCATGCAGTAGATGGCAACATCATGGGATACAAGGCAATATTCGTAGCATGAGGCCTCTCACAGAAAGAAGACATAGACTATGAAGAGATATTTGCAGCCACTGGAATTTAAGACACGTGATAGACAAACTCATGTGTACAAATTAAAGAAGTCCTTGTACGAGCTCCGAAGGCACCCATGGGATAACACATAGATGAGGATCTTTAATATCACCTAGATTGATGAAGATCTTAACCTTTGCTACAAGGTTGAAGATGAAAGCCTATATAGGATGACAAGATCACAGATTTGTGCGAGAAGAATGTTTTCAAGATAGAGGATCTTGGTATCCAGTGACCCTAAATGGATACATAGAATATTAGTAGTAGAGGAAGCTACTTGTCACTCTAGTACAAATTTTTTCAATACATAGATTACAAAAGGAAGAGGGAGAATGATGCTCCACTTCAGAGGGAGTGAATACAGAAGATCATGAGGTTCAACATGGTATGACAGGATGGACAATTTACTGATGCCTCTAGGCTTTACTGAGAGTAAAGCAGATTCCAACCCTTACTTCAAGGTTGAAGGTGGAATACCAGTGATGCTCTTGTTATATGTTGATGACTTGTAAGAAGGAGACTTGCTGCCGAGTTCGAGATGAAGGACTTGGATATGATGCACTACTTTCTAGGCATAGAGGTGTGGTAGAATGTAGATGGAATCTCCCTGGGACAAGGGAAGTATGTAGTAGAGATCCTGAAGAGGTTCAGGATGATGGACTGTAAGGACATGACCACACCTATGGCATTGAACTTGAAGCTATTGAGTAATGCTTCATCAGATTCGGTTGATGCTACGATGTATCATCAGATGATTGGGTCCTTAATGTACCTGACAAATACGAGACCAAATATTTTCTTTGCTGTGAACACATTGAGCCAGTTCATGACGGATCCGAGACATGTTCACCTAATGGTTGCAAAGCATGCAATGAGGTACTTGAAGGGCATAGTTGATTATGGGCTCAAGTATGAAATGAATCAGAAGATTAAACTAGAGGGTTATGTGGATTTGGATTGGGCAGTGCCATTGATAGGGAGAGAACTTCGGGGTGTTGCTTGAATATGGGATTAGGTGTAATCTCTTGGTTTAGATGGAAGGAGTCTTGCATGGCACTTAGTATAGCTGAGGAAAAATATGTGGCCACTTTCCTGACTACTTGGGAGAGAGGAGCAGTGAAGCTCTAGTTTGAGATCCAAATCAAGATCTCTTGAAAGAGGGAGTTCTAGCATAGCCGGTGAGATAGGTTTTCTGAGCATAAAATCTTAGCGAAGCATGTAGGTTGCTCAGATGTAAATGGTCTTGTAGGTTGTCCTTGAATGTAATTGGTCCTGGAAAATCTCGCATGTTATCCTTGGATGTAATCAGCCCTGATGTAATTCTATGCTAGAAATGGCCAGAGTGAAGTTTGAGTACTTGAGGGAGAAGCTTGGTGTTCTCCATATTGAGGTTCCCTCCAAGGGGAAGTGATGAGTCCGTTAGCCCTTCTAACATGGTGGCAGGATTGGCTCCTCCCATGGTCAAATGTAAGTGTTGTTCCTTTCTGACATGGTGTCAGGATGTGTTGTTCCCATGGTCAGATGTAAGTGCGGTGCCTTTCTGACATGGTGGCAAGATGTGTTCCTCCCATGGTCAGATGTAAGTGCAGAGCCCTTCTGACATGATGGCAGGATGTGTTCCTCCCATGGTCAAATGTAAGTGCAGAGCCCTTTTGACATGGTGCTAGGATTGGTTCCTCCCATAGTCAGATGTAATTGCAGAGCCTTTCTGACATTGTGCAGGTCGGATGTAAGTGCTGATCCTTTCTGACATGATGGAAGGTTGGGCTTCCCATGGTAAGATGTAAGCACAACGCCTTTCCTCAGATGGTAGATGCTGTGTCCTACCATGCTAATGGATGTAAGTGCCAAGCCTTTCCTTGAATGGTCTATGGTGTGTCCTACCATGCCGATGGATGTAAGTGTAGAGACTTTCCCCATATGGTAGATGGTGTGTCCTACCATGATGATGGATGTAAGTGCAGAGCCTTTCCTTAGATGGTAGATGTTGTGTTGTACCATGCCGATGGATGTAAGTGTTGGGATTTTCCTTAGATTGTATATGGTGTGTCTACCATGCTAATGGATGTCAGTTTTGGGCCTTTCTGACATGGTGATAGGTTGGGCCTCCCATGGTTAGATGTGAGTGTTGGGCACGCCTTTCTGACATGGATGCTGGATGTTTTCCTCCCATGGTCAGATATAAGTGTTGGGCGGGCCTTTCTAACATGGATGTTGGATTTGTTCCTCCCATGGTCAGATATAAGTGCTGAAGAAGATGAAGACCTACATGGAGGCTAGTCCTACAACCAGCATGAAAAAGGGCTGGCTCTATAGAAGTTCCTTGTGACGAGTAGAATTGAGAGATAACAACATTTGATTGAGATAGCAGAAGTAGTGATGATGATGATCTAGTAATGATCTAGATATGATGATGATCCAGTGATGATCTAGTAATGATCCAGCTTTGATGATGATCCAGTGTTGATCCAATGATGAAGACTTGTGCTGATGAATTGTGTCTAGAGAATACCTTCCTCGTTAAGAGGGAGTGTTGATGTATTTGTAACTTTAGAATGTATTCACTTGTATATTTCATATATTGTATTTCATTGGTCCCTGATGTTCCTATTGGGAGAATCATTAATTTAATCAAGTCATGTAAAGTCATATAGGTTAACCCTCCTTGTTGATGAGGGGGAAAATTCCCCACAATTGTGGGGCACTAGGGTTATTAGACTCTCCTAGAGAAGTCATCCTTGGTAAGTAATTGTCAATTTAGAAACTAGTATAAATAGAGAGTGAGCCTCTCTATTTGATACACACACTCACTCAACTGTAGTGCATGAGTGAGAGAGGAGGAGCTCGCACAAGTGAGAGAGAGAACAACTATTGGAGATCATATTTGTTTTTTTGGGTTTTACTTTTGCTATTGGTGCTCATTCTATCTTTGAGGAAGTTGCGGGCATGGTTGTGGGGTTTTCTCCTTAATTGTGCATAAGATTACTCATAAGGTTTTTTCAAAGATATTTGGTCAGTGTTTAGAACTTATAATAAGATTTCCTCAAATATATTGGTTTGTGAGATTAGGAATGATGTAGATTGTACAATGCAATTGTTAGAATAATCAACCCATAGCTAGCTACCTTAGACATTAATTATCTCCATTTTTGTCTTATTTGCCTAGTTTCCATATTGCACTCTATGCAAGTTGTCCTCCACATGTCCTAGATGGTCAAAGTTGCTAAAAATGAGTCATGGAGTGCTTGGGAAACCTCTTGGAATCATTTTTGCTTTATTCCTGGCCTTCCTAGCGCATATCTGCTTTTTCTGCTTTATTGCTTCTTTTACTGAGTTTTAAGGAAATTGGGAAAGTTTGACTAGGTGAAGTTAACTTGTTTTTTGTCCCCATCATCCTCCACTCTTTTATCCAAATAAAAGAATGTATGAGTTGTCCTTTCATCACCTGTTAGCCTCCCTAATTGATTTTTCCAATTCGTGAGCTCCTAGACAGATTTGGAAGCTGCTTTATGCACATATGGGGGATTTGCTTAGTTTTAGTAAGTTTGCTTTTGACCAATTCAAATGGCATCCCAATGCATTCGAATCTCTCATGTAATTATTTATTGTGGCAGCCTATGAATTCACAAGGTTGGCTATTGTACACTTATTCAATACAAATTAGTGTTCTACTCCATATTCAGTCTCCTTTGTGTGTAATTTGCATGTGTAATTGGCAATTTTTGTGAGTGTAATTGTTCTAACACTTGGGTTCAACTTCCACAGAAATGGGTGAATGGGAAGTCCAAAAAAGAGGAGATATCCATGGTTCAGGTGAGTTTCTTTAAATTAAAGTCATATTAAATTATTTGTCATTTCTTTATTTACTGGGTGCATGGGTGTAAAGGAAGGTGGAAGAGCACTAATGGGATTCTTGAAATATCCTTTTATGCAAGTGCAACGGTAGTTAATATTTAATGACACTATTGAAATATACTTGTGCGTAGGTGCAAAGGTTGAAGTAGATGGTGATTGATACATTTTTACTTGTGTATAACATTTCACAAGATTTTCTCAAAGATATTTGATTTGTGTTTAAAATTTATAATAATAATTTCTCAAAGTTATTTGGTTTGTGAGATTAGGAATGATGTAGTTTTCACATTGCAATGCATGAGGGGGAAGGCCAAGGAATAGGATGTATACATGGTTCAAGTGAGTTTATTTAAATTAAAGGAATATTAAAATTATGTTTCTTTTATTTATTTATTGAGTGCACAGGTGTAAAGGAAGCACAATGAGCACCAATGACACTATTGAAGTATCCTTGTGTGCATGTGCAAAGGATGAAGTAGACGATGAGTTCCACAATTGTACTTGTGAATAAGATTATTCATAAGATATTATCAAATATATTTGGTTTGAGTTTAAAACTTATAAAATATTTTCTCAAATATATTTGGTTTGTGAGATTAAGAATTATGTAGATTGCACTTTGCAATGGGTGAAGGGGAAGGAAAAGGAAGAGGAGGTATGCATAGTTCAAGTAAGTTTGCTTAAATTAAAGTCATATAAAATTATTTGTTTTTTATTAATTTATTGAGTGCATGGACTAAAGGAAGGTGGAAAATTACTAATGACACTCTTGAAATATTATTTTATGCAGGTGCAATGGTAGGCGATCTTTAATGACATTGTTGAAATATTCTCGAGTGTAGGTGCAAAGGTTGAAGCAGATGGGAAGTTATACATTTTCACTTATGAGTGATTCCATGAAGTGGGTTGACACTTTTTGGCCAAATTTGGCAATGAAAACCTGATTTTTTACTCATGTGCTAGATAGAAGCCCTCGAAACACATATATGCCATGTGAATTTTGACTTGTAGTAAAAAAACAAATTGTAGAATATTGTGTTGGATTCCCAATGATATTTGTTTTCAAATATTTCGATGTCATTTAATGTGTGACCTTAAAAATCTAAAGAAGTTAATAAGTGGCTGATGTCCTACCGCAATAATTCAATCTTATATTAATA
>LPNX011048925.1:148530-266289 GCA_001517045.1 Pseudotsuga menziesii
AACTGCGAGAATTTCTATCGAGAAGTGAGTTCTTTCTTTTCCTACGGGTCTCTTTGCTTCCCCTGGATGGTGGGGGCCTGGCTGCAGGACATTGATACGTCGCTTGAGAATGACTCAAACCCACCGAAGGACGGATTGTTTTCGGGTAGAACAACAGTTTTCCTCAAATGCGGGGAGGAAATATTTCCTCCAGCATGCTCAAGACAAGGCACTTCAATCCAACAGGGAAAAAACAAAAGAAATGAAAGAGGCCCTTAGAGTAGTAGGACTTGCCCCTTCTAGGGCCAACAGAGAGCACATAGCCTGGCCCAGCCACTTTAGGTGACAGAAACTCTTTCTATGTCTTACATTTGAGGTCTTACCACTTTGAGCGATAACAGGCGCCAATGCCAGGGACCAAAGCTGAGTCCTCGAAAATAGGTAGTACAACTACAACATGGGTGAAGTATCACTTTGTGTTTTCTAATCATTTTGCTTTCCCTCGCAACTCCACTTTCACAGGTTACACAAGCTGGATGATCTGAGAAGATCGTCCCGTTTTTACTCAGCTAACCTATGGGTCATTGAGGACTGCTGCTCTTCTTTTTTCAATAAACGCTGGTCTACGTCAGAAGCAGAAATAAAGTTTGCCCGGCTTCTTAGCAACGAAAATGTCACTTTTCGCTGGGGACCGAGGGGTGAAAGATCATTCGGAAAGAAGGCCGTATACCAATCATTTTGATTTGTTACTCTGTAGTTCTAATTAGGCTTTTACCATTATTGATTCCAATTGCGAATACTCTTTTCTAATTATTATAAGGGGGGTTGCGCAATATACCAGTTACTTTGTTGGACTGCGCTTGCGTGCTACCGCGTGGGTTACTTTTTCAAACAGACAATTTGTTATGGGGGCCTCTCTTGGCTGATTGGACGGGGACGTGATATCAGCTCCATATGTGTGTGCTCCCATAAGGAGGATTGGGCCCATCATTCATATACTGGAATCGATGCTCCTAGTTCTGTCTTTGTATCCACCGCATGCTTTGTTGCTGGATCATTTGCTAGTGAATTGCATCCTTGAGCAATAGATAGTTTAAGTTCTGGTGTTGTCACAACTGAATATAATAATGCTAATGTGATGAGACAAAGGAAGGATGAAGCGATAAGGAATGACTCAACACGGGCAAAGACTAAGACTCCATAAAAGAACTATAACATGACAAGAATGAAATAAGGTGAAAAGGTGAAGATGAGGCTAAAGTCCATGGATGGATGGGGAATGGGCGGTGGAGCAACTAATTCAGAGAGACTTCGTAACTCATAACTTTATCTATAACCATTATATAAAGACCCCAAAATACTGTAAATGGGGAGGCTATCGGAAGAAGGAATAGGAATCATGGCTATTGGAGAGAATAAATGAGATTAATTTTACAGAATTGTCCAATATGGAAATTTTCATTTTTGCTGGGTTACTCCCAACCCCATCCAAATGGGGAACATAGGGGACATGGATTATGTGGGTATGCCCCAACAAACTACTAACATGGGAAACATGGAGACAAAACACTATGTGGTGGTGTTACTTAAGCCTTATTATTAGTGGAGATTAGTACCATATGGGAAGCGCACCTACCTCATGTAGGGGTTCAAATAGTGCGGACCATAGCAGCTGGGGGTTAGATCTGGGGTACCACAATGACCACAATAAATACCAGTATGAATATTTCTTTTAGAAATTGTTGTTGAAGCCTGTGCACCCCAATACTCTATGTGACCTTTCCATCTGTTTGATGCAGTAATTCTATAATTGGGCAGGCAGTATATCTAGGTGAGTAAATATCAAAGGTGAGCTGATAGCGTAGGTAAACACTGAAGTTCAGGCAAGTAAGAAGCATTTAAAGTTCCCGATGTCTGAATTCATAACTAGTGTTTAAGCTCGTCCCGAAAATAGAAGGTTGGCCTGAGGAAATGAAAGGTTAAGCATATAAATAATTGAACAAACCCTCGAAATTACAACAAAACATAAAAAATATGTATGAAAACACATTGCCCATCGTGGCTATGCAAGAAATAAGCTATCAATCACTTCTCTCTTTAGAAAAAATTGTACATGTATGTACGCATAAGAACATTGGGGTATGCAACTCCCAATATCAGCAATAGATTACTATTTTTATTAGGGAAAATTAAATGAATTAATGTGATAGTTGACATTTTCTTAAAAATGTAATGAATTAAAAATGTGATGATGGTAAAGAAGAAAGACATTTGAGAAAGAAAAGAATGGGAGGAAAATTAAATGATTGTAAAAGAAAGATATTTAAGAAAAAAAACATTTTGGAGAAAATTAAGCTAAAAGTATAAAATGAAAGACTCTAAAGAAACTTGTTTGAGTATGGATGGTTGTTTTTGAGCCTAAGCATTCTACAATGTTGCATAATGTTGCATGTGAGTAAGAATGCATTGAAATGAAAATGCAACTCACCTTTGTAGCAATGTCTTAATCATAATAAGATCCCTACCAAATGTTGTTTTTCCTATTTGGATTTTCATGGTAAAATCTTCATGTATGACTATTTTAATTCTATGGCTTAGTTATGGTGTGAATTATGTACAAACACTACATGGTACATACTTGCAATTCAAGATTTTGTTAACTCAATTATTTGAGCACTAGTGTGAAACCAATTGTGTACACCATATTATATAATGAATTTTATGGTTTTCCTTCAATAAGTTTATTTTGTGGACTATGTAATCATACCATACATCCACTTAATTGAATAATGAGTTGCAACCACATTGTTTATGGGTTAGCTCTTTGCTTTTGAAAGGAACATTTTCTCTTGTTAGTGTCCATGCAAAAAGTGGGTAAATGTTTATCATCACATACAATCTGTTTATTAAAAGGTATACTACAATCATAGAGTTGGTCATATATGTGATTGTGGAGCATTGGAATTGAAACCATTTACTATTATACCATTATTTTCTACCATTGAGGTATATAGGAGACTCATTACACTTGTTTTTCTTTGTCACTACCTTTCTGACCCTTGATCTTGAGTATTCTCAGTTTCATCCCTATTGTTCTCTACATACTACGAATGATAGGATAACCCCTCATCATTGCTCCTTGCACCATGTCTATTATTATTTTGATTAATATGGCATACTCACTTTATAAATAGAAATAGAAATAATAGAAACATCTATATCCATTTTCATAAAAGAATTTGTATCTACATCTAATGAAAAAACTTATCCAATGGTATTAACCTTATTTTGTAAAAACAATAACACAAGGTGATCCATATTCCAACATACATAAAAAAGGGAATGGTTGATACCATTGAAGAATGTTGAAAAAAACTACAATTAACACTACACCCCTTCACAAAAAAAACGTTGCAACATGGGAGTATGCTAAACCAAGCCATAGATTCGGAAGGAATATGACTGCTGAAATGATGGGCATAGATGTAGACTCAAATGGTGCACCCATTGATAATAAAGACTAATATGGGTCATCTACATCTTCGTCCAGTCCTTCATCTGCAGAAAATGTAGATTTTGATGGGGTGTCAAAATCCATGGATGAATTTGAATATTTCAAATGAAACATTTTAGATGGTTTTTATTAATATGATGTTTGCAATTGAAACTTTGAAGGATATTTTGATTATTTATATGAATCATTTGTTCTTGTATGGTGTAATATATGACTTCATTATGAATCACATAATAATTTCTTTGATTTTATATGGTTAGAGTGGTGAAATTATTTATGAAATATTTTTGTTTGTTTAATATGCAAGTTTCAAAAAAGTTGTAATTTATCTTTTGGAGAAAAAAATATTTTCCAATTTAGGGGTTGATTTTAAAGTTTCTATAAACAACAGTGTGTGATGTTTAAGCCATGCCTCTATTTTTAACCCAAAAAAAAATAAATGTATACTAGTATCAACACTTTTCTATTTGGGGGTGTTTTTGGTGTTTTTTTTTCAAAAATCATCGTTTTTATGCCTAGAGTTCTCGTTCTTAGTATAAAGTTCTCGTTTCATAGTATAAGTGGTTCATAAAATAGGGCCGGAATGGAGCAGCAGTGGGGGGTAGGAATTGAGGATCAAATTTAGAGTTACAGAAATGTAGTGAAAGGTTTTAAATACTAAAAATACTTTGCTCCTTCCTATACAATTTTTAATTTTAAAAAACTACAATTATGTCACTATTACTCTGAAAACACTAATTTTTATCTTAATCATCATGTTTTGTTCTGCCTTGGACTCTAGGATTTAAATATATGTCCTAAAGATTCATATCGTAGGTAGATTGTAGTCTTGAGAATATAGGTCGAGTCGACACAACTCTCCTAAGTTCAGCTCATCAACTGAATTGCATGCATCATTGCTCTGCTTGGTTCAATGCAAAAAGAAACATATCACTTCAGTTGATCCCCAAGGCGATTCCCTCTAGTTCAATTTGAATTATATATATATATATATATATATATATATGCTATCATGCAATAACAACTTTAATATTTCCAACTTTCTATCTAAAATTTAAAAAAATAATGCTTATATTATATATATTATCTTCAAATTAACATATATGATTATAATTTAATAATAAAATAATTATTTGTATTTCCCGCATGGTTGTGGCTCAATGGAAATTTGCTTGATATGAAGTCACATGTTGTAAAGGAGGTCTTAACACCTCGATCGAGTGTTTGTTAAACCCTTGATCAAGGTGTTAATATCTTGATCAAGGGTTTAAAAATTGCTCGATCATGGTACGTTTTTGTGTTTTTTTCCGAAAGCGCTTTGCCAAAAAGTGTAACCCAGCTCCATAGATGCACCCTTGTGCATAAGATTACTCATAATATTTTCTCAAAGATATTTGGTTCGTGTTTAAAATTTGTAATACGATTTTCTCAAACATATTTTGTTTGTGAGATTAGGAATGATGTATATTTACCATTGCAGTGGGTGAAGGCGAAATCCAAGAAAGAGTAGGTATGCATGGTTTAGGTGGGTTTGTTTAAAATAAAGTTATATTAAATTATTTGTCATTTCTTTATATATTGATTGCATGGGTGTAAACGAAGGTGGAGGAGCACTACTGACACTCTTGAAATATCCTTTCGTTTAGGTGCAACGATAGATAGTATTTAATGACACTTGAAATATCCTTGTTTAGATGTGCAAAGGTTGAAGCACATGGTAAGTGATAAATTTGTACTTTTGCAGAAGATTACTCATAATATTTTCTCGAAGAAATTTCATTTGAGTTTAAAATTTATAATAAGATTTTATGAAATATATCTGGTTTGTGAAATTAGGAATTATGTAGATTGCACATTCTAATTGGTGAATGGGAAGTCCAAGTAACATGATGTATACATATTGCCAGGGTTTACCATATGATACTTATCCCAGATTCGTTGTCACCTATATCTAGGCAAGGCGTCTTGAAAAGGAAAGGCGGAACCGCTCATCCGAAAGCATGTTTCGACCACTGCTAGGAACCGGACTCCTTTCCAATTAGTTCCTGGAGTGGAGGAAATTCTGCCGAATATTAAATTATTTGTCATTTCTTTATTTATTGAGTGTATCGGCATAAAGGTAGGTGAAGAGCACTAATGACACTCTTGAAATGTCCTTTTGTGCATGTGTGACGGTAGAATATCTCTAATGACACTTTTGAAATACCCTTAAATGTAGGTGCAAAGGTTGAAGAAAATGGTGATTTTTACATTTGTATTTGTGCATAAGATTACTCATAAGATTCTTTCAAAGATATTTGGTTTGTGTTTAAAATTTATAATTATATTTTTCGGTATCTATTTATTCTTATCAAAACTTTTATGTGTAGACTGACCTTGGTTGGCCATGGAAGCATTTAGCAGTTGAGAGTCGTGTCTTTGTTTGTTATTTCTTTTTTTAGTTTTCTTTTTTTTTTATTTTTTCCTATTGTTTTTGTAACTTTTTCTATTGTTTTATTTTTTATTTTTTCTATTTCTATGTGTTTTTTGTTTCGCATTTTTTAGCATGACCATGCTATTTCATTGTTTGGTGATTGTTTTCTTGTTTACCTTGTATTTTGTTTGTCTTTTGTTGTTCAAAGTTTCATTGTGGTTCAATGGGTGAACTTAAAGCTAGCCTGGATGTCCTATTGGAGCTAATGATGATTTTTCAAATTTAGTGTGCAAAGGTAAGGGAAGGGAGGTATGTATGGGGAATTTACTCATTCGTTGTTGCATAATATTATGGTTTTATGAAATTTTAATTTAACTCATTTATTGCAGCATAATTACATTATGTGTCTTTGTTCAAATTTAGAGGCAATGCAAGTATGAAAATGTATGTTTGCAGATATATCAACATTTGTATAATCATTCTTGTGATATATTTGGTGTCTTTTATAGATTTCTAATAATATTTGATGGTATTTATTTTTAGCTTTATGTTTTTTTTAGGTTCGATTGATGGAGTTTTTAAAGAAGGTCCTAATAGCCCACGTTGTAAGTGCATGAATGATGTAGTTTGCACATCAAAATGGGTGATGGGGAAGGCCAAGGAATATGATGTATGCATGGTTCAAGTGAGTTTATTTAAATTGAAATCATATTAAATTATGTTTCATTTCTTCATTTATTGAGTGCATGGGCATAAAAGAAGGTGGAAGGGCACTAATGATCTATTGAAATATCTTTTTTTGTGGGAGAAAAATATCCTTGTGTGTAGGTGCAATGGTTGAAACATATGCTAAATTCTACATTTAAACTTGCGCATAATATTACTCATAATATTTTCTCAAAGATATTTGGTTGGTGCATTAGAGGAAATTTCAACTCAAAATGGGCCTTTCAACCCTAATTCAAATTCCATGTCATCATGTGTTAGAAAATGAAATTGCTTTAAATTTGAAATACTGTATAGGTCTTAAACAAATTTTTAATATAAATTTGGGGATAGGTATCATAAAAAAACTACTTTTTTGTTCGTATTTTCAACATATCTCCTTGTGTTTTTACTCAAATTTCAAGCAAGAGATATCTCTGAATGCATAATTAAATTCTACATCCAACGAGTATCCACACTGCATATTTTGACAGACCTCGCTATCCCAAAAATAAGAAATACCTAAAAAATGTGATGATGACATCATCATCACATTTTTTCAGGTATTTCTTCTTTTTGGGTTAGCGGGGTCCATCAAAAGTATGTAGTGTGGGTACTCGTTGGATACAAAATTTAATTATGCATCCAACAAGCTCTCCCGATCTAAATTTGAGTAAAAACATAGGGATATATGTCGAAGCTACGAATAAAAAAATAGTTTTTTTTTCTGTTTCTTCCTCCAAAATTAATAAATATTATTTTATTATTTTAACTATTATTTTATTATTTTCCTTAGGAGGCCCATTTTGAGTTGAAATTTCCTCTAATGTTTAGAACTTAGAATAAAATTTTCTCTAATGTTGAGTTGAAAGTCATATTAAATGATTTGTCACTTATTTATTTATTGAGTGCATGGGTGTAACCGAAGTTGGAAGAGAACTAATGACATTCTTGAAATATCCTTTTGTGCAGGTGAAACGGTAGATATTCATTAATGCCATTATTTAAATATACTTATTTGCAGGTGCAAAGGTTGAAGTAGATGGTGAGTGATACATTTATACTTACGCATAACATCACCCATAAGATTTTCTCAATTATATTTGGTTTGTGTTTAAAATTTATAATAATATTTTCTCAAATGTATTTGGTTTGTGTTTAAAATTTATAATAATATTTTCTCAAATGTATTTGGTTTATGAGATTAGGAATGATGTAGATTGCACATTGCAATGTGTGAGGGGGGAGGCCAAGGAATAGGACGTATGCATGGTTCAAGTGAGTTCATTTAAATTAAAGGCATATTAAAATTATGTTTCTTCTCTTTATTTATTGAGTGAACAAGTGTAAAGGAAGCTTGAAGAGCTCCAATGACACTGTTGAAATATCCTTGTGTGTAGGTGCAAAGGATGAAGCAGATGGTGAGTGCCACAATTGTACTTGTTCATAAAATTATTCATAAGATATTCTCAAACATATTTGGTTTGTGCTTAAAAATTATAAAATATGTTCTCAAAGATATTTGGTTTTTCAGATTGAGGATTATGTAGATTGCACATTGCAATGGGTCAAGGGGAAAGCCAAGGAAGAGGAGGTATGCATGCTTCAAGTAATTTTGTTTAAATTAAAGTCATATAAAATTATTTTCTATTTATTTATTTGTTGAGTGCATCGACATAAACGAAGGTGGAAGAGCACTAATGACACTCTTGAAATATAATTTTATTCAGGTGCAATGGTAGACGATCTCTAATGACACTATTGAAATATCCTTATGTAGGTGAAAATGTTGAAGCAGATGGTAAGTTCTACATTTGTGCTTGTAGATAAGATTACTCATAATATTTTCACAAAGATATGTGGTTTGTATTTAAAATTTGCAATAATATTTTCTCAAACATATATTGTTTCTGAGATTAGCAATGATGTAGATTTCCCATTGCAATGTGTGAATTGGAAGGCCAAGGAGGAGGAGGTATGCATGGTTCAAGTGAGTTTGTTTAATTAAAGTCATATTAAATTATTTGACATTTTTTTATTTCTTGAGTGCATGGGCGTAAAGGAATGTGGAGGAGCACTAATGACACTCTTGAAATATCCATTTGTGCAGGAGAAATGGTAGATGATCTCTAATGACATTTTGAAATATCCTTGTTTGCAGGTTCAAAGGTTGAAGCAGACGGTCAGTGATACATTTGTACTTGTGCATAACATTACTCATAAGATTTTTCTCAAAGATATTTCATTTGATTTTCAAATTTATAATAAGATTTTCTGAAATATATTTGGTTTGTGAGATTGGGAATGATGTAGATTGCACATTGTAATGTGTGAATGGGAAGGCCAAGTAACATGATGTATGCATGGTTTAGCTGAGTTTGTTTAACTTAAAGTCATATTAAATTATTTTTCATTTATTTATTTATTGGGTACATGGGCATAAAAGAACAAGGAAGAGCACTAATGACACTCCTGAAATGTCATTTTTCTGCATGTGCAATAGTAGACAATCTCTAATGACACTGTTGAAATATCCTTAAGTGTATGTGCGGAGGTTGAAGCAAACGATGAGTTTTACATTTGTATTTGCGAATAAGATTACTCATAAAATTTTCTCAAAGATATTTTGTTTGTGTTTAAAATTTATAATAAGGTTTTGTAGTATCTATTTATTCTTATCAAAAAAAAATTGTGCAGGTTGACCTTGGTTGGCCATGGTTCAATAGAGTTTGTTTAAATAGAATTCATTTAAATTATTTGCCATTTCTTTATTTATTGAGTGCATGGGTGTAAAGGCAAGTGGAAGAGCACTAATGGCAGTCTTGAAATGTCATTTTGTGCAAGTCCAATAGTAGATGATCTCTAATGACACTGTTGAAATACCATTGTGTGCAAGTGCAAAGGTTGAAGCAAATGATGAGTTCTAGATTTGTATTTGAGCATAAGATTATTCATAAGATTTTCTCAGATATATTTGGTTTGTGCTTAAAATTTATATTAAGTTTTATTTGTATCTGTTAATTCCTATCAAAACGTTTTTGTGCAGGTTGATCTTTGTTGTGCATTGAATCGTTTAGTAGTTTAGAGTGGTGTCTTGGTTTCTTATTTCTCTTTTTTTTTGTTATTTTATTTTTCTTTTCTGTTTTCTATTTCATTTGTAACTTTTGCTATTGTTTTTTTTCCTTTTCTATCGGTATAAGTGTTTTGTTTATTTGCATTCTTGAGCATGGGCATGCTACTTCGTTGTTTGGTAATTGTTTTATTGTTTGCATTGAAATATGTTTATCTTATTGTTGTTCAAAGCTTTGTTGTGGTTCAATGGGTTGTGAACTTAAGGCTACCGTGGATGGCCTATTGGAGTTGATATTGAATTCACAAATTGAGTGAGTGCAAAGGTGACAAAGGTATGTATGGGGAATTTACTCATTATTTGTTACATAATATTATGGTTTTATGAAATTTTAGTTTAACAAATTTATTGCATCAAAAATATGTTACATGTGTTTGTTTAAATTTAGAGGCAATGCGAGCATAAAAAGGGATGTTTGCATAATATTACCCATAATATATATATCACTATTTGCATAATCATTCTCGTTAGATATTTGGATTCTTTTATAGATTTATAATAATATTTGATGGTATTTATTTGCTACTTTATGCTTTTTTTAATTCAATGGGTGGGGTTGTAAAGGATAGTCCTAATATCCTAGATTGTGAGAGTAGGAATGATGTATTTTTCACATCATAATGGGTGAAGGGGAAGGCCAAGGAATAGAAGATATGCATGGTTCATGTGAGTTTATTTAAATTAAAGCCATATTAAATTATTTTTCATTTCTTTATTTATTTAGTGCATGGGTGTAAAGGAAGGAGGAAGAGCACTAATCACACTCTTGAAATATCCTTTTGTGTAGGGGAAATTTAGATGGTATCTAATGACACTGTTGAAATATCCTTGTGCACAATTGCAAAGGTTGCTAGGTTCTATATTTGTACTTGTGCTTAACATTACTCATAAGATCTTCTCAAAGATATTTGATTGGTGTTTAGAACTTATAATAATATTTTCTCAAAGATATTTCGTTTGTGAGATGAGGAATGCTGTAGATTGCACATTGCAATGGTTGAAGGGAAAGGCCAAGAAAGAGGAGATATCCATGGTTCAGGTGAGTTTCTTTAAATTAAAGTCATATTAAATTATTTTTCATTTATTTATTTATTGAGTGCATGGGTGTAAAGGAAGCTGGGAGAGAACTAATGACACTCTTGAAATATCATTTTGTTGAGGTGCAACAATAGGAAATCTCCAATGACTCTATTTAAATATCATTGTGTGCAGGTGCAAAGGTTGAAGTAGATGGTGGGTGATATATTTGTACTTGTGAATAACATTAGTTATACGATTTACTCAAAGATATTTGGTTTTTGTTTAAAATTTATAATAACATTTTCTCAAAGATATTTGGTTTGTCAGATTAGGAATGATGTGGATTTTACAATCCAATGGGTGAGGGGAAAGGCCAAGGAAGAGGAGGTATGCATGGTTCAGATGAGTTTATTTAAATTAAATGGATATTAAATTATGTGCCATTTATTTATTAATTGAGTGCACGGGTGTAAAGGAAGGTCGAAGAGTACTAGCGACATTGTTAAAATATCATTGTGTGTAGGTGCAAAGGATGAAGCAGATGGCAAGTTCTACAATTGTACTTTTCATAATATTATTCATATGATTTTCTCAAAGATATTTGGTTTTCATTTAAAACGTATAATAATATTTTCTCAAAGATATTTGGTTTGTGAGATTAGTAATTATGTAGATTGCACTTTGCAATGGATGAAGGGGAAGGGAGAGGAAGACGAGGTATGCATAGTTCAAGTAAGTTTGTTTAAATTAAAGTCATATAAAATTACTTGTTGTTTATTTATTTATTTAGTGCATGGGCATAAATGAAGCTGGAAAAGCATCGATGACACTCTTGAGATATTGTTTTATGCGGGTGCAATGGTAGACGATCTCTAATGACATTGTTGAAATATCCTTGTGTGTAAGTGCAAAGGTTGAAGCAAATGGCAAGTTATACATTTGTACTTGTGCATAAGAGTACTCATAGTATTTTATACAATATATTTGGTTTGTGTTTAAAATTTATAATAATATTTTCTGTAATATATTTGGTTTGTGAGATTGGGAATGATATAGATTGCAAATTGCAATGGTTGAATGGGGAGGACAAGTAACAGGATTTATACATGGTTTAGTTGAGGATGTTTAAATTAAAGTAATATTAAATTATTTGTCATTTCTTTATTTATTGAGTACAAGGGCATAAAGGAAGGGGGAAGAGCACTAATGACACTCTTGAAATGTCCTTTTGTGCATGCACAATAGAAGACGAACTCTAATGACATTGTTGATATATCCTTAAGTGAAGGTGCGAAGGTCGAAGAAAATGGTGGGTTTTACATTTGTATTTGTGCATAAGATCACTAATAATATTTTCTCAAAGATATTTGGTTTGTCTTTAAAATTTATAATAATATTTTTCGGTATCTATTTATTCTTATCAAAACTTTTGTGTGCAGGTTGACTTTGGTTGGCCATGGAAGCATTTAGCGGTTGAGAGTGGTGTCTTTGTTTGTTATTTCTATTTTTTGTTATTTTATTTTTCTTTATTTTTGCTATTGTTTTGTAACTTTTGTTGTTGTTTTCTTTTTTCTTTTTTCTTTTTTCTATTTCTATATGTGTTTTTTTTTGCATTTTTTTAGCATGGCCATGCTATTTTGTTGTTTAGTGATTGTTTTCTTGTTTTCCTTCTAGTTTGTTTATATTTTGTTGTTCAAATATTTATTGTGGTTCAATCCGTGGTGAAGTTAAGGGTAGCCCAGATGGCCTATTGGAGCTGATGATGATTTTGCAAATTATGTGTGCAAAGGTGAGGGGGGATTTACTCATTTGTTGTTACATAATATTATGGTTTTATGAAATTTTAATTTAACTAATTTATTGCATCATAATTATATTATGTGTGTTTGATTAAATTTAGATGCAATGCAAGCATGAAAAGGTATGTTTGCATAATATTACTCAAATATATATGAGTATTCATATAATCATTCTTGTGAGATATTTGGTGTCTTTTATAGATTTCTAATAATATTTGATGGTATTTATTTTTAGCTTTATGCTTTTTTTTATGTTCAATGGATGGGGTTATAAAGGAAGTTCCTAATAGCCCATGTTGTGAGAGTAGGAATGATGTAGTTTGCACATCACAATAAGTGATTGGGAAGGCCAACGAATATGAGGTGAGGTATGCATGGTTCAGGTGAGTTTATTTAAATTAAAGTCATATTAAATTATTTTTCATTTTATTTATTTATTGAGAGCATGGCCATAAATGAAGGTGGAATGGCACTAATGACACTCTTGAAATATCGTTTTTTGCAGGAGAAAAATATCCTTGTGTGCATGTACAAAGGTTGAAGTAGATGGTAAGTTCTACATTTGTACTTGTGCATAAGATTTCCCATAATATTTTCTAAAATATATTTTGTTGGTGTTTAGAACTTATAATAATATTTCTCAAATATATTTTCTATGTGATATTAGGAATGATGTAGATTGCACATTGCAATGGGTGAATGGGAAGGCCAAGAAAGAGGATATATCCATGGTTCAGGTGAGTTTCTTTAAATTAAAGTCACATTAAATGATTTTTATGGTCTTTATTTATTGAGTGCATGGGTGTAGAGGAAGGTGGAAGAACACTAATGACATTCTTGAAATATCCTTTTGTACAGGTGCAACAATAGACAATCTTTAATGACACTATTGAAATATACTTGTGTGTAGGTGCAAAGGTTGAAGTAGATGGTTAGTGATACATTTGTACTTGTGCATAACATTACTCATAATATTTTCTCAAAGTTATATGGTTTGTGAGATTAGGAATGATGTAGATTGCATATTGCAATGCATGAGGGTGAAGGCCAAGGAATAGGAGGTATGCATGGTTAAAGTGAATTTATTTAAATTAAAGGCATATTAAAATTATGTGTCTTTTATTTATTTATTGAGTGCACAGTTGTAAAGGAAGCTTGAAGAGCACAAATGACATTGTTGAAATATCCTTGTGTGCAGGTGCAAATGATGCAGCAAATGGTGAGTGCCACAATTGTACTTGTGCATATTTGATTATTCATAATATATTCTCAAATATATTTGGTTTCTATTTAAAAATTATAAAATGTTTTCTCAAAGATAAGAGATGTGTTTGACTTAGTTTAGCGGTTCAAAATATAAAAAATGTCTATGTCCCAAGAAAATATCCTATGCTAAAATTATTTCTCTATCTATAAAAGAGGTTGTAGTCTTAGTAACTACATTGAGTTTCATAGTTGAATCTTATTTTTGGTAATGTAAAGATATTATATATATGTTCAATCATAATAGATCCTTTCCAATGATAGCAATGTAATTTCAATTATGATTTGTTTTCTTAATGCATGATGTCCTGTTGGGAATATAAAATTTAAATGTTGCTTTTCAAGCTTAAAGTTTAGCAAGAGAAAATGGGGAACTAACCAAAGCTTTGACAACGTAGTCATTCCTTTGATGCTCCTCATCACAAAGGAAACATAGTGAAATCTATATTTCCTCAACTTCCCACCAACCTATCTTACCATTGTTAATGAAGAATATATGTTTGTGACAATTCTATCCTAACCAATATAATTCAGTCTATGTTTCTATGTAAGGTGACCAAGAAGTACAAAGGATTATTCATTGACAAAAATTACTATAAAACTGATATGTCTGGAGCATAATTATAAAGTTTATGAGTATGTGTGGCTTTCATAGGAGGCCATGCAAAGACCTTATCACAAACATATGTTCTAATATATTATCTATGTATGGAAGGAAACACATTTTGGTTGTATATAAATGATTTTTTCACCATGAACAATATATATTGATTTCTTCTATAATTTTTATGGAATAAAAATTTATATTCAATTTTTTTAAAATATATAAAAAAAATTTGAGAAATTGAAATATATATATATATATATATAGAAGAGAAAAATATATAAACAATAAACTTTTTGGTGTTATTAGAAATTACATTTGGTCTTTACTCAGATTATAACTTTAACTCTGTTAAAAAAACCTTGCATTGGCTTTTTGTCTTACCACAAGTGACAATGAGAGTATTTTTACTTCAATTGTATTATTAAAACTTTCTAGAGAAAAATATATAAACAATAAACTTTTTGGTGTTATTAGAAATTACATTTGGTCTTTACTCAGATTATAACTTTAACTCTGTTAAAAAAACCTTGCATTGGCTTTTTGTCTTACCACAAGTGACAATGAGAGTATTTTTACTTCAATTGTATTATTAAAACTTTCTTGTCTAAGTTTTTCATGTTTTAATGTGATTTATGTTTGAGTTTCTACTAGTAATGAAATTACATCTTCATAATATATGAAGGAATACATTTATCAATAAAAAGGATCCTTACAACTCCAGGGTACCTGTCAAAAAATAAATCCATGGGTTTTTTCCATATATATATGTTTGCTTCTATGTACTATTTTTCAAAGAAATTCTATTTCAATGAAAAACAAAGCCATCTTTGTGCCTGTAATAGTGCTGCCAATATAAACTATTGAGATCAGAAATCCTATCATAGATTCGGTGTGCAAAATGTTCTAAGAGTGTTTTTTTATATATGTTATAGATCCATGAATGGTCTGTGATAATACTCAAAATGTTCTCCTACCACGGTTTCCAAAATATTCCAAATCCATGCCCCAACTTTAACCCTTCCTTGGAGAGTTTGTCCACTTCTGAATTTCTTTCCCTGTACACATGACAATAGATTATGGAGTCAAAATTTTCCATAAGTCTACAAACTTCTTCAAATATAGGATAAATATTTAAGATTCTGCACTTTTGAATTTTATTGACCCATTTGATCACAACCATTGAATCCCAAAAAATATGAATGTTTCTACAATGTGTTTCTAATGTAAGGCAAAGGAGGAGCTTTAGTGCAAGTAGTTCTACAAAATTATTTGCCCCCTTCCCCAACCCCATTTGAAGATGGAAGTAATGGTGATGAGATAAGAATAGGGATGCTCCCCCCCCCCCCCCCCCCCCATAATTAAGATCCTGAGATGTTCCGTTAAAGAAATCCCATGGATGAGTATAATTTATTTATTCCTCTGTAATGGAACACACCACTGGAATGTCTTTAGCTTGAAGAATATATCACATAATATCAAGCCCATGTTTGGAAATGATATCTGGGGTAGATGCTTGTCCTCAAAGATAGTTTAGTTTCTAGAAATCCATATATATATATATATATATATATATATATATATAATTGAAAAAATATCTAAATAATGGACATCTTGATGTTACTATAAATTACATTTGGTCCTTACTCGCATTATAACTTTAATTGTGTTAAGAAACGCTTGCAGTCACTACTCGTCTTACACAAGTGACAATGTGAGTACTTTTGTTGTGATTGTATTATTACAATTTTCTTGTCTAAGTTTGTCATGTTTTAATGGGATTTATATTTGGTTCTTTATAATGAAAACCCTTCAGTATTTACTTATTAACCACAAATAACTTCACTTCATTATTTCAGAAAGTTTTAGTCCTTAATGGGATTGGTGTTGAAACATATATAATAATTACTAAAATTTCGGGCATGTGGCAACATTTTTTTATAGATTTGAAATCTATTAAAATAAAATCAGAAGTATATACATAAAGAGAAAGTACAAAGTGTCTATTGATATCAACTTTAATCCATGGTTTATTAAAAGTTAACTAATAGCCTGAGCAACTAGAAACAATCAAAATGTAGCGAAAAAAGTCTATTTTTGTCTATACCTGAAGAAAGTTCCCCATAGGTCAGGGATTATGGCCACATAGAGCCAAACCAGACTAAGTGAAAAAAATCTACAGGACATAAGAAAACAAAAATGAAATTGAAGGAGAACGAGTCTTGGTGTTGGTCTTTTCATCATCTGAGATGAAGATAGGACAAGAGTTGAACTGCATATCACCTAGAGTTTGCTTCTTGGCTCTCAGAGCCTGTCGTGTTTGATAAATATGAGGATGGTGGTGAGAGTCAAGTTGAGTGGCAATGTGGTTTGTCAAGGCCTGGCTGAAATCCTTTCCTTTTAATTCCCAATATAGAGCATTGAGTTAAGCATTGAGTCTTGCATTAAATTCCATTTGAGCTTGGGTCAAGTGACATATCCAACCTTCTATGTGTTCCATTTGTGCGTTCAAGATCATCCCTTGATAATTTTCCTAAATACGTCATTCCACACAATTTGTGATGGCTATATCAAGCAATGTCTTGGTATACTAGACGATGCCCATAGTTTCGGTATGCTTCATTTCCTTCAAGAGGGTTGGTCCTGAGTCATCAACCAAGCAAATCAGTTGCTCAAAATTTTTATCTGGAGCAGGATTCTAGAAGCACCTATGAATGCGAGTTTCCATGTCTTGAATATGGTGATTGGAAAAAGGATGGACCATCCCAAGGAAACAATATTGAGTGTTCTCATGGTCTTGGATAACATGGCACATATGAGAGCAGTGAGGAAAGAAAATGGTATTGCACTCTATGCTCTTAGTTTGAACCATGATTAGAAAAGAGCTAGAAGGAGGCCAAATGAAGGTGGGGAAAGACTAGTGAGGGATACTCCTTTGTAGAAAAGGTATGTTGAGCAGAGGGGAGATCCAAAGGATGAGACAATGGAAACAAAGGCACTTGAGGAGGGGATAATGGTTTCTTCTTTGCAGCATGACCAAAAGCTACATTATTTCCCAATCTAGAGTAGTACAGGAACTATATTTGGCTACAAGATCCATGAACTTAGGAGTGATGAAAGTTAGATACTAAGCAAAGATCAACAATTATAGGAGATTTCACACGAGAAAAGAGGACATGCCTTTCCAACCCATGATTTATTTTGAGTTTGTTTAGTGTATATAGATATATGTATACAATAACTAAATATATCCATTATATATAATATATGTAATTTATACAATCCCTTTAATGATGTTAAAATGAAAATAAATTATCTTGCAGATATTTGATAGTGGATTTATTCTTGGTTTGAATTGCTAAATATTTAATTTCAATTTGAGAGTTTAATTGTGCAAGTTTTTCATAATTGTTGTTTCCAATAGATTTTTCTTCAACAATTAAAATTGGGTAAGATGTTAATAATTTGTGTTTCCAATAGATTTTTCTCCAACAATTAAAACTGGTACATAGGAGCATACTTGGGTACTGCACAACAGGGACCCATCCATAAAGCCCTGCATAAGGAATTGGTGTTCAACCATGCTAAACATAAATAATATCTATGGGACCAATTTGAGGCATGAGTGAACTTGACCATATGCAATACATTTAATCCATAGCACACCAATTGCTACCTTTACTCCAGCCACCGAGATCACATTTAAAGTGCACTCTCTACAGATTAGCATCGTATTGAATCTCTTCTCAAATCATCGATCATACCATAATATTGTATACACAGATGGAGGTGGTGTGGTTTCCATATGCAACACACACACACACACATATATTGGTCCACAAAAGGTGAATAGACCAATTAATAAGTTTAGTTAGAATGGGTTGAATGGACCACCTGCACCAATCCCCTCCCCCCAACTAATTTTATGCTCTCTTAGCTTGCCACATGCCATTGGAAGTTAACTACAATAAACTAAGAAATGTTTCAACCAATAACTTCATTGAATATTTCAACATTCATTTATCCGGATTTTATTTTATTTGATCAGCCAACATTTATTTATCTATTTCATGCTTGGTAGAATGGGTCGAATGGACCTCCTACACAAATCTCCTTCACCCAACTAATTTTATACTCTCTTAGCTTACCACATGCCATTGCAGGTTAAGTACAATAAACTAAGAAAATTTTCAACTGATCACTTCACTGAATATTTCAACATTCATTTATCTAGATTTTATTTTATTTGATCAGCCAACATTTATTTATGTCTATCATGCTTGGTAAAATAAATTATTTTATTAATCAAAATTCATTTCAAATTATTTTATTGATCAACATTCATTTTTATATGAAGCTCCAATTTTTAATTCTCCTCTCCATGCTTCCTAGTGATGAATAAACACGCATTATGATTCTTCCATTGTTTCCCAGGACTTCATACAATTCAGAGGGAAATAAATATGTTGCAGAAACATAGAGATGAATGGATATTTATGCATTCACCATTAATATTTAATAATAAAACCGATGAATAGATAACATGATCTATGTTTTAAAAAAAATAGAATAAATATACTTATAACTATTCTAATCTAAGTTGGTGGCAAAATAAATGTTGTAATTAAATAAATGAATTTGTAATTTTGGTATTGAATTTTCTCAATATTTATTATGTAAATTCGGCGTATATATTAATGGATTTCAATATTTTATACATCCGACGTGGAAATGGATGGATTTGGATACGTCAAGGTAAATCTATGCTGCAGATTAAAATAAGTTGTTCTCTTTATGTTTATGATATGATTTTAGCACTGAATAGATGGGTTTGACTTAAAATTTTGCAATGTTATTCTATAACAACTAGAACATAACCTACAAAAGAACATAACATACAGAATAAAGAATTTTTGAACGAAAAGTGTTTTGGTTTAATGGACACCGAAACCAAGAATTTCGTTCAACTCGTTTGAGCTCATAATAATCTTCCATGAAAGCAGTTGAAAACATTAGCCTCAAACTGATAAATCTAAAAAAGAAATTGTATTTGAGCATTTCAAAGTGATCTCGTTTAAATCATATTTAACAGTATCAATTAATTTACCATTTGGTGATTAGGTTTTAGTTTGCAAGTTTTGAACCCATGCCAACATGTATTGCATGCCTCGATTCCTAAATGAACGATCCATGTTTATCTTAAGAAATGGAGCATTGTTAGTGATGTTAAAGAAACCTATTGAAATAATCTTAGAAAATAGTTTCAGTAATCAAACTTATTCTTGGGTTTTGTCAATTGAAATAAGGATGAACCAACCACCTAGCAACAAATCACAGTAGCATAGAAATAATGAAAAACGAGATTTATGTATTCAATATATTTGTGAAGAAAACCATATTATATGATAGATAATTGCAACGAACACCTTTCACCAACAATAAATTTGGTTCCCTTGCAAATATATCAGGGATCCTCCAACTGACTAGGAGAAAGAGATCCAAGCAACAAAGGAGCAACATCACGGACCAACTCCACCCCAAGAGAAGAACATGCAAATCCAGACAGCAGAAGCCCATGTAATTTCACAAACCCTCACTAATCCACCAAGGCATCAAAATATGACATGATCATGGTTGAAGAAATGCTAAAATTGCATATACAAGAATTGGACCTCCTCAATATGCAAGAAGCGTGTACTCTATCTCTCCCAAGCAAATCCATATGCTTAAGGAATATCTAAACAAAGGCTGACAACCACAGTTTATTGAAAGTTAACTAATAGGTCGAAGGACTAGAAACAATCAAATTATAGTGAAGAAGTCTATTTTTCTATACCCAAAGAAAGTTCCCCATAGATCACGGCTTATGGCCACATAGAACCAAACCAGACTAAGTGAAAAAAATATATAGAACATCAGAAGAAAAAAAATGAAACTTAAGGAGCATGAGGCTTGCTATTGGTCTTTCCATAATGTGAGATGAATATGGGAGGAGAAATGATATTCTTATCACCTAGAGTTTCCTTGTTGGCTCCGAAGTCTTTCATGTTTGATGAAGATGAGGATGGTGGTGGGAGACAAGTTGAGTGGCATTGTGGTTCATCGAGGCCTGACCGAAATCATTTCCTATTAATTCTAAAAAAATTGGTTGATCCTGAGTCATCAACCAAGTGACACAGTTTCTAAAAAAATTTATTTGGAGCGAGATTCTAGAAGCACCTTTGAATGCAAGTTTCCATGTCTTGAATATGGTGACTGGAAAAAGAATGGACCATCCCAAAGAAATAAGATTGAGCGTTCTCTTGGTCTTGGACAACATGGCACATATGAGAGTCATGAGGGACGACAATGGTCTTGCACTATATGCTCTTAGTTTGAACCATGATTGTAAAAGAGTTAGAAGGATGGAAAATGGAGGTGGAGAAAGACCAGTGAGGGATAATGATTCATAGGAAAGGGATGTTGAGCAGAGGGGAGATCCAAAGGATCAGACCATGGAGACAAAGGAACATGAGGAGGGGATAATGGTTTCTTCATCCCAACATGACCAAAAGCTACATTATTTCCCAATATATATTAACTTCATGAGCTAGATTTGGCTACAAGATCCATGAAGTCGAGAGTGATTATGGTTAGATACTAAGAAGAGAGAGGAGAGTTCACAAGAGAAAATAGGACATGCCTTTCCAACCCATGATTTATTTTGAGTTTGTTTAATGTATGATAGATATACGCATATAATGATTAAATATATCCATTATATATAATATATACATTAAATTATTTTATGCTTAGTTTGATTGCATAGATATATCCTTTAATTGTCATTTTGTAGAGCTATCTTAATTTAACTTTACATTATATCTTTAAACATTTAATCATATATAATAAATATATGTAATTTATACAATCCATTTAATGATCTTATTACAAAAATAAATTATCTTGCATACATTTGATAGTGGATTGATTCCTGGTTTGAATTGCTATATGTTTAATTTCAATTTGAGAGTTTAATTGTGTAAGATGTTCATAATTTTTGTTGCCAATATAGTTTTCTCCAACAATTAAAACTGGAACACAGGAGCATAATAATCAAACGATGCATTGGATTAGCATCATGCTTGGACCATGTCAGAAGCACATGGTGGATGCGTTATGGTTTCCATATACTTGATTTGAAACTTAATTTGGAACCCAAGTTTATTTCCCAAGTGAATGGATGGAGTACTTTGTTGAAGGTGAAACGTTAGAAAAAAAATTGATCCCTAAGCACTAGCATCGAAATGCCAGACCATGTACCCTCAGTTATCTTTGTATAAAATATTTTCTACTGGAAATTGTTACCAGAGAACCATTTTAAAGAAAGTATGACAATCACGTGCATCTACAATATTGAGGCATCATCAAGTGAGCGAGACATATATGGATTGAAATCAACAAATTAAAATACCACTTCATCTTCAAACTCAACATAAACTTGCAGATAGTCATCGTAGATCAATTTATGTTGCAACTTTTTATATTGTTGTTGATTACTAAATGGCCTTAATCCTCAATGCAATCTTATAAACTCAAATTATTTCTGGGAAATTAAAACTTGGAATTCTTAATTATAGTCATTAATTTCAGGCCCGTAGAGTAAATATTTTATTTCTTTATTTTTTCTTGGTACCAGTCGTAGTACCATCCCCCTAAATGGGCCCTAAAGAGAGACTGCCTAAATAAAGATCGATGCATTAAGCTCCCAATTAGCCTTTACTAAGTTATGGACTTGGCTTCCTGGTGAAAGGCACATGGTTGACCTATGGTTATAGGTTGGACGTCTAAATAAAGGTTCGAAGGTTCAAGACAAAAAAAGTATTCATGTCTTCTCTTTCTGTTTACTGGCCTTCATTTTTTATTCTATGTCAGGAAAGAAGGCTGAAGCATCTACATAAATCCTATAATGACACTGTTCCTATCTAAGTGTTCCTAAATTTGAAATTAAAGCTATTTATTTAGATTGGAAGCATTAGAAAGCATGAAAAAGCAACTACAAGATACGTGGATACTTTGAAATTAAATCTATTTTTTTAGATAGAAAGCATGGAAATACCAATAAGAGATGTGTTTGTGTGGGTTTAATGGTTAATAATACAAAAAATTTGTATGTCCCAAGAAAATATCCCATGCTAAAATTATTTCAATATCCTATGCTAAAATTATTTCTATATCTATAAAAGAGGTTGTAGTCCTAGTAACTACATTGAGTTTCATAGTTGAATCTTATTTTTGGTAATGTAAAGATATTATATACATGTTCAATCATAACAGATCCTTTCCAATGTTTGTAATGTAAACATTCATGATTTCAAATCTGATTTCTTTTCTTAATGCATGATGTCCTATTGGGATAAAATCTAAATGTTGTTTTTCAAGCTTAAAGTTTAACAAGAGAAAATGGGGAACTAACCAAAGCTTTGAAAATATAGTGTTGCCTTTGATGATCCTCATCACAAAGGAAACATAGTGAAATCTACATTTCCTCAACTTCCTTAACCAACCTATCCTACCATTATTAATGAAGAAAATATGTTTGTGCAACTATCTTCTAACCAATATAATTTAGTCTATGTTTCTATGTAAGGTGACCAAGAAGTACAAAGGATTATTCATTGACAAAAATGGCTAAAAATTGATATGTTTGGAGCATAATTATAAATTTTATGAGTATGTGCGGATTTCATGGGAGGACATGCAAAGACCTTAGCACAAACGTATTTTCTAATCTATGTTGCATCTAGAAATCCCACATTGTCTATCATCCTTCATGGTAATTTGACATTTCCTTTCAACCTCCCAGAAAGCGTGACTTGAGTCACCATGGTCATATTTTTCCATACCATGAAAGGTCGACGCCTTTATGATTTTTACATAGAGTGTCGATGGTGCTCCTCACAGTGGACCCATAAGCATCGTTTCCCTCTTTCTTTGACAAAACCCCTAGGTCGACACCTTTGTCATTTCTACCAGGAGTGTCGATGGTCAAAAAATGGGAAAAAGAAGGTTTCGCCAAGCTTCCATGCAAAGGCATCTGTAGAGTCAGTTCCTACAGGATTGGGAGAGGTGGAATTCACTTCCCTCACCTATAGGGATCATATATTATCCATTTTCCAAGTCATATCATGAGTTCTAGGCCTATAAATGAAGCCTTCATGATGAGAGTGGGGGAGGCCAGAAAAAGCACCCTTATGCTGTTAGTTTGAAGTTTGAACCAGAGGCAAAGTAGAGTTGGCTTATGTTTGGAGAGATCTTCATAGCTATAGAGGATTGTAGATGATTCTTTTAGAGATTGAAGCCATTGACATCAAGGATTTTTGCTTGTACTTCTTTCTCTTTCATAATTAATAGAAAGACATTTCCCTTTCCTATATTTGATGTATTGATTTTAATTAAATATTATTAGATTCCTTGATCACTGATATGAATAATAAATTTATCATGATGCTCTCATCTTGGTTATTTCTCTTTTAATTTGTATTGCATGTACTAAACCATTGCAAAGACCTTTGGAGAGAAGACAAAGAGACCCAAGGTTGAGGTATATTGTATTTCATGTTAGTTAATTTGTTTGTTTAAGGAAAGGATATGTTGTTGTGTCTTTTTGTTTTGTATTTGTGATTTACATTGCAGAGGAACAAACAGTGTCTGCACTGATTAAGAATTCCCAATAACAAAATTGGAGACTCCGCTAGGGAAGCTTAATCCAGTGAGATATGGGGAAGATCCAGTCAAATTTGGTGCAGATCCAATCAGATCTACAAGCTTCGGTAACCATTCCATATATGAAGGTTATTCTCTCTCCTTTTAGTTATTCCAGTTAACAAGGTAATCCCTCTATCTTACGTTTCTGATTATTACCTCTTTTCTGAGTAGTTTTACCCTTTTCAGTCCAACTTAGCCCTTCTTGGTTTGTCCTCTAGGCCTTTATCCTTTCAGTCTATTGTTCGAGCGGTGCCTTTCTCTTTGGCTGACAGAGCGTCGACCCTCCCAGGGCACCTTTTCCTTCTTTGTCCAACACACTAGCAACGCCTTCTTCCTCAATTGATAGAGCACTGACAACACTTGTGTGCAGAAGACTAAAAGCATAGTTGCAACCTAAGATGCTCTGGTGTAGTGCTCCTCAACGCACCGAGGTAGGCCTTCAAACTTCTTGTTTAAGAACTTTTCCTTTCAATTTTTTTGAAACTATCTTGTTCTATGAATATTTTTAGTGTGGTTTGCTTGTTTTCTTGTTTTCTGAGTTTGCTGGTATTCGTGAATCTAATTCTCTATTTGAGCTCAGATCTAAAAACTATATCTTCTTCATTGTCATAAATGAAAGTGGAAAAATAGTTCAGTTTTGGTTTTTTAGTGAAGTATCTGAAAAAATTTCTTTTGAAAAAGAAAACCTATAGCCTCTTCCTAGAAGATTAGTTTCTTTTTAAAATTGCTTCGTGTGCCTCATATTTTCTAGAAAAATACAAAAATAATCGTGTTATTTTCCTCTTGGTTATGCTTGAGAAAATTTCATTTTCATTTGCATGAGTGATTTAGAAGAATAGTTCTTTTTTACATTGTAGCAAAAATTAATTTTGCATACACGTTAGAGGCTCAATTTACTTTTTTGTATTTTAGAGACTTTTGAGTGCTTGTTTGAAAAATATTTGCGTTTGAAAGAATTCTCATTTTCATCTCTTGATTAAGATCTTGCATTTTTTGTGTTTTTGAAAGAAAAGAAAAGGTCTCTTCCTGACCCTAATTAGGCCTGATCGAAGTTAAAGAAGTGTTTTTGCATATAGATTTAATTGTATTATTGGAGACAACACCTCGCAAACATTCACCTAATCATTCAGATAAAAGTAATGGTAGCTTTAGGTTGAAATTGTATAGAAAGTTGAGGGATAGGTTAGTGACGTGTTCGGGCGTCGTAAAATATAGCAACTATCGTTAATTTGTCTGCACTACAACCCGGGACTTGCACGGTTATTCCATGTATCATTGGTATATCGAACGGACTTTCATGTACCCTTGAGGTATATAGAAAGGTACTTCACGTACTCGATTGTATATCGGAAGGCCCCTTGTGAATGATTGTGCATTAGAAAACACTACTATCAATTTGAGCTCCCACGTACCTTGTGTATATCAGGAGACCCCACTAGGATTCCTTCTCCAACTGAGAAAAACCCTTTGGTAGTATTGTTTGGAGCAATACACTGAAAACAACATCCAAGGAGATTACTACGCACGTACCCTTGAGGTATATCGTGAGCTGCACCTTCTTGACAATCCTCGTGAGAGATCGACTATTCTAAACCCACCCTATCACTTTAGATTGCTTGCGACCTTTAGCTCTAAGTATGTTTGTTTGTGTGATTTTTCCTCCTTTTTGACCTATATTAGAATACTTTCAGCCACCACCATGGCTGAGCAACTTGTGTGGCATCAATCCTGTGGATTGTAGGTTTTACCTCTTGACTCTCGTTCAGTCGTGTAAGGATAAGAAGAGGTAACCATGGAATGACCAGCTTCGGTTGAAGCTCATATAGAAACCACTCCAGCTATTGAACCTAGAGAATAATTATTGGTTTACAATAACCCTTTGGTCCAGCTGACTCCTGAAGCTAACACTTCCTTTCACTTTCCAATGGAGGGTCGACCTGGCTCATTCGACTGGATGGGGAATCATCCTCCTGATGAAACTATAGGGGTAGAATATGGCACAAATGCTCCTTTCTGGAGAACATCCCTAGGACAAACTGTTGCTAGATACAGAATTGCTACCACTGAATCGGATCCTGATATACTTGCTCTGTTAATAACGAGATTTCAAAATAATCCGTCAAACAAAGATATTTCTTGAGAATATTTTGATTGTACACACATGCAGCATGCACAGGTCGAAGAACTTAAAAATAGAGGTACTTCTCCTCATCCCAACCCTTCAAGAACTACCCCACTTGGATATCGTGCCCTTTCATCACCACATGTAGCTCAACTTTTGAAATTACCAATTCAAAATTTGGTTACGCAGAACCCGGATTCCACCCCATCTCTTGGTCATAATATGATTAAGACACCCTCCCCTAGTCAAAATTCCCCATCTATTCCAAACTCTCCAAAAACTTCTGCACCTGGGGGGAAGCCCCTAGTTCAAACTTCATTTCCTACTGAAGGGACTATTTCTAGCATGGGGAAAAACTTACCTACTGTACCACCAACACCAAACTACCCTCCTCCCAGTTCCACTACGGTTGTTCTTCCTTCCAGTCAGGGAGGGCCCTCATGGGTCCCACCTACCATTACTTCACTTTCTTGGGGAGACACATACCCCGGGAACCAACCTCCCCCTCCTCAATCAAATTATCAACCTATTCCCCCGGGGGGAACCTATCCTAGAGTTCCCTACCCTGGAAATTCCTTTGTACCATGGGGACAACCGAATTGGTGCAATGTTCCATCTTATGGAGTAGCTTATGTCCCTACTTCTCAAGGATATGTGCCTCCATCTGGTGGACCACCACCTAGTGGACCTAGTAGATATGGTGGACCACCACCTGGTGGATCTAGTGGACTACCACCAGGTGGACCCGGAGGATCTGGTGGATCCGGTGGACAACCACCTGGTGGACCTGGAGTACTCAACGGTTTCGGAGGGTCTGGAGGATCTGGAGGACCACCTCCTTTGGGTAACCCTTCATCTGGGGGACCTTCGAATAACCAACAACCTAATCAAAAATCCTTGGATTCATCATCCATACCTATTTATTAATCTTCCTATGGTCCTACTAGTCAGTAAATTCCATATCAGTACTACTAGTATCTGTAACCCAATCAACAATTGCCATTTTTGGCAACTAATGATTTTCCAGATTTGTCTAGATTGATCAATGACCCAATTCATCATGACCCCTCTTGGCCTGCTATTTCGGTCAAATTACCTTCGGATAGACCTAAATTTGATGGTAAACCTGGTGAAGATCCTATGAACCATGTGATGACTTTTCATCTATGGTGTTCATCCAATTCTTTGGTGAATGGTTCAATCCATCTTCGAATATTCCAAATAACTCTCACATGCATTGCTACCAAATGGTATATATAGCTACCACATCACTCTTTTGGGGATTTTAACACTTAAGCTATGGATTTCTCAATGCACTTTCAGTTATCCATCTGGTACAAAATAGGTACAGACCTATTGACCTCACTTCGACAGAGCACATCAACCCACATCTCTGATCATATCCATGAATGGAGAAGAAGATGTAGGTTAATCAAGGATCCCATTCCTGATCAGTTACTAGCTGATTGGTTTACAAAGTATTTACTTCTTCCCATCACTAGAGATGTCACCAAGCTAGGTGCTGTTACCGAGGAGAAGGCTATTAGCTACGCTCAGTACCTTGATTTGGTTTATTCCAAATTAGGAAATTTGTATGATTTGATTCCTCATGCTCCTCGGCCCACAACTGATCCATCAAGACCTGCAATTGAACCACCCGCTGATGGCATACTTGGTTCAGTTCAGACACAAATGATGGAAAAATTATCTAAGAAGCAAAATCAAACTACCTCACCAACAATTCCACCTTCCAAAAATACGCCATCTCCTGTTGTTTCTGCTGAAGTAAATGCGGTTCAAACCACTGAACCTTCTGGTGGAAAGAAAAATGGAAAAAATAAATTAAAAAAACTGATAACCAACATGAGGGTAATAAACCACAAAATTCAAATGCTTATTCAAAGAATAAAAGAAAGGTAAAATACCCTTTTTTAATTTGTGGGGGGGATCATTTCACTAAGGAATGTCCTCATCGCGAGGAAGTAAGTAAATTTTTGAAAACTTCACCCACCCCTGCAGTTCTTAAAGATCCTTTCCCCACCCAAAAACAATTAATTCATCATCAATCCTTGCATGGGTCATCTTCATCTACTGATGAAGTTAAAATGATGCCTAGTTAAACGGTTAACTTAAACACAATATCACATAGTTATGACCCTCCTCCAGGAAAGAAATCTAATGAAGTTCAACCTAAAAAACCTTCAGCTTCCACACCTCCTCCTAGTAACAGTCTTCACATTGAAAAACCTATTCCATAAGCAATTTTCCACCCACCCAAGGGTACTCTTCGTAAGTCCATTGTCAACCCTAACGCACGTGCTGCCCAATATGATAACATAGTAGAAGATTTGGCTCAAGCACCCTGCGCTATGTCAGCATTAGAAGTACTCCAAACATGTCCCACCCAATGGAAAAAATTGCTTACTGCACTTGGAGCTATGGATCCTGAAAATAGTAACGTCATCACTTTCAAACTGGATGATATTAAAACCCGGCTCTTACACCAATTGGCTTTTCAGATATCCACTAAAATTGCTGGAAAAACCATTCGTCATACTATTTTAGATGAGGGAGCCTCTACATTAGTCATGTCTTTATCTTGTTGGAGAGCCATCAGTTCTCCTAAAATCAATCGTTCACCTACCACCCTTAAGGCTTTTAATGTCCGCATCTTTCAACCTTATGGATTACTACCTTCCATTCATGTTGAACTAGGGGGAAAGTTAGTCTCTATTCACATGGAAGTCGTTGACGCTCCTTTGGAATACAACCTACTCCTAGGTCGTAACTGGTTTTATGCTATGCAAGATTTAGCATCGACTATTTTTTGGATCATCCATCTCTCATTCCAAGGAAGGATTGTCACTATATACCAGTTAGATTTCATCACACCAAATGCTATCACTAATGATGAAAATAGTGTGCCGCTTCTGAATACCCCATAGTATCAGGACATAGGAGTAGGCCTTATTAAAGACTCATTGCTCATGGGAGTTTTTCCATTATCTAATCCTCCTCCTGCTTCACAAACTGCATCTATCATTATGATTTCTAGCACTTTTATAGACAAAGGAAAATCGATTGTTGATGAATAAACATCTCTCACTCCTTTTGAAGAAGTTTATAATGCCATCCAATCCACCAGTGATTCTTCCATTAACAACCATTTGTTGATGGCCTCAGATTGTTATCACCTGCCATATTGGCTTGACAAACCCCCCCCCCCCATCTCTAGATTATCTTTCACATACACTTCCCATAGATGAATCCATTATGGAAGTCATGTCAATAGATGAGATGCCCTGGAAATACCATCATCATAGATCTTCTTTCCTTCCCCCTTTCCATATGGTAGAAGAACACTTTTCCCTAGTTCTTTCATCTGATATAACCATATATCCTCAGTCTCTCATCCTCACTTAGGGTGTCGATTCTAAAGGAAATCTATGCAATATTACAAAATCCATGCCCGTGGACATATCAATCAAACCAGAAATTTTAGATAACATTTACATAGGCCAGAACTCTTCACCTTTCGAGGTTCAATCATATACAGCCTTGTTGAAAGAATTTCAAGATGTTTTCACTTGGACATGCGAGGAAATTCCAGGTATTGATCCTTCCATTGTTGTTCATAAGATCAAAACCTATCCTGATGCCAAGCCCGTCCGCCATAAACTACGACAAGTTCATCTTTGAAAAGCAGCCACCATCAAGGAAGAAGTTGAAAAACTTCTGAGGGTTGGTTTTATTTACCTCGTACCTTTAACTGAATGGGTGTCCAACATAGTCCCTGTGAACAAAAAATAGGGCACTATTAGAGTCTGTATCGACTTCAGAGACTTGAATAGGGCTTGTCCAAAAGACAATTTCCCTACTCCCTATATTGATCAGATAATCAACAACTGTGTTAGAAGCGTTATTTTTTCCTTCATGGATGGCTTCTCTAGCTACAATTAGATTGATATTCTCCTGTTCAACCAACATAAGAAGACATTCAATTTCCCATGTGGGACCTTTGCCTATTGTAAATTGCCTTTTGGTTTAAAAAACCTTGGCATGACATTCCAACGTGCCATGTCATATGCTTTTCATGACATCAAACATGTTGTGGAACCATATCTTGATGACCTACCTGCCCATTCCAAGCAGCGGGGTATCCATGTTGATCATTTGAGAGCCATTTTTATCAGCTGTCATCATTTCAATATTCGTCTGAATCCCCATAATTTTTTTTTTGTGTAGAAAATGGCCGACTCCTCGGATTCATTGTTTCTAAAGATGAAATCTGTATTGATCCCTTGAAGATTGAAGCTATTCTTGCCCCACCTGCTCCCACGAACATAACTGAAATCCAAAGTTTGCAAGGGAAGGAAAAATTTCTACATCGTTTCGTCTTCAATTATGCAAAAAGGACACATGGTTTCATTAGGTTGCTAAAAAATATACCCCTTTTGTCTGGGATGATTTCACGCAACGCACGTTTGATAATATTAAACATGCACTTACCCATGCATCGGTGTTGCAACCACCTAATTATGCTAAGGACTATTCCTTGTATGTGGTTTAATCCTTGCCTACCATAGGCATTTTCCTTGTTCAAAAAGATGAACACGACTAGGAACATGTTATTTATATGCCAGTAAGAGTCTTCTAGACTCTGAAACTCGATATTCACATGTGGAGAAACTTGCTCTGGCCACGGTCATCACGGTCCAGAAGTTTCGTCATTATATTTTTCTCTGTACCACCACTATTTACATGGATTCCAACCCCATGTACTATGTTCTTACACATCAACTGATTGGGGGAAAATACTCATGTTGGATTGTGATTCTCCAGGAATTTGAGTTAGAATTCGCCAAAAGAACTTCTAACAAATCTCTTGTTTTCGCAGAGCTTATATGTGACCTTCGCCATACTACAGATGATATAGAGCTCTTTGATTCATTTATTGATGAATCATTGTTTCTCATTAGTATGATTGATCCATGGTATGGAGACATCATTTTGTATCTCCAGACTTTATGATATAATCCCACTGCTTCTCGCGATGAACATCATCGCGTTCGCTACCAGGAAAAAAGCTACCTTATCCTGAATGATACCCTATACCACCATGGTGTTGACTCCATCTTACAACGTTTCCTTACACATGAGGAGGCCGAGATTGTTTTAAATTATTGCCATGCTGGAGATGGTGGAGGTCATCTATCTGGGTTGGCTACCGCCCAGAAAATCTTGTGCACAGGGTATTTTCGGCCCTTTATTTTCAAATATTGCATTGAAACAGTCAAGAAATGCCCACCATGTCAAATGTTCACTTCAAAGAAAGACCATTAGAGGAATTTTGGGGTCTAAAATGGGCCTCCTAAGGAAAATAATAAAATAATAGTTAAAATAATAAAATAATATTGATTAATTTTGGAGGAAGAAAGAAAAAAACTACTTTTTGTGTTCGTATTTTCGACATATCTCCCTATATTTTTACTCAAATTTCAATCGGGAGAGCTCGTTCGATGCGTAATTTGATTCCGCATCCAACGAGTACCCACACTGCATACTTTTGACGGACCCCACTACCCCAAAAACAAGAAATACCTGAAAAAACATGATGATGATGTCATCATCATCACATTTTTTCCGGTATTTCTTGTTTTTGGGGTAGTGGGGCCCGTCAAAAGTATGCAGTGTGGGTACTCGTTGGATGCGGAATCAAATTACGCATCGAACGAGCTCTCCCGATTGAAATTTGAGTAAAAACACAATGAGATATGTCGAAAATACGAACAAAAAAAGCAGTTTTTTTTAATGACAAATATGTCAATTCAACCATTATGGTTGACTTATTTTATTGAAATTCTATTGGTTCTTGAATTCCAACTCACAAAAACTTATTTTGGCACGTTTTCTTATAAGGCCCATTTTAAACCCCAAATTTCCTCTACTGACCCACCCATCTCCTCTCCATCCCGTTGTAGCAGTTGGCCCCTTTTCAAAATGGGGCATAGACTTCGTGCACTATAGACCTACCTCAGCCGGGGGGGATGGCTACATTATTGTGGCTGTGGACTATTTTACAAAATGGGCTGAGGCTATTCCCACATATGATGAAGAAGGAAATACTACTACATATTCTTATTCAACCATATTTATTTCTAGATTCGGGATTCCTAGGGCCATAGTGACTGATCATGGATCACATTTTCAAAACAAAATGATGGTTGAGCTCAGTGAAAAATTAGGTTTTCGTCATGACAACTCTACACCTAACTATCCTCAGGCCAACGGCCAATTCAAAGCTATAAACAAATTATTAAAAACAATGCTTCAGCGGATGGTAGGGAAAGCTAAGTCAAACTGGCATTTGCTGCTTTTCTTGGCACTCTGGGCCTATAGGACTACTGTCAAAACTTCCACCGGTTTTACACCTTTCCAACTGGTATATGGACTGGAAGCAACTCTCTCGATAGAGTGTGAGATCCCTTCTTTAAAAATTGATGTGGAACTATTTACCAACACTACTATAGACGAAGAAATATTCTTGTCTCTAAACAAACTTGATAAAACTCGACACAATGCTACCTTAGCCAATGAGGCACATAAACGATGAATGAAAGTTCAGTATGACAGGACTGTCTGACCTTGTTCCTTCAATGAAGGAGACCTGGTCTTGTCTTATGACCAAAATCATGACAAACTGGGGGCAAGAAAATTTGAGTCTATGTGGCATGGGCCTTATATTGTCAGTCGTGTTTTAGAGAAAGGGGCATATGAGTTGGTTGATTACAACGGGATACCTTTAGGAGAGCCCCAAAATGGGATCTACCTCGAAAGATACTATGCCTAGGTCATCTAGCATAGGGTCTTTGTACATATTTTTTATAGTTTGGTGTGTGTCTTAGCTTTGAAAGGTGTGTCTTTTGAGTGATTTAAAATGTGTTTTTCATAAAACCCTACTAATGTATGTCTTTTGTCTGATGGACAGATGACTTTTTTCACCAGTTTTGCTGATGGTGCTAATTGATATACACTTAACCTCGCATCAGTAGCTTGGGTACTATACTCTCCTACAAGTGAGATGGTGAGTTCAGGGGGTGTTCTTTTAGGTCCCTCCACCAACAATCTGGTGGAATAACATGCCATGATTGGATTGTTAACGGAAGCCCTAGCTAGTGATGTAAGGGAGATTAGAGTTTACCTCGACTTTGAACTAGTTGTTCAACAACTTAATCAGGTATATACCATCTGAAATCCCCTGCTTCTTCGTACATTACGAAGAGTGATGTTGTTAGAAAGGTATTTTGAGCAGGTTACATGTCAGCACATTTCGAGACATTTAAATGTTGTGGTAGATTCCCTAGCTAATTATGTCTTAGACTGGTACATTGCTCATATTTAAAAATTCCATTTGAAACATAAATAACATATATGTAAATTCTTAAGTAGATAATCATTTCACAAATCACATTTTTCACACACACAACTATAAATATAAAAGTGTTTCATATATATGTAAAAAACTGTGGTACCAAGATACAAAAATGGGTTGAAGCATCTAGCTTTCAGTGCCCTCAAAGTTCAGGATTGTAAAAAGTTCGGAATTCACATATACATAGGGGAAAATATGAAGCTTCGAAGCTTTCATAATACATATACAAAAAGTGAAGATCAAAGCAAACTAATCCTCATGATGCTCATGATAGCATGCGATGGCTTGAGCCACTCTACGGAGTAGCCTAGAAAACTATCCAGAGACACCTATAGTATGGCGCTAATAATGCCTAGGTACCTCATCAGTAGTAATATTAGGCATACCCACAGTCAAATGTTGTAGGTTCTCCTCGAGATATTTGAGCTCTTCATCAACTTTGGAGCGATATAGCATCATGTCTCTAGTATCGACTCGCCTAGCAATAAGTGGCACCCCTACTGGATGTACAGATCCAATGTTTGCATGGAAACATTTTCACTTATCTCAGTACTACAAAATAAAAATGAAATGAAATACAAAAACTAAAAACACAAGTTGATAATGTCTTTTCTTACCTCGATCATCCCATACTTCTCCCTCAGGTAAGGCAAGTTCCAAGTCATCATGAAAATCTGCCCCCTCACAGGCATAGTCCTCAACCACAAGTAACTGGTTTCTCAACCAGCAAAAGAAGCCAGATTCGTAACTGACCTTGGGTCCTCCACCACCAAGGCAAGGCATGGTAGTAACCCATGCAATCATCCTAGGATCCTCAGGCTCAAGCCTGGTAATAGTCACTTATGGTCTCATATGAGGCACCTGTTGTAAAATAAAAGACACTATCACAGCTCCGTATCCAAACTGCTTCAGTTTTCCTTTCTTGCATTTGTTTAACTGATTTTTTAGACATACCAGCATGCCTTCACACTAGTTTAAGATAGTGGGCTCCATACACTTCAAAGCGTACAGCATGTGTGATCTGGTGGTAAGGTAGGAAGACCTAGTTCCCACCACCTTGCTAATAGTGTATACTATTGTCCTCAAAGGAATATCTACTATGGACTGGATACATAGTTCCCAGACTAGGGCTCTGTACCTAGTGCATAGTACTGGTCAATTATGTCATCTAAAGAGGTCTCCCCTCCTCGTGCCCCAGATAGAGCTACTGGGCTTCCCCTCATGGACAATCCAATCAGAAAATAGATGTCCTCAATCTCTATGGGTAGGATATGGATCCCCACCACAAAGTGCTGCTGTTCGGGATCCCACATCCCTATGATATACACTAACAATCAAATATGTGCTTTCATACCGGGTACCTAAAAATATTTCAGAAGCCCGCAGTTTTGTAGAACCTTAATGGTGGATGGATCACTGGCAGCCTGGTGGTCTAGAACTTCATGTTCCCTTTCCTTCCAAATCACCATGATGCACCTATAACACACAAACTTCATAATTAGAAATCACATCATGTCTGAAAAGAGGAAAACACTTAAATGACAAATTTTAAAGCAAGATAAAAAGCATAAAATTGATTTTTTGATGGATTAGGGTTTGTGTTCTCTTCATAAGGGAGCAGCGGCACTGCTGGCCTTTTCCCATAGAGCACCTACAATGCTTCCATATTTGGCCCACAAGGCACTGATGGCTTGTCACTTGTGGACATAGTGCCTACGACGCATTTGTCCCAGCTTGACAGAGCATCGTTGCGTCCTCTGCCCAACGGCTAAAAACCCTTACGACCGAAAATTTTGGCCTCTTAATTGGTAAAAACCCCCTTCTGGGATGGTTGAATTCCTCCTATCCAATTCAAAATTGCAATCTATCCTATATCTTGGCTTTAAAACAACTAAAAATAATTTTTGGAACATGAGTTAAACAATGGAAGAAAACATGAAATGGCATTTCTTGAACATAAAAGAGAAGAGATCAAGATACTTACCTCTTCCATGAAGATTTAAGGAACAATGAGTGAGGGACCCTTGCAAAAAACACCAGTGTAAACTCTTGGTATCACTCCAACTACCAAAAACTCTCAATGGTAAAAAGCAATTGGTAAATAACTCTTACATGCTCTTTCTATTTATAGAATATTTGGAATTTTCAAAAGTTTATTATAATTTATTTATTTTGAAATCCAAATTATTTCAATTAAAGTGGGTTTTTACTTTTTACTTTATATAATTTTGTTAAATTGGCTTTTAATGAGTTTTTTGAGTTTTTTCAGGTTAATATTGGGAAATGGCTACTATGTAAGCTATTTTAGTATTTTTCAAGTTTGGAGCAAAATGAAAAAGTATCGAGTGTCGTTATACGCTTTTTACATGCTCGTTAAAATTCCAGTAGAAAGGTGTTGAGTCCACTTTTTCTCTTTTTTAGACTCGTTAAAAGTGGATTATGAAAAAGGAACCTAATTAGGGAGTTATATTTAAGCTCTTTTTAGTCTCCTTAAAACACAAAAAGATTTCCAAGCGAACTTGTTACGTTCACGCTTGTAAAAGAATCAGAACGGTCGACTAGTCGGAGGTAGGTTATCTCTTTTTCAGACCGAATAGCCTTATTTACGAAAAATGACCTTTTGGAGTCTTCTTAGTCATTTCAAACTCTCTAAACATAAAATGACAAATGAGTTTTATTTCATCAGACTCGTAAAATAAAACGATAAAATACCCTATTTGGGAACGAACCCCTCCTTTCTCAGGTTCGTAAAAAGTATGAGAATGTACTCATCATTTTATGAGCTTTAACAAGTGTTTGTTACCCTCTTTGGAATCGTAAAAATGAAAAGAGGCACTCAACTTTTGAGGTGGGGAAGTTAAAGGAAAGGGGAATGGTTTTCATTTGTTTTTATGGCAGTAATATACTGCCAACCTTTGAACAAGGCACCTGTCTGCATTTGCATATCTAAACAATTGGGTTTTCAGCTTGTCTCTGAGTCGATCCACTTTTGTGAGTCACCCGATTCTTTTGAGTCAATTCAAAGAATGCTTTTCCATATTCCTTGCAGTACAACTAGTTCTATTCTCGTTCAATTCAATGCTACCAAGTCATGTGTCATGCTGCAAAATTGTTCAAATGATGTCTCTCCTAGAAAAATAACTCATCAGTAACTTTACTTATCCTTAAATTCAATCATGTCTGAGTCAGTTTCATCCCTCCAAATCAAGTTTTGTTCTTTGTTTTGTGTCACTGATGTGGGAATCATTATGGCCCTCCTGTGACAAGTCTATTCCTATCAACTTCAGCTCATTATCCATGAATTATACCTAGAAACCTAGTCAAGTACCATGAAGCCTACATGCCTCAATGGAAGGTTTCCTCGCTTTCAAAAGTAGGTTTTCATCAATGACCTATGAATGAGAGATTCTATCAAGTGTTCGACTTCAAAACATCCATTCACACTTGGAAGAATGTACTTAGATACCTTGGGAATCATTGACATTAATGGTGATCTCCCTTGCACTTATTAACAGTTTTCATCAATGGTTGGTAATCAAGTGGTTTCTGCCATGTTCGATGTCAATACATTTATTCACATGGTTAGAATCGTATCAGTTGGATATTGGAATGAAGACCCTGGGTTGATAGGCCTCACCATTATATTCACCTATACTCAGGTTGTGTTTGGAGATCAGTGAAATTATTGACACAGATCCACATTGTGTGTTTTGGTGGCTGTGTTCAGTATTTGAGATTTTATGACATGGATCTACCTTGTATGTCTTGTAGCCATGTTCTGTAATTTACATCATTTGTTCATGGATCTATGGTGTATTTTTGGTAGCCATGATGTAGTCATCATCATAGATCTACACTGTATTGGTCTGTAGCTATGATTGGTTTGGATAGAGTCATTTACTGGTCCTATGTTAGTTATGAATCTATCTCTCTTTGCTTCTGTATCAGACAAAGAACTTCCAAACTATTTCACTTATCACTTCCTTCTAGCTTCATACTTTGGGGAGGCATTCTATTGCATCTAGAAATCCCACATTGCCTATCATCCTTCATGGGAATTTCACATTGCCTTTCAACCTCCCAGAAATCCTGATTTGAGTCACCATGGTCATCTTTTTCCATACCTTAAAAGGTCGGTTCTATTATTCTTTTTACACAAAGTGCCGATGGTGCTCCTCATAGTGGACCCATAAGCGTCGTTTCCCTCTTTCTTTGACAAAAACCTTGGGTCAGCGCCTTTTTCATTTCTACCGGGAGCATCGATGGTCAAAAAATGGGAAAAAGAAGGTTCTGGAATCTTCCATGCAAAATCCTCTGTGGAGTCAGTTCCTATAGGCTTGGGAGAGGTGGAATTCGCTTCCCTCGCCTATAGGGATCATATCTTATCCATTTTCCAAGTCATCTCATGAGTTCTAGTCCTATATAAATGAATCCTTCATTATGAGAGTGGGGGAGACCAAAAAAAGCACCCTTATGATGTTAGTTTGAAGTCTAAACCAGAGGCAAAGTAGAGTTGGATTATGTTTGGAGAGATCTTCATAGCCATAGAGGATTGCATATGATTCTTGTAGAGATTAAAGCCATTGACATCAAGGCTTTTTGGTTGTATTTCTTTCTCTTTCATAATTAATACAAAGACATTTCCCTTGCCTATATTTGATGTATTGATTTTAATTAAATATCATCAGATTCCTTGATCACTGATATGAATAATCAATTTATCATGATTCTCTCATCTTGTTTGTTTGTCTTTTAATCTGTTTTGTAGGTACTGAACCATTGCACAGACCTTTGGAGAGAATACAAAGAGACCCAAGGTTGAGGTATATTGTATTTCATGTTAGTTAATTTGATTGTTTAAGGAAAGGATATGTTGCTGTGTCTTTTTGTTCTGTATTTGTGATTTACATTGCAGAGGAACAAATAGTGTCCGCACTGATTGAGAATTCTCGATAACAATATATTCTCTATATATGGAAGGAAACACATTTAGGTTGTATATAAAAAAAAATTCACCATGAACAATATCTATTGATTTCTTCTATAATTTTCCTGGAATATAAATTTATATGCAAGTTTTTTTAAATATAAAAAAATATATATTGAGAAATTGAAATCTCTCTCTCTCTCTCTCTGTGTAAGTAGAAGAGAAAAATATCTAAACAATGAACTTTGAATTTTTTTATGTTATTAGCAATTACATTTGGTCCTTACTCACATTATAACTTTAACTTTATTAAAAAAAACCTTGCATTGGCTATTTGTCTTACCACAAGTGACAATGAGAGTATTTTTGCTTCAATTTTATTATTAAAACTTTCTTGCCTAAGTTTGTCATGTTTTAATGTGATTTATGTTTGAGTTTCTACCCTTATATATATATATATATATTCCATAGAAAAAAAGGTAATTTTATTATAGTAATGAACTTACATATGCAGAATGTATGAAGGCATTCATTTATTAAAAAAAAGAGCCTTGCAATTCCAGGGTACCTGTAAAAAAATTTCCAATTTAGTAAAAAACAAAGCCATCTTATTGTCTCTAATAGTGTTGCCTATATAAACTATTGAGATCACGAGTCCTTATCATAGATTCGGTGTGAAAAATGTTCTGAGAGTGTGTTTTATATGTTTTGTAGATCCATGAATGGTCTATGATAATACTCAAAATGTTCTCCTTCCACAGTTTCCAAAATCCATGTCCCAGCTTTAACCCTTCCTTGGAGAGTTTGTTTGCTTCTGAATTTCTTTCCTTGTGCATATGACGACAGATTGTGGAGTCAAAATTTCCCATAAGTCAACAAACCTCTTCAAATATAGGATAGAAATTTAAAATTTTCACTTTTGAATTTTATTGACCCAGTTGATCACAACCAATGAATCCCCAAAAATCTAAATGTTTTTGTAATTTTTTTCTAGGAAAAGCAAAGAAGGAGCTATAGCACAAGTCGTTCTGAGAAATTATTTGTCCCCTTCCCTAACCCCATTTAAATATGGAAGTACTAGTGTTGAGATAAGAATAGGGTTTCTCCCCACGCCCCCACAATTAAGATCCTGAGAGGCTCCATGAAAGAAATCCCATGGATGAGTATAATTTATTTGTTCCTCTGTAATGGAACGCACCGCTGGAATGTCTTTAGCTTGAGGAAAATAAGATAGAATATCAATCCCGTGTCTGACAATGATATCTGGGGTGCATGCTTTGTCCTGAAGGATGGCTGAGTTTCTAGCAATCCACACACACACACATATATATAACTAAAAAAAATCTAAATAATGGACTTCTTGATGTTACTAGAAATTACATTTCGGCCTAACTCACATTATAACTTTAACTGTATTAAGTGACAATGAGCGTACTTTTGCTTAAATTGTATTATTACAACTTTCTTGTCTAAGTTTGTCAAGTTTTAATGGGATTTATATTTGGGTTTTTATAATGAAAACTCTTCATCCTTTACTTATTAACCACAAATAACTTCACTTCATTATTTCAGTAAGTTTTATTCCTTAATGCGAGTGGTGTTTAAACATATATAATAATTACAAACATTTCTGCCATGTGGGAACGTTTTTTTTTATAGATTTGAAATCTATTAAAATAAAATCAGAAGAATATACATAAAGAGAAAATGAAAAGTGTCTATTGATATCAAATTTAATCCACGGCTTATTAAATGTTAACTAATGGGTTGAGCGAATGGAAACAATCAAAATATAATGAAAAAATCTATTTGTCTATACTTGAAGAAAGTTCCCCATAGGTCAGGGATTATTCCCACATAGAACCAAACCAGACTAAATGAAAAAATTATACAGAACATAAGCAAACAAAAATGAAACTTAAGGAGCACGAGGCTTAGTGTTGGGCTTTTCCTTCTTGGCTCCTGAAGTCTCTCGTGTTTGATAAACATGAGGATGGTGGCGGGAGACAAGTTGAGTGGCATTGTGGTTTGCTAAGGCATGGCCGGAATCCTTTCCTATTAATTCCCAATCTAGAGCATTGATTTAACCGTCGAGTCTTTCCTTAAAGTCCATTTTAGCTTGGGTCAAGTGATATAGCCAACCTTCCATGTGTTCCATTTATGCATTCAAGCTCATCCCTTGAGAATTTTCCTAAATCTGTCATTCCATAGAATTTGTGATGGCTAGATCGAGCAGTGTCTTGCTATAGAGGATTCCCATAGTTTTAGTATACTTCATTTCCATGGATCAGGTTGATCCTGAGTCATCAACCAAGCAACTCAGTTGCTCAAAAAGTTTATCTGGATTGTGCTTCTAGAAGCACCTTTGAATGCAAGCTTTCGTGTCTTGAATATGATGATTGGGAAAAGGATGGACCATCCCAAGGAAACAAGATTAAGTGGTATCTTGGTCTTGGATAACGTGGCACATATGAGAATGGTGAGGGCCGACAATGGTCTTGCACTCTACGCTCTTAGTCTGAACCATGAATGGAAAAGAGCTAGACGGAGGCCAAATGGAGTTTGGGAAATACTAGTGAGGGATAATGATTTGTAGGAAAGGGATGTTGAGCAGAGGGGAGATCCAAAGCATGAGACAACAAAGGTGCTCAAGGAGGGGTAATGGTTTCTTCTTCACATCATGACCAAAAGCTACATTATTTCCGCATCTAGAGTAGTATAGGAACTGGATTTTCCTACAGTATCCATGAAGTTAGGAGCGATGACGGTTAGATACTAGGAAGAGTTGGACAAGGAGAGGAGGGTTCACATCAGAAAAGACAACATTCCTTTCCAACCAATGATTGATTTTGAGTTTGTTTAATGTATATAGATATACGTATATAATGATTAAATATATCCATTAAATTATTTTATGCTTAGTTTGTTTAATTGCATAGATATATCCTTTAATTGTCATTTTGTAAAGCTATCTTAATTAACTTTACATTATATCTTAAAACATTTAATCATGCGTAATAGAGTTTAATTTCAATTTGAGGGTTTAATTGTGCAAGTAGTTCATAATTGTTGTTGCCAATATAGTTTTCTCCAACAATTAAAAATGGAACACAGGAGCATACTTGGGTACCGCGCAACAAGGACCCATCCATAAATCCTCGCATAAGGCATTGGTGTTCAAACCTGCTAAAGAGAAATAATATATGTGGGAACTAGTTGGGGCATGAGGGAACTCAACCATATCCAAGATGTTTATTCCATAGCACACCGTCTGCTACCTTTACTCCAGCCACCGAGATTACATTTAAAGTGCACGCACTACAAATTAGCATCATATTGAATCTCCGCTTGAATCATCGATCGTACCATAATATTGTATAATATTGTATACACAGATGGAGGTGGTGCAGTTTCCATCAACAACACATACATATTGGTTCACAAAATGCGAATAGACCATTTAATAAGGCAGTTAGAATGGGTCAAACAGACCACCTGCACGAATCCCCTCCCCCCAACTAATTTCATACTCTCTTAGCTTGACACATGCCATTGCAGGTTAACTACAATAAATTAAGCAATTTTTCAACCGATCACTTCACTGAAGATTTCAACATTCATTTAACTGGATTTTATTTTATTTAATCAGTCAATATTTATTTATCTATGTCATGCTTGATAAAATAAAGTATTTTATTAATCAACATTCATTTCAAATTATTTTATTCATCAATATTTATTTTTATATGAAGCTCCAATTTTTCACTCTCCTCTCCATGCTTCTTAGCGATGAATAAACATGCATTATGATTCTTCCATTGTTTCTCAGAACTTCATATAATCCATAGGAAAAAAATATATTGTAGAAACATAGAGATGAATGGATATGTATGCATACACGATTAATACTTAATAATAAAACTGATGAATAGCTAACATGTTCTATGTTTTAAAAACATTAGAATAAATATACTTATAACTATTCTAATCTAAGTTGTTGACAAAATAAATGTTGTAATTAAATAAATGAATTTTGAATTTTGGTTTTGAACTTTGTCAATATTTATTATGTAAATTTGACATAGATATTAATGGATTTCAACATTTTATACATCCGACATAGAAATGGATGGATTTGGATATGTCGGGGTAAATCTATGCTACAGATTAAAATAAGTTGTTCTCTTTATGTTTCTGGTCGTATTTTAGCACTGAATAGATGGGTTTGACTTAACAAATTGCACTGTTATTCTATAACAATTGGAACATAACCTACAGAATAAAAGATAAAAAATGTCTATGTCCCAAGAAAAGACGAGGATGTTGGCGGGAGACAAGTTGAGTGGCATTGTGGTTCGCCGAGGCTTGGCCGAAATCTTTCCCTGTTAATTTCAATTTGAGAGTTTAATTGTGCAAGTTGTTCATAATTGTTGTTGCCAATAGAGTTTTCTCCAACAATTAAAACTAGAACACATGAGCATAATAAACAAGCAATGCATTGGATTATCGTCATGCTTGGACCATCTCAAAAGCACACAGTGGATGCGTTATGGTTTCCATCAACTTGATTTGAAACTTAATTTGGAACCCAAGTTCATTTCCTGAGTGAATTGATGGAGTAAGTTTGTTGAAGGTGAAACGTTATAAAAAAACATTAATCCCTTAGTACTAGCATCAAACTCCCAGACCGTGTACCCTCATTGATCTTTGTATAAATATTTGCTACAGGAAATCGTGACCAGAGAACCATTTTAAAGCAAGTGTGGCAATCATGTGCACCTAAAATATTGAGGCGTCATCAAGTGACCAAGACATAGAAGGATTAAAAGCAACGAATTAAAACACCACTTCATCTTCAGACTCAACATCAACTTGCAAATAGTCGTCGTATATTAATTTCTGTTGCAACTTTTTGTATTGTTGTTGATTACTAAACGGCCTTAATCCTTAATGAAATCCTATAAACTCAAATTATTTCTGGGAAATTAATCCTTGGAATTCTTAATTGTAGTCGTTAATTTCTGTCCCGTAGAGTAAAGATTTTATTTCTTTATTTTTTCTTAGTACCAGTCGCAGTACCATCCCCCTAAATGGGCCCTAAAGAGAGACTTCCTAAATAAATATCCACACGTTAAGCTCCCAATTAGCCTTTACTAAGTTCTAGACTTGGATTCGTGGTTAAAGGAACATGGTTGGCTTATAGATTTAGGTTGGACGTCTACGGAGGTTCAAGACAAAAAAAGTATTCCTGCCTTCTCTTTCTGTTTACTAGTCTTCATCTCATTTTTTATTCTTGTGATGAAGGTTGCTTATGTGTCAAGCAAGAAGGCTGAATCATCTACATGAATCCTGCGACAGTATTGTTCGCGTCTAATTTTTCCTAAATTTGAAATTAAAGCTATTTATTTAGATTGGAAGCATTAGAAAGCATTAAAAAGCAACTACGAGATACATGTATACTTTAAAATTAAATCTATTTGTTTAGATAGAAGGCATTAAAATTACCAATAAGAGATGTGTTTGACTGGGTTAACGGTTCAGAATATTAAAAAGGTATGCCCAATAGAATATCCTATGTTAAAATTATTTCTCTATGTATAAAAGAGGTTGTAGTCTTACTAACTACACTCAGTTTCATAATCGAATCCTATTTTTGGTAATATGAATATATTATATACATGTTCAATCATAACAGATCCTTTCCAATGTTAGTAATGTAAACATTCATGATTTCAAATCTGATTTGTTTTCTTAATGTATGTATGATGTCTTATTGGGATAAAATCTAAATGTTATTTTTCAATCTTAAAGTTTAAGAAGAGAAAATGGGGAACTAACTAAAGCTTTGACAATGCAGTCATGCCTTTGATACTCTTCATCACAAAGGAAACATAATGGAATCTACATTTCCTCAACTTTATTGACCAACCTATCCTACAATTATTAATGAACAATATATGTTTGTGACAATTGTCTCCTAACCAATATAATTTAGTCTATGTTTCTTATAAAGTTTATGAGTATGTGTAGCTTTCATGGGAGGTCATGCAAATACCTTAGCACAAACTTATGTTCTAATATATTCTCTATGTATGGAAGGAAACACATTCAGGTTGTATATAAATGTTTTTTCCCCATGACCAATATATATATATTGATTTCTTCTATAATTTTCATGGAATAGAAATTTATATTCAATTTTTTTAAATATAAAAACAAATATATTGAGAAATTGAAATATATATATATAGAAGAGAAAGATTTATAAACAATGAAATTTGAACTTACTAATGTTATTAACAATTATATTTGGTCATTACTCACATTATAACTTTCAATTTATTAAAAAAACTTGCATTGGCCATTTGTCTTACCACAAGTGACAATGAGAGTATTTTTTCTTCAATTGTATTATTAAAACTTTCTTGTTTAAGTTTGTCATGTTTTAATGTAATTTATGTTTGAGTTTATACCCTTAAGGATATATATATATATATATATATATATATTCTGTAGAAAAAAGCATAATTTTATTATAGTAACTAAATTACATCTGCAGAATGTATGAAGGCATACATTTATTAAAAAACAAGAGACTTAGACCTCGAGGGTACCTATCAAAAAATATATCCATGGGTTTTATCCATATATATCTGTCTGCTTCAATGTACTTTAAAAAAAAAAAAACTAGTTTAGTAAAAAACAAAGCCATCTTATTGTCTCTAATAGTGCTGCCAATATAAACTATTGAGATCATAAATCCTTATCATAGAGTTGGTGTACAAAATGTTCTGAGAGTGTTTTTTATATTTGTTGTAGATCCATGAATGGTCTATGATAATACTCAAAATGTTCTCCTGCCACAGTTATTCCTTACGCACATTATAACTTTATTTGTGTTAAGAAAACCCTTGCATTCACTACTCACCTTACACAAGTGACAACGAGAGTATTTTTGCTGCAACTATATTATTACAACTTTCTTGTCTAAGTTTGTCATGTTTTAATGGGATTTATATTTGTTTTTTATAATGAAAACTCTTCAGGATTTACTTATTAACTACAAATCACTTCACTTCATTATTTGAGTAAGTTTTAGTCCTTAATGGGAGTGGTGTTTAAACATATGTAATAATTACAAAAAATTATGCCATGTGGCAATTTTTTTATTTTTTTTAATAGATTTGAAATCTATTAGTATATACATAAAGAGAAAGTGAAAAGTGTCTATTTATATCAACTTGAATCCATGATATATTAAAATTTAACTAATAGGCTCAGCGACTAGAAACAATCAAAATATAGTGAAAAAGTCTTTTTGTCTATACCTAAAGAAAGCTCCCCATAGGTCAGGGTATATGCCCACATAGAACCAAACGAGACTAAGTGAAAATAATCTACAAAACATGAGAAAAAAAATGAAACTTAAGGAGCATGAGGCTTAGTCATGGGATTTTCATCATCTGAGATGAAGATGGTAGGAGAGTTGAACTGCTTATCACCTAGATTATGTTGCTTGGCTCCCGAAGTCTCTCATTTTTTATAAAGATGAGGTTGTTGGAGTTAGACAAGTTGAGTGGCATTGTGTTTCTCTGAGGCCTGGACGAAATCCATTCCTGTTAATTCCCAATCTAGAGCATTGAGTTAAGTGTTGAGTCTTGCATTAAAGTCCATTTGAGCTTGGGTCAAGTGATAGAGTCTAACCTTCCATGTGTTCCATTTGCGCATTCAATATCATCCCTTTAGAATTTTCCTAAATCCGTCCTTCCACACAATTTGTGATGGCTAGATTGAGCAGTGTATTGGTATACTAGAGGATTCCCATAATTTTGGTATACTTCATTTCCCTAGAGTGGGTTGATCCTAAGTTATCAACCAAGCAACGTAGTTGCTCAAAACGTTTATCTAGAGTAGGCTTCTAGAAGCACCTCTAAATGCAAGTTTCCATATATTGAATATGGTGATTGGAAAAAGGATGGACCATCCCAAGGAAACAATAATGAGTGTTCTCTTGGTCTTGGATAACATGGAACATATGATAGCGGTGAGGGACAACAATGGTCTTGCACTTTGTGATCTTAGTCTGAACCATGATTGGAAAAGAGTTAGAAGGAGGCCAAATGGTGGTAGGGAAAGACCGGTGAGGGCTAATGCTTTGTAGGAAAGGGATGTTTGAGAAGAGGTGAGATCCAAAGGATAATACAATGGAGACAAAGGCAAGTGAGGAGGGGATAATGGTTTCTTCTTTGCAGAATGACCAAAAGATACATTATTTCCCAACCTATAGTAGTACAGGAACCGGATTTGGATACAAGATCCATGAAGTTAAGAGTGATGATGGTTAGATACTGATCAGAGCTGGTCAAGGAGAGGAGGGTTCACATGAGTAAAGAGGACATGCATTTCCAACCATGATTTATTTTGAGTTTGTTTAATGTATATAGATATACATATATAATGATTAAATATATCCATTATATATAATATATACATTAAATTATTGTTTGCTTAGTTTGTTTAATTGCATAGATATATCCTTTAATTGTCATTTTGTATAGCTATATTAATTTAACTTTGCATTATATCTTAAAAGTTTAATCATACATAATAAATATATGTAATTTATACAATCCCTTTAATGATCTTAAAGAAAAAATAAATTATCTTGCAGATATTTGATAGTGGATTTAATCCTAGTTTGAATTGATATATGTTTAATTTGAATTTGAGAGTTTAATTGTGAAAGCAGTTCATTATTGTTGTTTCCAATAGCATTTTCTCCAGCAATTAAAACTGGAACAAAGGAGCATACTTGGGTAAGGTGTTCATAATTTTTGTTTCCAATAGAGTTTTCTACCAACGATTAAAAATGGAACACAGGAGCATACCTGGGTACTGCACAACATGGATCCATCCATCAAGCCTTGCATAAGGAATTAGTGTTCAACCCTGATAAACATAAAAAATATCCGTGGGACCTAGTTGAGGCATGAGGGAACTCGACCATATCCAAGACTTTTTCTCCATAGCACATCATTTATTACGTTTAGTCTAGCCACCGAGGTCACATTTAAAGTGTGTGCTCTACATGTTAGCATCGTATTGAATCTTCGCTTGAATCACCGATCATGCCATAATATTGTATAATATTATATACACGGATGGAGGCGGCATGGTTTCCATATGCAACACACACACACACACACACANCCTCCCTGCAACTAATTGATACTCTCTTAGCTTGCCACATGCCATTGCAAGTTAACTACAATAAACTAAGCATTTTTTCAACCAATCACTTCAATTAAGATTCCAACATTCATTTATTTGGATTTTATTTTATTTGATCAGTCAACATTTATTTATCTCTGTCATGCTTGATAAAATAATTTATTTTATTAATCAACATTCATTTCCAATTATTTTGTTGATCAACATTCATTTTTATACGAAGCTCCAATTTTTCATTCTCTTCTCCAATTTTTGGATGGATTTGGATACGTTGGGGTAAATCTATGCTACAAATTAAATAAGTTGTTCTCTTTATGTTTCTGATCATATTTTAGCGCTGAATAGCTAGGTTTGACTTAAAATTTGAATGTTATTCTATAACAACTATAAACTAACCTACAGAAGAAAAGATTAAAAAAATTCTATGTCCCAAGAAAAGATGGGGATGGTGGCGGGGGACAATTTGAGTGGCATTGTGGTTCATCGAGGCATGTATGAAATCCTTCCCTGTTAATTTTGAAATCCTTGGTTGATTCTGAGTCATCAACCAAGAAACGCAGTTGCTAAAAATGTTTATCGAGAGTGGGATTCTAGAAGCACCTCTAAATGTGAGTTTACATGTCGTGAATATAGCGACATGAAAAAAGGATGGAACATCCCAAGGAAATAAGATTGAGTTTTCTCTTGGTCTTGGATAATGTGGAAAATATGGGAGTGGTGAGGGTCGATAATGGTTTTGCACTATATTCTCTTAATCTGAACCATCAATGGAAAAGAGTTAGAAGGAGGCCAAATGGAGGTGGGGAAAGACCAGTGAGGGCTAATAGTTTGTAGGAAAGGGATGTTGAGCAAAGGGGAGATCCAAAGGATAAGAAAATGGAGACAAAGGCATGTGAGGACACGATAATGGTTTCTTCTTCATAGCATGACCAAAAGCTAAACTATTTCCCAATATAGAGTAGTACACGAGCTGGATTTGGATACAACATCCATGAACTTAGGAATGATGATGGTTAGATAATGAGCAGAGTTGGACAAGGAGAGGAGGGTTCACATGAGAAAAGAGGACATGCCTCTCCAATCCATGATTTCTTTTGAGTTTGTTTAATGTATATAGATATAGATATATAATGATTAAATATATCCATTATATATAATATATACATTAAATTATTTTATGCTTAGTTTGTTTAATTTCTTAGATATACCCTTTAATTCTCATTTTGTATAGCTATCTTAATTTAAATTTACATTATATCTTAAAACATTTAATCAATTGTAATAAATATATGTAATTTATACAATCTCTTTAATGATCTTAAACAAAATTAAATTATCTTGTAGATATTTGATAGTGAATTTATTCCTGGTTTGAATTGCTAGATGTTTAATTTCAATTTGATAGTTTAATTGTGCAAGATGTTCATAATTGTTGTTGCCCATAGATTTTTCTCCAGCAATTAAAACTAGAACACTTGATGTAACATCCTCGGTTTTGACCTCGATGCATTCAATATATATATATATATTGTAAACAATCATGGTGTGGAGCTAAAGGCCAAAGCCCCACCATCGATTTGGTTATGTTATGTTCGGTGATTAGAACTGTTACCGATGGTATATCGAGATATGTGGCATACATATTAAACTGTAGCATCATGTAACTGTGCAAATTAACTAAATAACCCCAACCAGCTATGTTCACTGCAACGTTATTAAAAAGGGCATGGTTTTTTAAGGATAAGGAGGGGGAATGTTAAACCATTGAGCCCATCGGGGGGAAATCCACATGTCACCATCCCTTGTCTCATGCAACCACCACCTTAATTGTTCTGTTGATTAGTTGGAGATTTATTTTCGGCAGTGGAGTGTAGCAGGACTATCACTCCTTGCCCACACGCACACTCCACCAAACTAACCCTTGCACTGATAGGAATACCACTATGCCATTATCCCATTTTTGGACACACGATCGTTTCCTCTCCATGACGCCATTCTCCTCACGAGAAAGGGCTCAATTATCTTCATGTGACGGTTGGTCCTCCCCATCATCCATCCTCACGTAGGCAGAGACACTCTGTTCCTCAGGTGAAGGATTCTCTCTGTTTTCGCTCACGCAGCAAGAAGCAAAACGGATTTTTTGGGACTGTCATTACCTTTTTGTGCGGAGGATGTCTCCTCATATGAGTTAGTGGATGGTGTGGGGTGTATGTGTTTTGTTTTCACTACATACTAGGTTTCTTTAACTTTCCCCTGTTGTTCGTTGGCTATTGCTTTTCCCACGATTGATGCCTGTGATTTCTTCACTGACCGTTGGCTATGGTCTTGTTCCCATTTTTGGTTGGCAATGTTTTCCCTTACGATTTGGGCCATTGTAGGTTGTTGTAGAATCATTTTGGCCACAACAGGGCCAAGAATGATTTAGGGATCTATTTCCCCTGCCAAAGCTTTAACTGCTGGTTGCTGCAGGCACGCAGTGTTCGGTCTTCATACTGTATTGGAGTGGCGATGAGGGCCTGATCTGCTTGACAAACTTGGTGGGGTTGGAAACCACACAGATGGAACTAGAAGATTGGATTTCTTCTACTCAACCCTTGAATAGCACTGGAAGGGAGGTCAAGGCCTGAGGAACTGCGTTGCAGAGAAAGGACTGGTTTCCTTGTATTGGGTGTGTGTGGGTTTCCTAGAAGTCAGACTAGTTTTGGTGTAGGTGTCCTTAGCTCTTCAATGAGATCACCAGCTTAGCAATTAGCCTTTCCCCAGATCTAGGATGGCCTAATAAACCCAATTATGTTTGCTTGGCTGATCCATTGTTCGCCTGATAAACCCAACTGAGTTGGCTTAGCTGAACTGTGCATCCTTGTTGTGTTGTTATCCTTGGCTATGTGTAAGCTTACTTGTTCCATATTCCTTGGGGAATCATGCCCGGCTCAGGGTGGCGGCGCTGCTGAGAGATTAAAGAGCACATGGGCCTATGGTTGGGTGGAATGTTGCAGCGATGTAGTTGGTTGCGAGACAGTTCATGTAAGATAAGTACTTCTTGACTAACCTGTTTTGCAATCATATTACTGTTAATGAATTATGATGATGAACATGTTGAATGATGAAGTGTTTATGAATGAATGTTGTTGTTTTGCTTCCACTATGTATAACTACAATTATGCATCGTAGTATGTTTTACATTTTAAGTGTCTTGCTTCCGCATTATATGTATGCATGTTCATGTTAATGGGGCTAGATGCCCATATGATTGAGGTATCGTAGCGTCCTCTTCATTGGTTAGAGGGTCGAGGACGTTACAATATGGTATCAGAGCCATGGTTGCAACATGGGCCTGAATGGACCATGACAGATCAGATAGGAGAGGTAGGTTTCCTTCTGCCCAGCAACGATCAGAAAATTGTGGCAAGAAAACCCAGAAAATTTTCTAAGTGCCAGAACTATTGCCCCATCGGAAAACTTAGTGACAAGTTCTTCCGATGTAGCGAAGCACTTAGTGGGAAGGCCACCTGATGGATAGTTGATCTGATGGCCGATGTGACGATGAGATGAGGAAAATTCAGAAAATTTTCTAAGAGTTTTTCCATCGGCACATCGAAACACTTAGACCAATGGATCACCGATGCTTGGTAGATTGGGCCATCGATCGAAGATTATGAGCTGTCATTGTGGCTGTTGATTGAACTAATCTATCGATGCACTAGTATTCCACTCGCCGATGCTGAGGTGTTAGTGAATTATGGCAGTGACAAGCAGTTTCTTTGATCGGCAAAGGATAGGGGAGATGGATCCGGCGGAGTCGGCGGAAGATAGAGAATTGTTTCTCTGACAGACAGTTAACCGGATCGATAGAGAGTAAGAAACAATTGATTCGATAAGAAAAATTTTGGAAATTTTTCTAAGTCCTAGAATCACTGGCCATCAGTGATGGTTAGTTGATCACATTGTCGAAGCTTAGATGATTCAGTCGCCGATGAGCTACGTCGGGTAAAGATGGTTGATTGAAATTCGTCGTTGCGGACATATAAGGAACTAATCACCCGATGTTCTCCGAGCACTGATGCCGCAAAATCCTAGTTGCTTCGACCGTCGACAAAGTCGTGAGCTACGGAAGACATAGTTCGATTGTGGGCCGCCATTGCAGAAATATTGGCTACAAACCGTTTGATGCGTAGGGCACCCAGCCACCGATGCAAGAGATTAGCTTATGCTATTGCTGATAAGACGCGGAATAACAAACCACTGCAGGCCCGATATAGTGGAAGAAATTAGAGGTTCGACTGCCGAAACATCAGGGTGTTAGCAGGGGAGAGACCCAACTTTGAAGAGTATAAAGGCATCGAAAATTTGTTGGTTCACCCGTGGAAACTGTAGAAAGATCAGTTTTCGCCGTTGCAACTGCTCAAATGACTGTGCACCCGATGAACAGTCGATTTTCTTGCCAATGCAGAGTGGGAGTTTAGTCATTTTGCCCACCAAACGATGGAAATAAATAAGCAATAGACTGCTGATGAGTTAGTTGGTCTGACCACCGAAATGTCAGAAATATAGTTGGGAGAAGGTCCGATTGGGCCTAAGAATATTTGGGTTTTTCAGAGGAATTTCCCAGTAGTTTTTCAAGCAATTTTTAGTTGAATTTCAGCAGATTATCAGCAGTCACAGGGATGAAAAGAAAGAGAGAAAAATAATGTGTTTAGCATAATTGTTGTTTTATAAAATTTCTAGAAGAAGAAGGTAAGTAGTTTTGATTTATATTAATGGTATGCCTCTAACAATTTGCTACTAACACATTTGCAGAACTACATATAACTTCCAAGAGCAGTACTCCAGAAATAACAGTGTGGTAAGCAATAGGTGGTTCAGTCATGAGAACCCATGACGGATATGATGCTTGGGATTCTTACAAGCATGTAAGAGATGCCATGGGAGAAAATTTCCATGATGGAAATGATGACATAGAATCTAATGGAAGGAGATTACAGGAGACACCGTTAGATGTTGCAGCCACCATGAGAAGCTTGATTAAATCCCAAGAAGAGCAGCATCAGCTGAATGCTTCCATGTTGCAGAGTTTGACATATTTTCATAGAAAGATTGACTCTGGACGAGGTACAGCAAGGCTAGAAGGAAGTAAGAGCAGCACTCGATGAAGAAGAATAACTTCTAGTGGATCCGTTGATTTTGAAGAATCCAGCAGGGATGCAAGTTCATCTTCTCATAAGAGGAAAAGAAGAAGGCACCATAGGGATCGCTCTCGGGATGAATTTAAGAAGGCTAAACCTCCTACCTTCGACGGTGAGATAAAGACGGGACAAGAAGTTGAAGCTTGGCTTCTTGGGATAAAGAAGTACTTCCAAGTGCATGATTATTCCATAAACATGAAGGCACGAGTTTCCATATTCAATCCGAATGGAAGAGCATCCATTTGGTGGGAACACTTCAAGCAAGTAAAGAAGATTAGTGAAAGGATACTGAAGTGGAAGCAGTTCAAGAAGTATTTCAGGCAGAAATACCTCTTCGACAGGTATTATGATGACAATATCAAGGAGCTCCATGAGCTGAGATTGGGACAGCAGACCATGGATGAATATGCAAATAAGTTTTTGGAATTGTTGAGGTATTTCCAGTGCATCAGAGATGAAAAAGTGAAGATCCAGTGGTTTCTGAGTGGATTGCCTCAAGCTTACAAATATATAATTGAATTCTATAAATTGAGAACTCTTGAAGAAGCAATAAGGAAGGCTAAGTATTTCTATGAGCAAAGGAAAGGTAAAACTGATTACCATAAGGCATGGAAAGACAAGAAGAATGAGAAGTTTGACCAAAGAAAGAAAGGCTTCAAACCTTCTAGACTTAGAAATCAACAGAAGTAGCCATCCCAAGCTACTAGTAATCCAGTTGGAGTGACAAGTGGAAACCTAAAGAGCCACAACAGAATAAAGGTCCACTCAAATGTTGGAAATGTGAAGGACCCCACTTGCGTATATATTGTCCACTCGAGAATTGTAAGATTTTTATCATTCAAGCTACCATTATGATCTTAGGATCTTTAACTGAGAGAATAACATGCACAGTAATAAAACACAAGCACAACACAAGAGACAAGAGACACAAAGAAATTTCCTCAGGAAACCATAAAGGAGAAAACCCCGCAACTTCCTCAGAGATAGAATCAGCACCAAAGGTAAAAATGGAAAACAGTAAGATGATCTCCCGACAGCAGTAGTCTCTCTCTTTCACAATGAGAGAGATTTTCCTCTCTCACTCATGCGCCCCAATGAGTGAGTGTGTGTGTGTTATAAATAGAGAGTATCACTCTCTATTTATATTATTTCATTCACTTGAAACCCACTCCAATATGTCGGCCTCACTTAACAATTACTTACTAGAGCCGACATCTCTAGGAGTGTCTAATAACCCTAGTGCCCCACAACTTGTGGGGACTTTGTCTCCTCCGATGAACAAGAAGGTTTATCCTTAACACAATGGTGGGGACTACTGCCCTGACTTACAATGACTCACCTAGGGTTGACTTCTCTAGGATGGTCTAATAAACCTAGGGCGTTACAACTATGGGGACTTTAACCCTTAACCAATAGGAGGGTTACCCATAATGACTTGACATGACTTTCTCATTATAGAACTTCCCGATCGGAACATCGGGGCATGACATGAATCAATTACGCTGTAGACACATCCCAGAATAAACATCGAGGGTACAATACATAAGATATATGGATGAATACATTCTGAAGTTACAAATACATCAACACTCCCTCTTAACTAGGAAGGTATTCTCTCGACACAATTTATCGACACAAGTCTTCTTCTCTATATAATCTGGATCATCATCGAGTTCTTATCATATTCATTTTCAAGTTATCTTCATCTTCAATTCATCTTCATCTGGATCTGGATCATCACTCGATTTGGATCATCATCACTGGATCTAGATCATCACTCGATCTGGATCATCATCACTGGATCTGGATCATCACTTGATCTGGATCATCATTGGACATCATCACTGGATCTTGATCATCACTTGATCTGGATCAGTACCACGGGTGCTATCTCATGATTCTTCTCATTAGAGGAAGTTGCATAGAGCGAGTCCTTTTTCATGCTAGTTGTAGGCCTAGCCTCCATGTAGGTATTCTTCAGCACTTATATTTGACCTGCTCATCAGAATGGCCCACCCAACACTTACATCTAACCTACTCGTCAGAATGGCACGCCCAGCACTCACATTTGATCATGTAGGAACCAATCCTACAATCACATCAGAAAGGCCCAGCACTCATATTCACCAGCATGATAGGACACAACTACTATCATCTATGAAATGGCACAGCACTTACAATCACCAGCATGGTAGGACACACCTACTACCATCTATGAAAAGGCACAGCATTCACATCCATGAGCATGATAGGACACACCTACTATCATCTGTGGAAAGGCTCAGCACTCACATCTACTAGCATGATAGGACACACCTATTGTCATCTATGGAAAGGATCTACACTTACATCCATCCATGCGAGAACGCATCCTACAACAATGATGGAAGGGCCTTGCATTCATATCTGATCTTGTGGGAACCAATCCTATAGTCATATCAGAATGGCCCCCAGTCCTCGACTAAGCTACCTGGTAACTGACCAGGTTCCTCCATTCTTCTATAGAATGGAAGTTTCCCTTACATCTGATCTAGTGGGAACACATCCCTCTATCACATCAGAATGGCCATGCACTCATATCTGATCATATGAGAACACATCTCACAGTCATATCAAAACGACCCTTAGCCTTAGACTGACTTTTCTTGGTAACTGACCAGGCGCCTCCATTCCAAGAATGGCAATAGCCCTTATATCTGATCATATAGGAACCAATCCTATAGTCATATCAGAATGGCTTAGCACTCATATATGACATGGAAGGAGCCTATCCTCTCACCATGATAGAATGGCTTAGCCCTTATATCTGACCTACTCTTCAGAATGGCTATGAATCTCAGCACTCATATCTGACATGGAAGGAACCAATCCTCTCACCATGATAGAATGGCTTAGCCCTTACATCTGACCATGGAAGGAACCAATCCTCTCACCATGTTAGAATGGCTATGGGGCTCATCACTTTCCCTTGGAGGAAACCTCTATATGGAGAACATCAAGCTTCTCCTTGAAGTACTCAAACTTCACCCTAGCCAATGGATTTGTCAATACATCAGCTATCTGTTCCTCCGTCGCAACATACTGGAACTTCACTGCTCCCCTCTACACCATATCTCTGATATAGTGATACTTGATCTCGATATGCTTCGACTTGTCATGGAACAATAGATTCTCTGACAACTTCATGCAACTCTAGTTGTCATAATGTATAGAAGTAGCATCCAACTAGAGATCAAATAAATCAGATAGTAGCTTCCTCAACCATACTGCCTCACAACTAGCTGAACAAGCTGCGACATACTCTGCTTCAACTATACTCAGTGCCACACAGGATTGCTTCCTGCTAAACCAAGAGATCACACCTGATCCCATACTGAAGCAACACCCTAAAGTGCTCTTCCTATCGATGGCACTCCCTGCCCAATATGAATCAACATAACCATCCAAGTTAATCTTCTGATTTGCATCGTACTTGAGCCCATAATAAACTGTACCCCTTAGGCACCTCAGAACATGCTTTGCAGCAATTAAGTGAACATTTCTCGGATCTATCAAGAACTGGCTCAAGGTGTTCACAGCAAAGAAAATGTTTGTTCCGTGTTCGTCAGGTACATCAAGGACCCAATCATCTGACGATACATCGTAGCATCAACTGTCTCTGATGAATCATCACTTAACAACTTCAAGTTCGATGCCATAGGTGTGGTCATGCAGTCTATCATCCTGAACCTATTCAGGATCTCTACGACATACTTCCCTTGTCCACACCTCCATGCCTATAAAATAGTGCTTCGACACATAACAGGAGCATCACTGGTCTTCCGCCTTCAACCTTGAAGCAAAGTTTGGAATCCACTTTACTCTCAGTAAATCCTAGAGTCATTAGTAATCTGTCCATCCTCTCGTACCATGTCAAAACACAGGATCTTCTGCAGTCACTCCCCTTGAAGCATCATACTCCCTCTGTCTTCCGTACTCTATGCACTGAAACATTTTGTACAGGAGTGACAAGTAGCTTCCTATGCTACTAATCTTCTATGTATCCATCTAGGATCACTGGATACCAAGATCCTCTATCTTGAACTTTTTCAAAATTTCATTTCGCACTCATCTGTGAGATTTTCATCCTCTATCAACCTTGTAGCAAAGGTTCAGATCTTCATTAAGCTCCTCATGTATGTGTTTCAATTCTTACTGGCTGCAAATGTCTCTTCGTAGTCTATGCCTTCTTTTCATGAGAAGCCTCGTGCTACAAATCTTGCTTTGTATCCCACAATCTTTCCATCTGCTACATGATGGTACTACGAACTTCCCTTCATGTATCGATATTGCAACCTAGACATCATTCTTCTTGGACTAGTATTCCCTTTCTTCTTGGAAGGTTCTACATGAATGATGTCGCTGTATTTTTCATATTATTTTTCATCTTTGAACTATCGTCACTTGTTCTTCGGAACAAGTCTCATTCTTCCTTGCTTGTAGGCGATTATGTATGTGGTATTTCCTACAAGTCAAATGCATTTGTATGGTTAGAAACATTTCATAAGGAATATTCATACTAGCAAATACTTATGCATAAATATATGATCATGTAACTACTTTAGCCAATACAACATTCATCCATAGCTCATGGAAACTTTTCTAGATGCCTTCCATCTCTACCGGGACAACATTGAGATTGTGCACTAATCCAATATGTCAGCAAAGAGGTTTCATTCTAGATAAGTAGCAATGGAGAGTTGTATAGAACCATGACCTACTCACCCATCACATGCATATTAGTAGTATACTGTCATTAATGCAAACATTCTATCATGCATAATACTAAAACAAATGCATAACAAAACAATATCATGAAATGACAATTGAATACTTATCTTTATTTGTTTCGTAGGTAGACTCCTTCTTGAGCCTTCAGCTTCATCGTATTCTTCATTCATCATTTCTTATCCAAATGCTAAGATGGATAAGAGGTTCTTCAAGATTTGAGATCTTCATGTTCCTCATTGGTTGAGGGATCTTCTTTCGATGGTGAGAGCTTGATCTTCAATTTCTCCCATCTTCTCTTCTTATGAGTCAAGCTTCTTCTTCTTCCCAGAGTCTATTGAAAGTAATCACTTCCTTTTGGCACACATTCCTAGAATGAATGAATCCCATGATCCTGGGAGGCCTTTCAAGGTGGCTATCACCACTTCTGCATTCTTTACTTCTTCTTTTACCGCTTCAAGTTGTTCTTTGATTTGAGAGACCCTTGTAAAGTATGACTGTATGGTCTCTGCATTCTGGATCTTCACTTCCTTCAACTAGTTTCTTAATTCATATTCTGATTTATGTTCTTCCTTTCAAATAGCTTGGGAAAAACATCATCGGTGTCTTTAGGGAAGACACTTGTGGTACAAGTTGATCCGTGACTGAATCAACCATGATATTCTTGGCCTTGACCAAGTTCTTCTTGTGTAAGGATTCTAGCCTCATCTCCCTCTGGAACTGGAACCTCTCTACTCATGTAGGTGTCCAATTCATTTTCTTCAGAGAGATCATATACTTCCATGCTTGGAAGTTGTTAACTTCACCAAGCTTATCATCAAGCTTATGTGATAGATCACTTTGAAATGAGAACCTCAAATGGAAATATAAAAAGATTAGATCTTACCGATTTGAGATGTCCGTCCTGGTTCCGGAGCTCGCTGATCTAGGGTATGTCACAGAAACCCTAATTTTCAAAACTTTAAATATTCCATATTTTATTGGATAGAAATATAGATCTTTTCAAATGGAGCTTTCCAATGTACTCCTTTTCTGAAAATAGTGGAGGAAAGCTCCTGGAACAGGAAGCCCTAGTTTCCAATTTCTTCTGCAGAAATTCCGGTCACTGTTTCTGTGATATCTCTGAAATTACTAATTCTCTATGTCTACAATTTCATAATAAGGTAAAATCACATGTCCCTGTTCCAACACCATAGGTTTCATCAGGATTTGTTTCACCAATTGGGACTTATGATCATTTTCCCAAGGTGGCCTGTTACAAGACTGTTCAGAACAGCAAAGTTGTACGAACTACCACGTGTTACTGGTTCATCTTCTGAGTCTGCAACTCAGACCATATAAAGTAATGTCTGTTCCCTTTTTAGAACATCTTTAGAAATCTCATTTGGATCTGTGTAGCCCAAAATATAGAAATTCACCTCAGGTGTCCTGTTTAGGGATGAATTCTAGAAGAGGTTGGAACCCTAACTTGGAGGGATCATATCTCCCAAAATATAGCGAATCTGAGGCTGAATTTTGGATACAGTGTTAAATCAGGAGGTTATCTTTGGTATCTACAATTTTCAGCTCCTGAACCATGGCCAATATTGGGATATAATGAATGTACGAAAACTTAGCAGTTTTTGGTATTTAGGGTTTTTCAAGCTCAGGGTGAAACTAGGATTTGACTTTCTCAGAGTTTCACCCAACCAAAAAACTTGAACCATGTCTCTAAACTTCTGTTTTAATGAGGAGATCAATCCTATGTTAGGCTCACTCAAAAATTCCTCTTCTATAGTAAGCCCTAATTTTCGCACCAAAAACTGAAAATGCTCGAAATTGAATTCCACTTCGACAGAAAGATGTGCCCTTCAATGGAGAGTCAGCCTAGCATACTTTTGCTGATGGATTGTGGAGAGAGACCCAAAAAGTAAGAGGCCCTAGCTTATGTAGCTGCACAATGTATTCTTCTTAGGATAGCTCTGATACCATGTTAGATTTTTATCATTCAAGCTACCATTATGATCTTAGGATCTATTATCATGCACAACAATAAAACACAAGCACAACACAAGAGACAAGAGACACAAAGAATTTTCCTTGGGGAAACCATAAAGGAGAAAACCATGCAACTTCCTCAGAGATAGAATCAGTACCAAAGGTAAAACCATAAAATAGTAAGATGATCTCCCAACAGCAACAGTCTCTCTCTCTCTCACTAAGAGAGCTTCTCCTCTCTCACTCATGCGCCCCAATGAGTGAGTGAGTGTGTGTTATAAATAGAGAGGCTCACTCTTTATTTATGTTCTTTCATTCACTTGAAACCCAGTACAACATGTCGGCCTCACTGAACAATTACTTACTAGAGATGACATCTCTAAGAGTGTCCAATAACCCTACTGCCCCACAACTTGTGGGGAATTTGACTCCTCCGACCAACAAGGAGGTTTATCCTTAACACAATGGTGGGGACTATTGCCCCAACTTACAATGACTCCCCTAGGGTTGACTTCTCTAGGATATTCTAATAACCCTAGTTCCCCACAACTGTGGGGACTTTAACCCTTGACCAATAGGAGGGTTACCCACAATTACTTGACATGACTTTCACATTATAGAAACTTCCTGATCGAAACATCGAGGCATGACATGACTCAATTACATTGTAGACACATCCTAGAATAAACATTGAGGGTACAATACATAATATATATCGATGAATACATTCTGAAGTTACAAATACATCAACAAGAATGAAAGTGCAATGCCAACTTATAACATTCAGGAAGCAGAAACAGTGGGTCAAGTAGCAATGGCAGTCCCTAGAATTTATGCAGCATTGGAGGACCGCTAGGCAGATCATCAGTCAGTCGTGGTTGAAATTGTAGGTAAGATGGTTGAACAATCTGTTTCTATTTTGATTGACCCTGGTTCTACTCATAGTTACATTACCCCTAGAATAGTGGAGATTTGTGCTTTTAAGAAGGTAAAACATAGAAAATCTTGGTTAGTTCAGCTAGCCACTGGGACTAGGAGAAAGGTCAGTGAATTAGTAGAGAAATGTCCATTGATCATGAATGGGATGACCACTCGGGTAGATTTGAATGTTTTACTGCTTGGTTCCTATGATGTTCTCATTGGAATAGATTGGTTAGAGGCTCACAGAGTGAATCTTGACTGTTATAACAAGACTTTTGAATGCATGGATGAAGAAGGAAACCCAGTATTTGTGAAAGGTATTCCGAAGGTAATTTCAGTAAAACAGGTTTCAGCAATGCAGTTGAAGAAGTTCTATAGGAAAGATTACCAATTTTATGCAGCTCATATTCTGGAACCAATAGGTGATGAAACTCCTAGGTTGGAGGACTATCAGGTGTTGCAGGAATTCAAGGATGTGTTTCCTGATGAGACTCTAGGGATTCCTCCAAAGAGGGACATTGATTTCACCATTGAACTTGTGCCAGGAGCAGCACCAATGTCCAAGACACCCTACAGGATGAGTACACCGGAGATGCTAGAGTTGAAGATACAACTACAAGAGTTGTTGGAAAAGAAGTATATCCGATCGAGTGTGTCTCCCTGGGGAGCACTAGTTCTGTTTGTAAAGAAGAAAGATGGTACACTTAGGTTATGTATTGATTACATACAGTTGAACAAGGTTACTGTGAAGATAAAATACCCTTTGCCTAGGATTGATGACCTCTTTGATCAAATGAGAGGAGCAAAGGCATTTTCCAAGATTGACTTGAGGTCTGGTTACCATCAGGTGAGAATCAAGGAGGAAGACATTCATAAGACAACTTTCAGGACGAGGTTTGGACATTATGAGTTCATAGCGGTACCATTTGGTCTCACAAATGCACCAGCCACATTTATGTGCCTTATGAACAGTGTCTTTAGTAAGTATTTGGACAAGTTTGTTCTTGTTTTCCTTGATGATGTTCTCGTGTATTCTAAGAATGAGGAAGAGCATGAAGAGCATTTGAGACTGACATTGCAAGTGCTCAGGGAACATCAGCTGTATGCAAAGATGAGCAAGTGTGACTTCTGTAGGGATAGAATTCAGTATTTGGGTCACATCATCTCAGAAGAGGGTATATCAGTAGACCCTGAAAAGATTGAAGCCATTACAAATTGGCCTACTCCAAGAAATGTGATGGATGCAAGATATTTTATAAGACTTGCAGGATACTATAGGAGATTCATTGAAGGATTTTCCAAGGTTGCAGATGCCATCACTTCTTTGCAAAAGAAGGGGGTAAAGTTTGAATGGACATCGAAGTGTGAAGAAAGCTTCCAGCGGTTGAAGAATCATCTCACCAGTGCATTGGTATTGAAGGTTGCAGACCAGAGAAAGATTTTGTGGTATGTACCGATGCATGCGGACAAGGGCTTGGAGGAGTCCTTATGCAGGACAACCACGTGATATGTTATGAGTCAAGGAAGATGAAGGAGCATGAGAAGAACTATGCCACCCATGATTTAGAACTTGCAGCCATAGTACATGCTCTCAGGATGTGGAGGCAGTACTTGATGGGTAAGAGATTTGAACTCAGAACAAACCATTGTGGTCTGAAGTATCTATTTGATCAGCCTACTCTGAATGCTAGACAAGCAAGATGGCTGCAATTTTTATATGAATTTGATTTCGAAATCAAGCACATAAAAGGAAAAGAAAATAAGGTAGCTGATGCCCTCAGCAGAAAGGTGTAGGAAATGCATGTGGCATCTCTTAGTATTTGCCAATTAGATTTGAGACAACGGATTGTCAATCATGTTGCCAGAGATGAATTGTATGAGCAGGTAAAAGACAAATTGCAGTAGCAAAGTCTTGAGAAGAGGTATGCGGAATATAAATTGGAAGAAGATGGACTACTTACTTATAAAGGTAGAATTTATATTTCGAATGTAGCGGATTTGAGGAAAATTGTTATGGATGAAAACCATCAAGCTCCGTATTCTGGTCACCCAGGATATCAAAAGACAATTGCTACATCTAGAAAGCAATACTTTTGGCCAGGAATGAAAAAGGACACGGCTGAATACATTTCTAGGTGCATGAAATGTCAACAGGTGAAGGTTGAGCATCAACATCTAGCAGGTTTGTTGCAGTCCTTGCCAGTTCCAGAATGGAAATGGGAAGTTATTTCCATGGATTTTATTATAGGATTGTCGATGACTTAGAGACAACATGATTCCATCATGGTTGTGGTAGACAAGTTGACAAGGTAGCACATTTTATATCGGTGATGTCTACACACAATACTGATGACATTGCAAAGATATTCATGCAGGAGATTTTCAAATTGCATGGATTGCTGAAGGCAATCGTCTCTGACCCAGATGTCAAGTTCACTTCCAATTTTTGGGAAGGGTTGTTTGCAGATCTGGGTACAAAGCTAAAATTCAGCACTGCATACCATCCTTAGGCAGATGGGAAGAATGAGAGAGTTAATCGGGCACTGGAAGATATGCTTCGCATGTATGTGATGGACAAACCAACCAAGTGGAAAGATTACTTACACTTGGTAGAGTTTGCTTATAACAATGGACAACAGGCATCCTTGGGGATGAGCCCATCTGAAGCTTTGTATGGAAGAAGGTGCAGGACACTAGTGACTTGGGACAACCCAGTAAACAGAGTTGTGCTTGGACCAGAATTGCTCAAGGAGATGGAGCAAGAGGTTGTAAAGATTAGACAAAATATGAAAGCAACACAGGACATACATAAAAGCTATGTAGATAAGCATAGGGTGAACATGGATTTTAGGGTTAGGGATCATGTTTACCTCCAAGTGAGGGAAAGGAAGAGTTCCTTGAAGCTTAGAAGTTGTGCCAAGCTGTCACCTAGATATTGTGGGCCATTTGAAGTGCTTGAAAGGATAGGGCCAGTTGCATATAGACTTGCATTGTCTGCTATCACTAGAGCTCATAATTTTTTTCATGTTTCTTTGCTTAAGAGATATGTACATGATCCTAACCATGTGATAAATTGGGATGTGATTCAGGTGGAACCCGAGGGAGAGTTCCAAATCAAGCCAATGCATATCCTCAACAGGAAGATCACCATGCTCCGAAACCGAGCCATAGGGCAGGTAAAGGTGCAATGGGAGCACTATGGATCTGAAGAGGCTACGTGGGAGCTGGAGGATGCCATGCGATTGGCACATCCATTTTTGTTCAATCTTGCGGAACACTGAGGCGATACCAGTGTATCATTTTGTTCAATTTTGTAAAGCACTAAGGACAGTGCTATTGAAGGGGGAGGGGAATGTAACATCCCCGGTTTTGATTCCAATGCATTAAATATACATGATACATCTATATTGTAAATAATAATGGTGTGGACCTAAAGGAAAAGGCCCCGCCATCGATTTGGTTATGTTATGATTCAACATTTGGAATTTTTGCCGATAGTATATCGGGATATGGTAAATATTAAGTTGTGGCATCATGTAACTATGCATTTTAATTAAATAACTCCAACTAGCTATGTTCACTGCAACCAAATTGAAAAGGGCATGATTTTTTAAGGATAAGGAGGGGGAATGTTAAACCATTGAGCTCATGGGGGGGGAAAGTCACGTGTCACCTTCCCTTGTCTCATCCAACCACCACCTTAACTGTTCTATTGATTAGTGTGGGTAGTTATTGCTGGCAGTGGAGTGTGGCAGGACTGTCACTCCTTGCCCATACGCACACTCCACCAAGATGACCCTTGCGCTGACAGGAAGACCACTACGCCATTATCCCATTTTTGGACACACGATCACTTCCTCTCCACGACGCCATTCTCCTTACGAGAAAGGGCTCAGTTGTCTTCACGCTCCAGTTGGTCCTCCCCATCATCCATCCTCACGTAGGCAAAGACGCTCTATTCCTCAGGCAGAGGATTCTCTTTGTTTTGGCTCAGGCAACAAGAAGGAAAATGGGTTTTTTGGGACTGTCATTATGTTTTTGTGCGGAGGATGTCTCTCCATACGATTTAGCCAATGGTGTGGGGTGTATGTGTTTTGTTTTCACTACATACTCGGTTGCTGTAACTTTCCCCTGTTGTTCGTTGGCTATTGCTTTTCCCACGATTGTTGCTTATGATTTCTTCATTGACCGTTGGTTTTGGTCTTGTTCCCATTTTTGGTTGGTCGTGTTTTCCCTTGCGATTTGGGCCATTGTAGGTTGTTGTAGAATCGTTTTGGCCATGACAGGGCCAAGAATGATTCAAGGATCTATTTCCCCTATTAAAGCTTTAACTGCTAGTTGCTGCAGGCACGTAGTGTTCGGTCTTCAGAATGTATTGGAGTGGCAATGAGGGCCTGATCTGCTTGACAAACCTGTTGGGGTTGGAAATCACACAGACATAACTAGAAGGTTGGCTTTCTTCTCCACAACCCCTGAATAGCACTGGAAGGGAGGTCAGTGCCTGAGGGACTGCGTTGCAGAGAAAGGACTGGATTCCTTGTATTGGGTGTGTGTGGGTGTCCTAGAAGTCAGACTAGTTTTAGTGTAGGTATCCTTAGCTCTTCAATGAGCTCACCAGCTTAGCATTTAGCCTTTCCCCAGCTCCTGGATGGCCTGATAAACCCAACTGTGTTGGCTTGGTTGATCCGTTTTTCACTTGATAAACCCAACTGAGTTGGCTTGGCTAAACTGTGCATCCTTGTTGTGTTGTTATCATTGGCTATGTGTAAGCCTGCTAGTTCCTTATTCCTTGGGGAATCATGTCCGGCTCGGTGGTGGTGGTGTTGTTGAGAGATTAAAGAGCATGCGGGCCTATGGTTGGGTGGAACGTTGTAGCGACGTAGCTGGTTGCGGGACAATTCATATAAGATAAGTACTTTTGACTAACCTGTTTTGCAATCATATTACTGTTAATGAATTATGATGATGAACATGTTGAATGCTGAAGTGTTTATGAATGAATGTTGTTGTTTCGCTTCCGCTATGTATAACAACAATTATGCATCATAGTATGTTTTACATTTTAAGTGTCTTACTTCTGCATTATATGTATGCATGTTCATGTTAATGGGACTAGATGCGTGTATGATTGAGGTATCGTAGCGTCCTCTTCGCTGGTCGGAGGGTCAGGGACGTTACACTTGAGCACAATTAACAAGCGATGCATTGGATTAGTGTCATGCTTAGACCATATCAGAAGCACCCGGTAGATGCGTTATGGTTTCCATCAACTTGATTTGAAACTTAATTTGGAACCCAAGTTCATTTCCTGGGTGAATGGATGGAGTACTTTGTTGAAGGTGAAACGTTATAAAAAAAACATCAATCCCTTAGCACTAGCGTCAAACTCCCAGACCGTGTACCCTCGATGATCTTTCTATAAATATTTTCTACCGGCAATTGTGACAAGAAAACCATTTTAAATCAAGTGTGACAATCAAATGCATCAGCAAGTGAGCGAGACATAAAAGGATTAAAAGCAACAAATTAAAATGCCTCTTCATCTTTAGACTCAACATAAACTTACTGATAGTCATGTTGTAGATCAATTTATGTTGCAATTTTTTATATTGTTGTTGATAACTAAATGGCCTTAATCCTCAATGCAATCTTATAAACTCTGGGAAATTAATTCTTGGAATTCTTAATTGTAGTCGTTAATTTCTGACCCGTAGAGCAAATATTTTATTTCTTTATTTTTCCTTAGTACCATCCCTAGTACCATCCCCCTAAATGGGCCCTAAAGAGAGACTGCCTAAATAAATATCCATGCGTTAAACTCCAAATTAGCCTTTACTAAGTTCTGTACTTGGCTTCGTGGTGAAAGGCACATGGTTGGCTTACGTCTATATGTTGGACATCTAAAGAAAGGTTCGGAGTTTCAAGACAAAAAAAGTATTCCTGCCTTCCCTTTATGTTTACTGGACTACATCTTTTATTCTTATGACAAAGGTTGCTTCTGTGTTAAGAAAGCAGGCTGAAGCAACTACATGATTACTGCAACGGTAGTGTTCGCATCTAAGTGTTCCTAAATTTGAAATTAAATCTATGTATTTAGATTGGAAGCATTATAAATCATTAAAACGCAACTACGAGATACATGTATACATTGAAAATAGGTGTATTTGTTTAGATATAAAGCATTAAAATACGAATAAGAGATGTATTTGAGTGGTTTAACGGTTCAAAATATAAAAAAAGTCTATGTCCCAGAAAAAATAATATATGTTAAAATTATTTCTCTATTTATAAAAGAGGTTGTAACTATCTTAGTAACTACATTGAGCTTCATAGTCGATTCCTATTTTTGGTAATGTAAATATATTATATACATGTTCAATCACAACGGATCCTTTCCAATGTTAGTAATGTAAACATTCATGATTTCAAATCTGTTTTGTTTCTTATTGCATGATGTCTTCTTGCGATTAAAGCTAAATGTTGCTTTTCAAGCTTAAAATTTAACAAGAGAAAAAGGAGAACTAACCAAAGCTTTGACAATGTAGTGATGCCTTTGATGCTCCTCATCACAAAGGAAGCATAGTGAAATCTACATTTCGTCAACTTCCTTGACCAACCTATCCTACCATTATTAATGAAGAATATTTATTTGTCAACAACTATCTCCTAACCAATATAATTTAGTCTATGTTTCGATGCAAGGTGACCATTAAGTACAAAGGATTATTCATTGACAAAAATGACTCTAAAATAGATATGTTTGGAGCATAATTATAAATGTTATGAGTATGTGTGGTTGTCATGGGAGGCCATAACTTATGTTCAAATCTATTCTGTATGTATGGAAGGAAGCATATTTAGTTTGTATATAAATGTTTTTTCACCGTGAACAATATATATTGATTTCTTCTATAATTTTCATGGAATAGAAATTTATGTTCAATTTTTTTAAATATAAAAATATATATATTGAGGTATTGAAATATATATAAATATCTCTCTCTATATAGAAGAGAAAATATCTAAAAAGTGAACTTTGAACTTTTTGATGTTATTAGCAATTACATTTGGTCCTTACTCACATTAGAATTTAACTTTATTAAAAAAAACCTTGCATTGGTTATTTGTCTTACCACAAGTGACAATGAAAGTATTTTTGCTTCAAATGTATTTTTAAAACTTTCTTGTCTAATTTTGTCATGTTTTAATGTGATTTATGTTTGGGTTTATACACTTAAGGATATACATATTCTGTAGAAAAAAAACATGATTTTATTATAGTAATGAAATTATATCTGCAGATTGTATGAATGCATACATTTATTAAAAAAACGAGCCTTACAACTCCATGGTACCTTTCAAAAAATATATCTATGGGTTTTTTCCATATATATATATATATATATGTCTCGTTCGATGTACTTTTATCAAAAAATTTCCACTTCAGTAAAAAATGGAGCCATCTTATTGTCTTTACTAGTGCTTCCAATATAAACTATTGAGGTCATAAATCCTTATCATAGAGTCGATGTGTAAAAATTTCTCAGAGTGTTTTTTTATATATGTTGTAGATCCATGAATGGTCTGTGATAATAGTCAAAATGTTCTCTTGCCACATTTTCCAAAATATTCCAAAATCCCTGTCCCAGCTCTAACCCTTCCTTGGAGAGTTTGTCTGCTTTTGAATTTCTTTCCCTGTACACATGACGATAGATTGTGGAGTCAAAAATTTCCATAAGTCTGCAAACTTCTTGAAATATAGGACAGATATTTAAGATTCTACACTTTTGAATTTTCATTGTCATAGGACATAGATATATTCTTTAATTGTCATTTTGTATAGCTATCTAAATTTAACTTTACATTATATCTTAAAACATTTAATCATGCGTAATAAACATATGTAATTTATACAATCCCTTTAATGATATTAAAACAAAAATAAATTATCTTGCAGATATTTATAATGGATTTATTCCTAGTTTGAATTGCTATATGTTTAATTTCAATTGGAGAGTTTAATTATGCAAGTTGTTTATAATTTTTGTTTCCAATAGAGTTTTCTTCATCAATTAAAACTAGTACACAGTATCATACTTGGGTAAGTTGTTCATAATTGTTGTTTCTAATAGAGTTTTCTCCAACAATTAAAAATGGAACACATGAACATACTTGGGTACCACGCAATAGGGACCCATCCATAAAGCCTCACATAAAGAATTGGTGTTCAACCCTACTAAATAGAAATAATATTTGTGGGACACAGTTAAGGCATGAGGGAACTCCACCATATCCAAAATGTTTATTCCATAACACACTGACTGCTATCTTTACTCCATCCACCGATATCACATTTAAAGTGCATGCTCTACATATTAGCATCGTATTGAATCTTCGCTCGAATCATTGATCGTACCATAATATTTTATAATATTGTATACACACATGGAGGTTGTGTGGTTTCCATATGCAACAAATATATATATTGGTACACAAAAAGCGAATAGACCAATTAATAAGTATAGTTAGAATAGGTTGGACGGACCACCTACACTAATCCCGTTCCCCCAACTGATTTGATACTATCTTAGCTTGTCACATGCCATTGCATGTTTACTACAATAAACTAAGAAATTTTTTAACCAATCACTTCAGTGAAGATTTCAACATTCATTTATCTATATTTTATTTTTTTGATCAGTCAACATTTATTTATCTCTCATGCTTGATAAAATAAATTCTTTTATTAATCAACATTCAGTTCAAATTATTTTTTTGATCAACATTCATTTTTATGCGAGGCTCCAATTTTTCATTCTCCTCTCCATGCTTCTTAGTGATGAATAAACATGCATTATGATTCTTTCATTGTTTCTTAGAACTTCATATAATTCATAGGAAAAAAAACATGTTGTAGAAACATAGAGATGAATGGATATTTATGCATACACCATTAATATTTAATAATAAAACTGATGAATAGATAACATGTTCTATGTTTTAAAAACATTAGATTAAATATACTTATAACTATTCTAATCTAAGATGGTGACAAAATAAATGTTCCAATAATGAATTTGGAATTTTGGTATTGAACTTTCTCAATATTTATTATGTAAATTCCCCATAGATATTAATGGATTTCGACATTTTATACATCCGACGTAGAAATGAATGGATTTGGATACATCGGGGTAAATCTTTGCCGTGGATTAAAATAAGTTTTTCTCTTTATGTTTATGATTGGATTTTAGCGCTGAATAGTTGTGTTTGACTTAAAAATTTGCACTGTTATTCTATATCAACTGGAACATAACCTACAAAATAAAGCATTTCTAAACGAAAATTTGTTCTGGTTTAATAGACACGTTTTTTTGTCAACCCATTTGAGCTCATCATAATCTTCCATGAAAGTATTTGAAAACATTAGCCTCAAACTGATAAGTCTAAACAAGAACTTGTATTTGAGCATTTCAAAGTGATATGGTTTAAATCATATTTAACAGTATTAATTAATTTACCATTTGGTGTTTAGGTTTTAGTTTGCAGGTTGTGAACCCATGCCAAGATGTATTGCATGCTTCAAAAATGGAGCATGGTTAGTGATGTTAAAGAAACCCAATAAAATAATATTAAGGGTTTCGTCAATTGAAATAAGGATGAACCAGTTGCCTAGCAACAAATCACAGTAGCATAGAAATAATGACCAATATTTATGTATTCAATATATTTGCGAAGAAATTTAGTGCCCTTGCAGATATATCAAGGGATCCTCCAACTAATCAGGAGAAAGAGATCCAAGCAACAAAGGAGCAGCATCACAGACCAACTCCACCCTGAGAGCAGAACATGCAAATACAGATAGCAGAAGCCTGGGTAATTTCACAAACCCTCACTAATCCACCAAGCCATAAGAAATGACATGATCATGGATGAAGAAAGGTTAGAAAAATTTACAAAAACAATAGGAAAAAATACAAAAAAAAAGAAAACTAAAAAAGAGAAATAACAAACAAAGACACGCCTCTCAACTGCTAAACGCTTCCATGGCCAACCAAGATCAATATGCACACAAAATTTTTGATAAGAATAAATAGATACCGAAACATATTATTATAAATTTTAAACACAAACCAACTATCTTTGAGAGAATCTTATGAGTAATATTATGCAAAAATACAAATGTAAAAATCACCATTTTCTTCAAACTTTGCACCTACGCTGAAGGGTATTTCAACGGTGTCATTAGAGATATTCTACCATTACACATGCACAAAAGGACATTTCAAGAGTGTCATTAGTGCTCTTTACCTACCTTTATGCCAATGCACTCAATAAATAAATAAATGACAAATAATTTAATATGAATTTAATTTAAACAAACTCACCTAAACCATGTATACATCATGTTACTTGGACTCCCATTCACCAATTAGAATGTGCAATCTACATCATTCCTAATTTCACAAACCAGATATATTTAATAAAATCTTATTATGAATTTTAAACTCAAATGAAATATATTTGAGAAAATATTATGAGTAATCTTATGAAAAAGTACAAATTTATCACTCACCATGTGCTTCAACCTTTGCACATCTAAACAAGGATATTTCAAGTGTCATTAAATATTATCTATCGTTGCACCTACACAAAAGGATATTTCAAGAGTGTTAGTAGTGCTCCTCCACCTTCGTTTATGCCCATGTAATCAATATATAAAGAAATGACAAATAATTTAATATGAATTTAATTTAAACAAACCCACTTAAATCATGCATACCTACTCTTTCTTGGACTTCCCCTTCACCCACTGGAATGGGAAATCTACACCATTCCTAATCTCACAAACAAAATATGTTATGAGAAAATCTTATTACAAATTTTAAACACAAACCAATTATCTTTGAGAAAATATTATGAGTAATCTTATGCACAAGGGTGCATCCATGGAGCTGGGTTACACTTTTTGGCAAGGCGCTTTCGGCAAAAACACAAAAATATACCACGGTCGAGCAACTTTTAAACCCTCGATCGAGATATTAACATCACGATCGAGGGTTTAACAAACACTCGATCGAGGGTTCAAGAAAACCTCAATCGAGGTGTTAAGACCTCATTTACAACATGTAACTTCGTATCAAGAGAATTGCCAATGAGCCACAACCATGCGGGAAATACAAATAATTCTTTTATTATTAAATTATAATCATATATGTTAATTTGAAGATAATATATATAATATAATCATTATTTTTTTAAATTTTAGATAGAAAGTTGGAAATATTAAGGTTGTTATTGCATGTAGCATATATCATTTAAATATCTATCTATCTATCTATCTATCTATCTATCTATCTATCTATATATCATTCAAATTGAACTAGAGGGAATCGCCTTGGGAATCAACTGAAGTGATATGTTTGTTTTTGCATTGAACCAAGGAGAGCAATGATGCATGCAATTAAGTTGATGAGCTGAACTTAGGAGAGTTGTGTCCACTCGACCTGGATTCTTAGGAATACAATCTACCTATGATATGAATCTTCAGGACATATATTTAAATCCCAGAGTCTAGGGCGGAACAGAACATGACGATTAAGATAAAAATTAGTGTTTTTAGAGTAATATAACATAATTGTAGTTTTTTTAAATTAAAAAGTATATACAAAGGAGCAAAGTATATTTAGTATTTAAAACCTTTCACTACATTTCTGTAACTCTAAATCTAATCCCCAATTCCCGCCTCGCACTGTTGCTCCATTCCAACCCTATTTTATGTTGTGAAGAAGTAGTTTAATGAACATTAAAAATATTTCAACAATACATTTCTAAAACCCTGGGCCCCATGGCGGTTTGTATCAGGGACTTCTGGTTTCCAGGTAAAATTTTGAAAGGTTTATTGGTAGAATAAGTTGGCAACGTCATGGCTATTTTTTTGTTTAAATTTGTAAGAGATTTATTATTTGGAGAGTTGGTCGAGGAAAAGTTGTTGGAAAATTGTGTTGGACATATATGTATCTATGGAATGGGTAGAATTGGAAATAAAACATGTAAGTATCTCTGCTGCTAATCTCTGCATTTTTCCTCTACATATTTAGTTGGAAGTCAATGAATGGTTGTCGTAGTTATAAATTTTGTAGTATTTGATAGTTCTGAAATTGTATTTCCAGTAAGAAAATATTTTCCCTTCTAATGCTATCCCAACCCGTTTGTTAAAGAAACATCATCTTAAGAAACATCCACAGAGCTAGGAATTAATTCTACAAGTTTTTTATGCTCGTATATGAATCAACGGCTCTTAATATCTGGTTCTACATTCAAATTTAAGCATCATCATCATCATTTTTGTTCTTATGAAAATGCATACTAGATGTCCTTTCAAAAGGAAATATGCATCTTATCAAAATTGCAGGATAGTTTTGAGTTCAAAGAGATGCATCTTATCTTATCTAATAACTACACTAGAGATGCTCTTGCTAACCGTGTTAATGGAAACCAAGATGTGTTTCCTTGAACCTTCGTTCTCTGCATGTCATTCTCATTGCCATGTCATTCTCATGTTTTGTTCTTGAATGCAACTAAGCCAAAGGACGCAAAAAAAATCATCACCTTTTTTTCGCTCCTAGATGCAATAGAGCCACCTAACCAAAGGTCTTTCCTCCAGTTCCTTGTATGTGAATTTGAAGGAGGTATTATTTTTTAAGTAAATTATGTTCACTTGCACAATATGATTTATTAAAAACATGGTAACCCTTATATATAAAGTACCTATTAAGGGAAACTAGGATAAAATCCATCACCTCATCGAGTTGATTCTCGATGCCCAAACTTGTCATTAGTAGCTTGAAATTAGTGTTTAGATAAGGTATTCATTAATAAATAAAATGTTTTTTTTCTGAATCTGTATTTAGGTGCAGGTTAACATTAGGTTCAAGCAATTGTATACACATTGGATATTGCTGATAGGAATCAAATGATGTTGAAATTCCTTACCTCCATTCTCTTAGTTCGGTCCTTGAAGCCCATTTCTAAAATTCCATGCATGGGCATAATATTCTAGTTAGGGATTATGGTATTTAGTGTCCACAAGATGTTGAGAACCAGGGGGCTAGGATTTAACTCCTCATTTTTTTGTAGTAAATATAAACGTGGTGAGTATGCATATAAAACCTTATTAGTCATGTACAAAGTTTTTTTTGTGGAGTAATTCTTGGGTTAGAGGTGGATTTTTAGAGATAATTATAGCATGTGATCTAGCAGAAGCCTCCAATCAAGCCTATAATAGAGGCAGCAAGATCAAGCTCTTTGCAATCATGTCCATAGCTTTTTTTCTTATTGTAGGTGTTTTGGGGAAAATTTGTAAGGTTGATTACAACTAATAGAGATTCCACTAAAGTATTTGGAATGGAATTAATGACATCAATGCATTAATGCCATCAATGCCTAATTTCATTCTCGGGCATTTTTGTTTAGTATTTTAACAAAAATAGGACCTCGATCGAGGTCGTAGCTCAATCGAGGGCATGGAAAATAGATAATTATCCCTCTTATCGGAAAATCAAAGTTTTTCTGTGTCTTCCATGGGTGTAAACCCTTCCATTCATAGCACATAACTTAGAGGAGTTTCTACGGATAGATTCATCATCGAATCCTCTATCCATTGAGGTATCATGCATGTGTTTTGGCATTCATGTGGTCTTTTTTTTAATTCATTCTAAAACTTACACTAAGAAAACCTGACAACAACTTCGAAGTAGCTCAAAGAAAAATCCACAGTGTAAAAAATACACATCCAAAAATTTCTTAAAAATGCATAGCCCACACATCGACGCGTCATCTTCAAAAGTGTATCTTTGGTTTTTCAATTTTTGAAAATAATGAAACAAAAGCTGGGATGGACACACATGTGTATAAAATGATGTTGAAATCATATGTGGTCACTTTCAAAAAACAATAAATAATTGTATTTTGCAAAATAAATTAACAAAAAAATATGCAGACCATAGTGCATTTTGTTTATATCATGCTCATATATATATATATATATATATATATATATATATATATATNAAGATTGAATTATTGGGGTGGAACATGAGCCACTTATTAACTTTTTCAAATTTTGAAGGTCACACAGTTCATTAAATTTGAAATTTCACACATTAAATGACATCGGAATATTTTAAAGCAAATATCATTGGGAAGCCAACATAATATTCTACAATTTTTTTTTCACTACAAGTCGAAATTCACATGGAATATATGTGTTTTGAGGGCTTCTATCTAGCACACGAGTAAAAAACCAGGTTTTCATCGCCAAATTTGGCCAAAAAGTGTTACCCACCTTCATGGAATCACTCACAAGTGAAAATGTATAACTTCCCATATGCTTCAACCTTTGCACCTACACACAAGAATATTTCAACAATGTCATTAGAGATCACCTACCATTGCACCTGCATAAAATAATATTTCAAGAGTGTCATTAGTAATTTTCCACCTTCCTTTAGGTCAATGCACTCAATAAATTAATAAATAACAAATAATTTTATATGACTTTAATTTAAACAAACTTACTTGAACTATGCATACCTCCTCTTCCTTTCCCTTCCCCTTCACCCATTGCAAAGTTTTAAACACAAACCAAATATATTTGATAATATCTTATGAGTAATCTTAAGCACAAGTACAATTGTGGCACTCACCATCTGCTTCATCCTTTGCACATGCACACAAGGATATTTCAACAGTGTCGTTGCTGCTCTTCGCACTTCCTTTACACCTGTGCACTCAATAAATAAATAAAAGAAACATAATTTTAATATTCCTTTAATTTAAATAAACTCACTTGAACCATGCATACCTCCTATTTCTTGGTCTTCCCCTTCAGGCATTGCAATGTGCAATCTACATCATTCCTAATCTCACAAACCAAATAGATTTGAGAAAATATTATTATAAATTTTAAACACAAATCAAATATCTTTGAGAAAATCTTATGAGTAATGTTATGCACAAGTACAAATGTATCAATCACCATCTACTTCAACCTTTTCACATGCACACAAGTATATTTCAACAATGTCATTGAATATTGTCTACCGTTGCACCTGCACAAAAGTATATTTCAAGAATGCCATTATTTCTCTCCCACCTTCCTTTACACCCATGCACCCAATAAATAAAGAAATGACAAATAATTTAATATGACTTTAATTTAAAGAAACTCACCTGAACCATGGATATCTCCTCTTTCTTGTCCTTCCCATTCACCCATTGCATTGTGAAATCTACATCATTCCTAATCTCACAAACCAATATCTTTGAGGAAATATTATTATAAGTTCTAAACATCGAACAAATATCTTTGAAAAAAACTTATGAGTAATCTTATGCACAAGTGCAAATGTAGAACTTACCATCTACTTCAACCTTTGCACATACACACAAGGATATTTTTCTCCTGCAAAAAAAGGTATTTCAAGAGTGTCATTAGTGCTCTTCCACCTTCCTTTATGCCCATGCACTTAATAAATAAATAAATTAAAAATATTTTAATATGAATTTAATTTAAATAAACTCACTTGAACAATGCATACCTCATATTTGTTGGCCTTCCCCATCACCCATTGTGATGTGCGAACTATACCATTCCTTCTCTCACAACATGGCCTATTAGGACCTTCTTTTATAACACCATCCATTGAACCTAAAAAATCATAAATCTAAAAATAAATACCATTAAATATTATTAGAAATCTATAAAAGACACCAAATATCTCACAAGAATGATTATACAAATATTGATATATATTATGAGTAATATTCTACAAACATACTTTTTCATACTTGCATTGCCTCTAAATTTAAACAAACACACATAATATAATTATGATGTAATAAATTAGTTAAATTAAATTTTCATAAAACCATAATATTATGTAACAACAAATGAGTAAATTCCCCCATACATACCTCCCTCACCTTTGCACACTAAATTTGCAAAATCATCATCAACTCCTGTAGGCCATTTGGGATAGGCTTAACTTCACCACCCATTGAACCAAAACAAAGCTTTGAACAACAAAAGACAAACAAACTAGAAGGAAAATAAGAAAACAATCACCAAAAAAAGAAATAGCATGGCCATGCTAAAAAAATGAAAAAACAAAAAAAAAATGCATATAGCAATAGAAAAAGGAAAAAAAAAACTACAATAGAAAAAATTATAAAAACAATAAAAAAAAAAAAGAGCTAACAAATAAAGACACCACTCTCAATCGCTAGACTCTTCCATGGCCAACCAAGGTCAACCTGCACACAAAAGTTTTGATAAGAATAAATAGATACTGAAAAATCTTATTATAATTTTAGACACAAACCAAATATATTTGAGAAAATCTTATGAGTAATCTTATGCATAAATACAAATGTAAAACTCACCATTTGCTTCAACCTTTGCACCTGCACTTAAGGATATTTCAACAGTGTGATTAGAGATCATTTGATGTTGCACATGCACAAAAGGACATTTCAAGAGTGTCACTTAGTGCTCTTCCCCCTCCCTTTATGCCCATTTAGTCAGCAAATAAAGAAACGACAAATAATTTAATATGACTTTAATTTAAACAAACTCACCTAAACCATACATACATTGTGTTACTTGGTCTTCCTATTCACCAATTACAATTATCAATCTAAAACATTCCCAATCTCACAAACCAAATATATTTCAGAAAAAATTATTATAAATTTTAAACTCAAACAAAATATCCCTGAGAAAATATTATGAGTAATGTTATGCACAAGTACAAATGTGTCTTTGAGAATCTGCTTCAATCTTCACACCTGCAAACAAGGATATTTCAAAAGTGTCATTAGAGATTGTCTACCATTGCACCTGCACAAATGGATATTTCAAGAGTGTCATTAGTACTTACTGCTCCTCTACCTTCCTTTACGTCCATGCACTCAATAAATAAATAAATGACAAAATAATTTAATATGACTTTAATTTAAACAAACTCACCTGAACCATGCATACCTCCTCCGTTCCCTCTCCATTGACACATTTCAATGGGAAATCTACATCATTCCTAATATTAGAAACAAAATATATTTGAGAAAATGTTATTACAAATTTTAAACACAAACCAAATATCTTTGAGAAAATGTTATGAGTAATCTTATGCACAACTACAAATGCAGGTATTACCATCTACTTCAACCTTTGCACTTACACAAGTATATCTCAATAGTGTCATTAGAGATCATCTACCATTGCACTTTTATAAAATGATATTTCAAGAGTGTCAATAGTGCTCTTCCACCTTCATTTATGCATATGCAGTCAATAAATAAGTAAATGACAAATAATTTTATATGACTTTAATTTAAACAAACTTGCTTGAACCATGAACACCTCCTCTTCCTTGGACTTCCCCTTGACCCATTCCAAAGTGTAATATACATAATTCCTAATCTCACAAACCAATTATCTTTGAAACAATATTTTTTATACATTTTAAACACAAACCAAGTATATTTGAGAATATCTTATGAATAATCTTATGCAAAAGTACAATTGTGGAACTCACCATCTGCTTCATCCTTTGCACCTGCATGCAAGGATATGTCAACAATGTCATTGGTTCTCTTCCATATTCCTTTGGTTAGTGATGTTAAAGAAACTTGGTGAAATAATATTAAGGGTTTCGTCAATTTAAATAAGGATGAACCAGTTGCCTAGCAACAAATCATAGTAGCATAGAAATAATGACCAATATTTATGTATTCAATATATTTGTGAAAAAATTTAGTGCCCTTGAAGATATATCAAGGGATCCTCCAACTGATCAGAATAAATATATCTAAGCAACAAAGGAGCAGCATCACAGACCAACTCCACCCCAGAAGCAGAACATGCAATTATAGACAGTAGAAGCCTGGGTAATTTCACAAACCCTCACTAATCCACCAAGCCATAAGAAACGACATGATCATGGATGAAGAAAGGTTAGAATTGGATATAGGAGAATCGAACCTCCTCAGTATGCAAGAAGCATGTACTCTATTTATCCCAAGCAAATCCATATTCTTAATGAAGCTCTGAACAAAGCTCGAGTAGCTGGGAAATTACGCATTCAGAGTACTCCTTAAACATAAATGAAAAAAATGTCCAAGATTTATAAAAAGAGAGGGAAGATGATAGACTTACTCTACCTAAACATGCTAGGAAGTAGATTAGTGGAATCAAAATTATATGCCCAATAATACATAATTATTTTCTGTTGGCCCCCTTGTTTCCCAATGAAGCTCGTTTCCTGAAATGTAAGGAAAATCAACAACCCCTCAAAACACCAAACTCTCCGAAAAAAGATAGGTCAGGATAAACCAACTTTTCTCATGATACATGAAACCAAATCCAGTAGTATAGCTATATTTTCTATTTTATCCAGGATAAATAAAGGCAGTGAAATAATGCAAGTTGATGCCTCGAGTGCCTGGGGAAGGCTTTCCTTGATATGGAACCCTTCATAAATAACACTTAATAATTTTCAAGCAATGTAAAATTCCCTTGCGACATCATTCCGTATTTGATAGTAATTATTGTGCTTAAGTCGCTAACTCATGAGAGCATGTAAAATTGACGATAAGGGTTTCCAACATCCTGCCCTCGTTCCGAAGGATACTTAAGATTTAAATTCTACATATGAATCCATAACCATTTCCAAATCCCATTCCACAAGTAAACCCTTGAGGGAACCAAATGGATTAAGTTTGCATGTTTTCCTCTTTGAGAGCTACATCATTCATTAGGTATTCGTTGAACTATCCACTAATAACTTGATTGTTAATTTTTTTTTAAATCATGTTTTGTGACATTAAATAAATTGGTCTATGGTATTTATTAGATTTGAGAGACATCATAGTGTTTCCTAATGCAATAACCTAAAATGATTGATGTGGAAAATTTTCCATGTGAGCCCTCGTATAAAATTTATGAATGGCAATTCACAATGTTTATCAAATCATAAAATTTTGGAGTCTGAAAAATAGAGCAATTCCAACCAATGCACATAACAACACATTTAATATTACGCCAAAATATAGAATTTGTAATCAACGTAGATCTTTGAAGCAAGAACATTTTAACTTCTACAATACAATTTCCAAATGCACATCAATCGATATTGGAATTACAAATCAACCAATCCGAGTAATTTATTTATCACTAAAAACTTGTAGACATAGCAAGAAGTCATGTCAAAATAAAAGCATACAAATTTCTTTTTAATGAACAACTAGCATAGCCCCAAAGCGGGGCAAATGAAACACCTAAAAAATTTTCAGTATGTCTAAAATGAACAATTTTTTTTTTCAAAATTATGATTAAGTAAGTTGATTAATGGCATAGAATACAAATGATAATGTGTAAATTTGTATGTATTTTTGTTTTTAATCAAAAAGTTGTATAATATTTTTTATTTAATCATGAAAAAGTGAAATCATACATAATGGAAAATGCTATAAAATCTCGCAGTTCAAACATAAGCAAAGATCAAATTCAAAAAAACACTTAAACCATAACCGAACGAAAAACTTAGAATTTGTCTGTGTTTGTAGTTATATAAACATTGAGTAAGTTACATATGTATTTGGTTTACTTTGAGACTTTATATATATATATATATATATTGATATTGTTTGAAACGAAAGAATCTATCTTATACTATTATTTTGTAACAACTATGTGATTTAAAGAGAAATTGAACAATTGGATTTCACCAACTAAGAAAATAATTTTTTTTTTTACATTTCAAGAGCTGTACAAAAATATCGTTGTCATATTAAATGCTAATATGACCTCTGTGAAACGTCATTTTGATACACCAAAAACTTTCATACCTTGCACACAAAGATGGATATCAAAGACTCCGAGCGGCACCTAATTCTGAAATATCACAGAGGTCTACATCGGTAAATTAGAACTGAGATGGAATTCCTCAAAATCTCTTCACTTGGATCTGCCTATCGGTATGCTGTCAAAATCGAGGAGAAATTTTGACAAAAGAACAATTGAGACTCTGGACCTACGAATCCATCTCAGAAGCAAGGAAAGGGAAACCCTGACCCATAGAACACAACAAAAGGAAATGACAACCAGTCCCCACCACAAGCAAAGAAGGAGGATGGAAAGAAAAAGGACATCGGTAAGTGGTGTGAATTTCATAAAATCCCTTGGAACAACACTGATGAATGTCACTCAAAGAAGTCATTAGTGGCCGAGATCAAATCTTCAGAATCAGATCCTGATTCTGATTCCGAACCCAATTCCATAGCCACATACAATGGGAGGTAGATCATTGATGCAGACCCCACTGCCATTGTTGCTATCTCACAGATTAAACTAGAGGATCTTAAAGAGTGAGATGCAGAGGAGTGCCTCTTCCACTCATATATTTGGGTGAAGGGAATCCCACTACATTTCGTTGTTGACAATGGCAGCCAAAAGAACCTGATCTTAGCAAAAGTCATTAAGAGATTGGAGCTTCCAACAACACCACACCCACAACCCTACAAAATCGGTTGGCTAAGAAAAGGATGAGGTGTATGCATTACTTGACAATGCCTCTTACCATATGGCATCAAGACTTTCAAAGATGAGGTACTGTTTGATGTGCCCCCACTTGAAGTCTGTGATGTTCTTTTAGGACAACCATATATGTGGAAGTGTCATGCTGTATATGAGTCATGGCCTTGCTGTGTCATTGTTACTTTGGGAGGAAAAATCTGTTGAATACCAGAGACCGTTGCACCTGAAAAAGTCTCACAAGGTAGGAAGATAAGCTCCCACATCATAAAATTATTCCTCTTAACAATTGTGTCTGAAGGAGAACATAAGATCAGATAGACCTCCACACCCTCTGCACAGGGTGTCTCTGCTCATCTGACATAAGAAGAATATGGAGTCATCGTTTCCTCATCTATCTGAGTACCTCTAAAATGTAAGGCCATGCATTCAAGGTGCTCCTCCAAAAACAAATCATCCACACAAGAATTACAACCCTTGTGGGATGCCAAAGTAAAACAACCTCTTCACTTCAGCAAATGTCACACCAAGAGATCAACTCAACACACAGTTCGACACATGATATGGGATTCGACACAATGGAGACCATTGCTTCCTAAGGAGGGAGGATTGATCCAGATGGAGATTGCTGGCCAACCACCTATTCCACTGGCTCAAAACAATTGTCCACTGTAGTAGTTTCCTAGTTATTTTTCGACGATTTTTCAGGTCCTAAACGTTTGTAGCTATTTTGAGGCCCTAAACAACATTTGTTGGCGATTCGAGGGACTAATGGTTGCCATCGACATGTATTTGGCCGAACAAAAGTTGTAAATCCTGGATAGACCTTTTCCAATGAGTTATCAAACGTCCAAATCGAAGATCGTATGCAAATGTTATGACCCTGGGAAATTGATTGTTCGACTTACCACCTTGGGGCCACAAACTTTATGACAGTTCATCTTCTAGGGTTATGTTTTGGAATTTTGGGGTTCTCACCCTCATTATTATTATAAATAGGTCCCTTTGGCCTCATTTTGTATTCATCTTTGCGTGGATGATCGTAGCAGTCACATCTCTTCTTAGAGATAGCTACCACCATTCTAGCTATTGTATTATAGTCTGTTCTATTTCTGCCATTTAATAGAATATTTGTTTACTGTATATTTGTTATCTTTGCAAAATATCTATGATTATGGTTCTGTATATGTTCTTTAATTTCATTCACGCATAAATTCGGATCAGTGGTATCATAGCAATTTGCTCTTTGATTGTTTCTCGACGCATGTCCCTGACAAGGTCCAAGTATAGAGAGTTTGGTCTCGAACTATGTTCACTTGATCATTCTCACCATCCCAAATGACCTCCCATGGAGGAAGAAAAGAGAGATGATGAAGCAGGAGACCCTATCAGATCGTTGCTCGAGGAATCCCTCGAGTGACAGAGGAATGATATGATGGATTTTTTTGCCCAAATCCTTCTATGAATGTTGGTAGCGGCAAGTGCATCTTCAACGCGCAGTCGGTTCGGGGATGCAAATCCCTTCAAGGTACAAGTTAACTTTGATATTCCTTTATTTGAAGGAAAAATCAATGCAGATGCTCTATATAATTAGTTGAATGTTCTAGAAGGGTATTTCTTTATCCACAATTTTTTCGATAGGGAAAATATCACCTTTGCACTCCTTAAGGAAGTCCCCCATGTCCAAAAGTTGTAGGGTACTTATTGTGAGAAAAACTCATCAAATGAGTCTAGAATGTTTGAAACAAATCCCACTTGGTCCTCTTTCATAGATGTCGTCAGGCAACAGTATTACCCAGTGGGAAACTATGATGACCAATACACAAAATGGACCATTCTGTGTCAATAAAGGGACCAGATGGTGTCGAAGTACACCAACAAATTTCATACCTTGCGCACAAAGCTGGGTATCAAGGACTCCAAGCAACACCTAATTCTGAAATATCACAGTGGTATACATAGGTACATTCAAACTGAGATGGACTTCCTTGACATCTCTTTACTTGGATCTGCCTATCGGTATACTGTCGAAATCGAGGAGAAATTTTGACAAAAGAACAAGCGAGACTCTAGACCTATGAATCCACCTCAAAAGCCAGACAAGGGAAACCCTGGCCCGTAGAACACAGCAAAAGGAAATGACAACCAGTCTCTGCCAAAAGAAAAGAAGGGGGATGGAAAGACAAAGAAGGACACTGGTAAGTGGTGTGAATTTCATAAAATATTTTGGAACAACACTGATGAATGTCTCTCAAAGCAGTCATTAGTGGCCAAGATCAAATCTTCAGAATCAGATCCTGATTCTGATTCTGAACCCAATGCCACAGCCACATACAATGGGAGGCATATCATTGATGTAGAACCCACTGCCACTATTTCTACGGCACAGATTCAACTAGAGGATCCTGAAGAGTCATAGGCAGAGGAGCGCCTATTCCACTTGCATAAGTGGGTGAAGGGAATCCCACTACATTTGGTTGTTGACAATGGCAGCCAAAAGAACCTGATCTCAGTAGAAGCCATCAAGATATTGGAGCTTCTGACAACACCACACCCGCAACCGTACAACATTGGTTGGCTAAGCCAAGGATGAGGTATCCCCATTACTCAACAATGCCTCCTACCATATGGCATCAAGCCTTTCAAAGACGAGGTACTATGTGGTGTGGCCCCACTTGAAGTCTGTGATCTTCTTTTAGGACAACCATATACGTGGAGGCTTCATGCTGTATATGAGTCACTGCCTCACAACGTCATTGTTACTTTGGGAGGAAAACTCTATCGAGTACCAGAGAACGTTGCACCTAACAAAGTCTCGCAAGGTAGGAAGATAAGCTCCCACATCATAAAGTTATTCCTCTTAACAATTATGTCTGAAGGAGAACATAAGATCACAGAGACCTCCACACCCTCTGAACAGGGTGTCTCTGCTCATAAGACACAAGAAGAAGAAAAAGTCATTGTTTCCTCATCTATCCGAGTACGTCTAGAATTCAAGGCCATGCATTCAATATGCTCCTCTGAAAACAAATCATCCACACAAGAATTACAACCCTCTCGGGATGCCAAAGAAAAACAACCTCTTCACTTCAGCAAATGTCACACGACGAGATCAACTCAACACATAGTTTGAGATATGATATGGGATTCGACACAATGGAGACCATTGCTTCCTAAGGAGGGAAGATTGATCCAGATGGATATTGGTGGCCACCCACCTATTCCATTGACTCAAAACAATTGTCTATTGTGGCAGTTTCCTAGTTATTCTTTTACGGTTCTTTGGGTTCTAAACTTTCAGAGCCGTTTTGAGGCCCTAAATGATGTTTTTTGGCGATTTGGGGGCCAAATGGTTGCCATTCGCATGCCTTTGGCCAACCAAAAATTGTAAATCTTAGATATACCTTTCCAACAAGCTATCAAACGGCCAAATCGGACATTGTAATGCAAAAGTTATGACCATAGGAAGTTGACTATTCAACTTACGACCTTGGGGCCGCAAACTTTATGACGGTTCATCTTCTAAGGTTACGTTTTGGAATTTTAGGGTTCTCACCCTCATTATTATTATAAATAGGACCCTTTGGCCTTATTTTGTATTTATCTTTGCACAGATGATCGTATCAGTCACATCTCTTCTCAAAGATAGCTACCACCATTCTAGCTATTGTATTACAGTCTGTTCTATTTCTGCCATTTAATAGAATATTTGTTTACTGTATGTCTGTTATCTTTACAAAATATCCATGATTATGATTATGTATATGTTCTTTCATTTCATTCATGCATAAATTCAGATCAGTTGTATCAAAGCAATCTGCTCTTTGATTTTTTCTCGGTGCATGTCCCCGACAAGGTCTGAGTATAGAGAGTTTGGTCTCGAACTAGTTTCACTTGATCATTCTCACCATCCCAAATAACCTCCCATGGTGGAAGAAAAAATAGATGACAGAGCAGGAGATCCTATCAAATCGTCGCTCGAGGAATCCCTCGAGCGACAGAGGAATGAGATGATAGATAGTTCCACCCAAATCCTTCTACGAATGCCGGCAACGACAAGTGCATCTTCAACGAGCAGCCGGTTCGGGGATGCAACTCCCTTCAAGGTACAAGTTAACTTTGATATTCCTTCATTTGAAGGTAAAATTGAAGCAGATGCCATAGATAATTGGTTTAATGTTCTAGAAGGGTATTTCTCTGTCCAAAAATTTCTCCGACGGGGAAAAGATCACCTTTGCGCTCCTTAAGGCATCTCCCCATGTCCAAAATTAGTGGGGTACTTATTGTGAGAAAAAATAATCAGAAAAGTATGGAAGGTTTGAAACAAATCCCACTTGGTCCTCTTTCATAGATGCTGTCAGGGAACAGTATTACCCTATGGGAAACTATGATGACCAGTACACAAAACAAACCATTCTGCGTCAAGAAAGGAACCAAATGGTGTCGGAGTACACCAACAATTTTCATACCTTGCGCACAAAGATGGATATCAAGGACTTTGAGGAGGACCTAATTATGAAATATTGCAGTGGTCTACATTAGTACATCCAAACTGAGATGGAATTCCTTGACATATCTTCACTTGGATCTACTTATCGGTATGCTGTCAAAATCGAGGAGAAATTTCGACAAAAGAACAAGTGAGACTCTAGACATGCGAATCCACCTCAAAGGAAAGGTAAGGGAAACCCTGGCCCATAGAACACAGTAAAAGGAAATGACAACCAGTCTCCACCACAAGCAAAGAAGGGGGATGGAAAGACAAAGAAGGCCACTGGTAAGTGGTGCAAATTTCATAAAATCCCTTAGCACAACATTGATGAATGTCGCTGAAAGCAGTCATTAGTGGTCAAGATCAAATCTTCAGAATCAAATATTGATTTTGATTCTGAACCCAATGCGACAGCCACATACAATGGGAGGCAGATCATTGATGCAGACCCCACTACCACTGTTGCTACCTCACAGATTCAACTAGAGGATCCTGAAGATTCAGAGGTAGAGGAGCACCTCCTCCACTCGTAGATGTGGGTGAAGGGAATCCCACTACATTTCGTTGTTGACAATGGCATCCAAAAGAACTTGATCTCAGTAGAAGTTGTCAAGAGATTGGATCTTCTGACCACACCACACCCGCAACCCTACAACATCGTTTGGCTAATCCAAGGATGAAGTATCCACATTACTCAACAATGCCTCCTACCATATGGCATCAAGCCTTTCAAAGACGAGGTACTGTGTGATGTGGCCCCACTTGAAGTCTGTGATGTTCTTTTAGAACAACCATATGTGTGGAAGTGTCATGTTGTATATGAGTCATGGCCTCATAGCGTCATTGTTACTTTGGGAGGAAAACTCTATCGAATACTAGAGACCATTGCACCTAACAATGTCTCGCAAGGTAGGAAGATAATCTCCCACATTAGAAAATTATTCCTCTTAACAATTGCATCTGAAGGAGAACATAAGATCATAGAGACCTACACAACCTCTACACAGGGTGTCTTTACTCGTTAGACACAAGAAAAAGACAGATTCATCATTTTTTCATCTATCCGAGTACCTCTATTATGCAAGTCCATGCATTAAACATGATCCTCCAAAAACAAATAATCCACACAAGAATTACAACCCTCGTGGGATGCCAAAGTAAAACAACCTCTTCACTTCAGCAAATGTCCCACCAGGAGATCAACTCAACACACAGTTCGAGATATGATATGGGATTCGACACAATGGAGACCATTGCTTTCTAAGGAGGGAGGATTGATCCAGATGGAGATCGCTGGCCACCCACCTATTCCACTGGATCAAAACAATTGTCTATTGTGGCAGTTTCCTAAACTTCCAGAGCTGTTTTGAGGCCCTAAACGACATTTTTTGGCGATTCAGGGGCCAAATGGTTGCCATCGGCATGCATTTGGCCGAACAAAAGTTGTAAATATTGGATAGACCTTTTCCAATGAGTTATGGAATTCCCAAATCGAAGATCGTATGCAAAATTTATCACCCCGAGAAGTTAACTGTTCAACTTACCACCTTGGGACCGCAAACTTTATGACGGTTCATCTTCTAGGGTTACGTTTCGGAATTTTGGGGTTCTCACCCTCATTATTATTATAAATAGGCCCATTTAGCCTCATTTTGTACTCATATTTGCACAGATGAGTGTAGCAGTCACATCTCTTCTCAGAGATAGCTACCACCATTCTAGTTATTGTATTATAGTCTGTTCTATTTCCACCATTTAATAGAATATTTGTTTACTGTATATCTGTTATCTTTGCGAAATATCTGTGATTATGATTCTATATATGTTCTTTCATTTTTTCACACATAAATTCAAATCAGTGGTATCAGAGCAATCTGCTCTTTGATTCTTTCTCGACGCATGTCCCCGACGAGGTCCAAGTATAGATATTTTGGTGTCGAACTAGTTTCACTTGATCATTCTCGCCCTCCCAAATGACCTCCCATGGCGAAAGAAAGGAGAGACGATGGAGAAGGATATCCTATCAAATCGCTACTCGAGGAATCCCTCAAGTGATAGAGGAATGAGATGATGGATAGTTTCACCCAAATCCTTCTACGAATGTTGGCAGTGGCAAGTGCATCTTCAACAAGCAGTCGGTTCGAGGTGTAACTCCCTTCAAGGTACAAGTTAAATTTGATATTCCTTTATTTGAAGGAAAAATCGATGTAGATTCTCTAAATAATTGGTTGAATGTTCTAGAAGGGTATTTCTCTGTCCATAATTTTTTCGACAGGGAAAAGATCACCTTTGCACTCCTTAAGGCAGTCCCCCATGTCCAAAATTGGTCGGGTACTTATTGTGAGAAAAACTCATCAAACGAGTCTGGAATGTTGAAACAAATCCCACTTGGTCCTCTTTCATAGATGTCGTCAGGGAACAGTATTACCATGTAGGAAACTATGATGACTAGTACACAAAATGGACCATTCTGTGTCAAGAAAGGGACCACATGGTGTTGGAGTACACCAACAAATTTCATACCTTGTGCACAAAGCTGGGTATCAAGGACTCCAAGCGGCATCTAATTCTGAAATATCGCAGTGGTCTACATCGGTACATCCAAACTGAGATGGACTTCCTTGACATATCTTCACTTGGATCTGCCTATCGGTATTCTGTCAAAATCAAGGATAAATTTTGACAAAAGAACAAGCGAGTCTCTAGACCTGCGAATCCACCACAGAAGCAAGGCAAAGGAAACCCTGGCCCGCAGAACACAGCAAAAGGAAATGACAACCAGTCCCCTCCACAAGCAAAGAAGGAGAATGGAAAGACAAAGAAGGACACCGGTAAGTGGTGAGAATTTCATAAAAGCCCTTGGAACAACACTAAGGAATGTTGTTCAAAGCAGTCATTAGTGGCCGAGATCAAATCTTCAGAATCAGATCTTGATTCTGATTCTGAACCCAATTCCACAACCACATACAGTGGGAGGCACATCATTTATGCAAACCCCATTGCCACTATTTATACCACATAGATTCAACTAGAGGATACTGAAGAGTCAGAGGCAAAGGATGCCTCTTCCACTCGCAGATGTGGGTGAAGGGAATCCCCCTACATTTCATTGTTAACAATGGCAGCCAAAAGAACCTGATCTTAGCAAAATTCATCAAGATATTGGAGCTTCTGACAACTCCACACCCGCAAACCTACAACATGGATTGGCTAAGACAAGTATGAGGTATCCGCATTACTCAACAATGCCTCCTACCATATGGAATCAATCCTTTCAAAGACAAGGTACTATGTGATGTGGCCCCGCTTGAAGTATGTGATGTTCTTTTGGACAACCATATATGTGGAAGCGTCATGTTGTATATGAATCACAGCCTTCCAGCATCATTGTTACTTTGGGAGGAAAACTCTATCGAATACCAGAGACCGTTGCACCTAACAAAGTCTCATAAGGTAGGAAGATAAGCTCCCACATCAGAAAATTATTCCTCTTAACAATTGCATCTAAAGGAGAACATAAGATCACAAAGACCTCCACCCCCTCTGCACAGGGTGTCTCTGCTCATCAGACACAAGAAGAAGACAGACTCATTGTTTCCTCATCTATCCCAGTACCTCTACAATGAAAGGTCACGCATTCAAGCTGCTCCTCCAAAAACAAATCATCCACACAAGAATTACAACCCTCTCGGGATGCCAAAGAAAAACAACCTCTTCACTTCAGCAAATGTCACACCAGGAGACCAACTCAATAAACAGTTTGAGATATGATATGGGATTTGACACAATGGATACCATTGCTTCCTAAGGAGGGAGGATTGATCTAGATGGATATCGGTGGCCACCCAACTATTCCATTGGCTCAAAACAATTGTCCATTGTGGTGGTTTTCTAGTTATTTTTCTATGGATTTTTGGGTCCTAAACTTACAGAGCTGTTTGGAGGCCCTAAATGACATTTTTTGGCGATTCAGGAGTCAAATGGCTGCCACTGGCATGCATTTGGATGACCAAAAGTTTTAAAGCTTATATAGACCTTTTGAACGCCCAAATTGAAGATCATATGCAAAAGTTATGACCCCGAGAAGTTTATTGTTCAACTTACCACATTGGGGCCACAAACTTTATGACAGTTCATCTTCTAGGGTTACGTTTTAGAATTTTGGGGTGCTCACCCTCATTATTATTATAAATAGGCCCCTTTGGCCTCATTTTGTATTCAACTTTACATGAATGAACGTAGCAGTCACATCTCTTCTTAGAGATAGCTACCAGCATTCTAGCTATTGTATCACAGTCTGTTCTATTTCTCCCATATAATAGAATATTTCTTTACTATATCTCTGTTATCTTTGCGAAATATCTGTGATTATGATTCAGTATATTTTCTTTCATTTCGTTCACGCATAAATTCGGATCAGTGGTATCAGAACAATCTGCTCTTTGATTGTTTCTCGTCGCATGTCCCCGATGAGGTCTGAGTATAGAGAGTTTGGTCTTGAACTAGTTTCACTTGATCATTCTCGCTGTCCTAAATGACCTCTCATGGTGGAAGAAAAGAGAGATGACAGAGCAGTAGATCCTATCAAATCGCTGCTCGAAGAATCCCTCAAGAAATAAAGGAACAATATGATGGATAGTTTCACCCAAATCCTTCTACGAATGCCAGAAGTGGCAAGTGCATCTTCAACGAGCAGCCGGTTCGGGGATGAAACTCCCTTCAAGGTACAAGTTAACTTTGATATTCCTTTATTTGAAGGAAAAATTTATGCATATGCCCTAGATAATTGGTTGAAGGGTATTTCTCTGTCCACAATTTTTCCGATAGGGAAAAGATCACCTTTGCGCTCCTTAAGGCAATCGCTCATGTCCAAAATTGGTGGGGTACTTATTGTAAGAAAAAATCACCAAACGAGTCTGGAATGCTTGAAACAAATCCCACTTGGTCCTCTTTCATAGATGTTGTCAGGGAACAGTATTACCCTGTGGGAAACTATGATGACTTGTACACAAAATGGACCATTCTGCGTCAAGAAAGGGACTAGTTGGTGTCGGAATACACCAACAACTTTCATACCTTGCACAGAATGTTGGTATCAAGGACTCCGAGTGGAACCTAATTCTAAAATATCATAGTGTTCTACATTGGTACATCCAAACTAAGATGGACTTCCTCGACATGTCTTCACTTGGATCTGCCTATCAGTATGCTATCAAAATCAAGGAGAAATTTCAACAAAAGAATAAGACAGACTCTGGACCTATGAATACACCGCATAATCAAGGAAAGGGAAACCCTGATCCATAGAACACAACAAAAGGAAATGAAAAGCAGTCCCTGCCACAAGTAAAGAAGGGGGATGGAAAGACAAAAAAGGACACCGGTAAGTGGTGCGAATTTTATAAAAGCCCTTGGCACAACACTGATGAATGTTTCTCAAAGCAGTCATTAGTGTCTGAGATTAAATATTCATAATTAGTTCCCGATTCTTGTGGAAATTGAACCCAAGAGATAAAAAAAATTACACTCACAAAATTGCTAATCAAACATGCAAAATTAACACCAAAGGAGACTGAAATTGGAGCATAACACTAATCTGTATTGAGTAGGTGTAAAATAGCCAACCTTATGAAGTAATAGGATGCTATAATATATAATTACATGAGATATTCAAATGCATAAATATGCCATTCGAAATAGTAAAAAATAGGCTTACCAAAACTAGTTAAATCCCCCATAGGTGCATAAAGCAGTTTCCAAATCTAGGTAGATGCTCACGAATTGGATAAGTCAAGTGGGAAAGCTAAAGAGGGATGGAAAGACAAATCATACATTCTTTTATTTGGAGAAAAGTATGGCGGATGATGTGGGGAAAAAACAAGACAGTTACCACTAGTCTAGCTTTTCCTTTGCCTTAAATCAGAAATAAAACAAGGCAACTTTACAAAAAAAGAAGATATGCACTTTGGAGAATATGGAATAAAGAATACATGCCAAAATTGGTTTCCAGGATGTTTCCCAAGTGCTCCATGACTAAGTTTTAGCATGTGTTGACTTCTAGGACATGTAAAATGCAACTAGCATAGAGTGGAATCTAGGAAACTAGGTAATAAGACAAAAATGATTAAATTAATGTCTGAGGTAGGTAACTATGGTTTGATTATTCTAGCACCCCCCCTTAATCCTAACTTTATGAGTAAATATCAGAAAACTATAGGGCCTATCAACAAGGATTAGTCACCCTTTACATACTGCTTGTCCATACAACCAAGGGAAGAGGCAAAAACCTAGTGGGAAAATCCTCCCTTAAACATGGATAAGAAAACAAAATTTGGAAATATTGTCATCAATCATGCTTCACATCATGATAAAAAATCCCTAGTATTTATTTGAGATTGTTGAATGTATTCTCACAAAAAACTTTGGTGAAGATGTATGTAACTTGTTCTGACGATGCACAGAAGAGTAGATGAATGGTACCATCATGCACAAGCTATTTGATGTAGTGCATATGGATCTCAATGTGCTTGGTTCGGTGTCCTTGAACTAGATCATTGCATATTGGAATGGTGGTCTAATTATCACAGTAGATAATAGTTAAAAACTCTGTTTCGAGCGCACATTCTCCAAGTATTCCTTGCAACCATAAACATTGAGTTGCTGCATTCACAACTCCCCTATACTCTGCTTTTGTAGATGAGAGTGCTATGGCACCTTGCTTCTTGCTTGACCAGCTGATTGGTCCTTATGCAAGCATCAACACATATCCTAATGTAAACTTTCGATCTGTGTTGTCACCTTCCCAATCATTGTCGGTAAACCCAATCAAATCAAGATCATATTTTTCTTTGTAGAAGATCCCATGACTTCTTGTTCCTTGAACAAAGTTTAGGCTCCTTTTTGTTGCTCTCCAGTGGATCTCATGAGGCTTATCCATGTATCTCAAAGCCACACTAACTACATAAGATAGATCAGGTTGAGTGTGTGTAATATAAAGAAAACACCCAATCAACTGCCCATATAGTATATTATTACCATAGGAGAAAAACCTGCTTCTTCAAGCTTAACTCCTGAAAGCAAGGGAGTCTTGCTTGGCTTGCAATATTTCATGTTGAACTTGTTCAGAAAATATAAGGCATATTTGGACTGATGTACTTTGATTCCATGTTGGGATTGAGCAATTTCCAGACCCAAGAATTGGCTCAACAATCCCAAATTTGTCATAGAAAATGCATGGTTCATTGCATCCTTCAAGGAGGAAATCTCTTTCTTTGAACTTCCTGTAATCAAAAGGTCATCCACATACAAGACAATAATCATCAAAGAACCATAAATCAGCTTCAAATAAACATTAGGATCAGACTTGCATCGAAAAAAACTCAATGACAGCAGAAAGCCATCAATCTTGGCATACCAAGCCCTAGCATTAGAGGACATTTCAACTAAAAAAGGCCTCCTAAAAAAATTAATAAAAAATAGTTAAAATAATAAAATAATATTTATTAATTTTGGAGGAAGAAAAGAAAAAAACTACTTTTTTGTTTGTATTTTTGATATATCTCCCCATTTTTTACTCAAATTTCAATTGGGAGAGCTCATTAGATGCAGAATTAAATTATGCATCCAACGCATACCCACTTGTTGAAATATTGTAACTTCGAAGAATATTCTATATGTATCTTTTGTTGTCCCCGATGGTCCTACCGAGAGAACCACTTGTATTATCTTGTACCCCGATGCTTCTAATCGGAAGAACTAATAAGAGTCATGAGGTTGTCCCCTCTAATTGTAAAGGTGGGTCATTAGCACCCCAGTGTGGTTACTTGAGCCTACATGTGTAACTCGAGCCTACATGATTAACTCGAGCCTACATGTTGAATGAGTTAATTCAAGTGAACAAATGAATATAAATAGAGGTGTGGTGCTCCTCATTTGAGACACACTCTCACTTGTGTAGCGCATTAGTGGAGAAGAGAAGTAGCTGGAGAAGGAGGAGGATTAGGCTTTGATCTCCTTGCTGGTTTTATATTTTATCTTTTTGGGGCATCTATATTGAGGAAGCTTTTGCTCGGTTTTTCCCTTTAGTTTTTTTCCAGGATAAATCTTTGTGTTCCTTTTGTATGGTTGTGCTTGTCTATCTTTCAGTGATCCTGTTTATATGCTTTTGTTATGAAAAATGAAATGAAATACTGATGTCTTAGCTAAGCATATGAAAAATTAACATGGTATTAGAGCCACCCTAAAAATAAGACATTGTGCAGCTACAGAATCTAGGGATTCTTAGTTTTTGGTTCTCTCTCCACAATCGATCAGCAAAAGAAGGCTAGGTTGACTCTCCATTGAAGGGTGCATCTTTCTGTCGAAGTGGAATTCGATTCCGAGCATTTTCAGTTTTTCGTGTGGGAAATTAGGGCTTCTTGCAGAAGAAGAATTTTTGAGTGATCCCAGCATAGGATTTATCTCCTCATCAAAATCGAAGTTTAGAGACCTGGATCAATATTTTTGGTTGGGTGAAACTCCGGGAAAGTCAAACCCTAGTTTGACTCGGAGCTAGAAAAACCCTAAATACTAAAATGGCTAAGTTTTGGTATATTTTCTATATCCCAATATTGGCAAAGGTTCAAGATCTGAAAATTACAAATACCAATTATAAAATCCGTCTAAACACAGTTTCCAAAATTCAGCCTCCGATTCGCTATATTCTAGGAGATATGATCCCTCCAAGTTAGGGTTCTAGCCTCTTCCAGAATTCATCCCTAAACAGGACACCTAAGGAACATTGCTATAGCTTGGGATACAGAGGTCCAAATGGAATTCCTGAAGATTTTCTAGAAATATAATGGACTTTAATTTCTGTGGTCTGAATTTTAGAACCTGAAGATGAACCAGTGACACGTGGCATGCCATACAACTTCACTGTTCTGAACAGTCCTGTAACAGGTCACCTTGGGAAAATGATCATAAATACAAATTTGTGAAACCAACTCTGATGAAAGCTATGGTTTTGGATCAGGGACATGTGCGGTTACTGTAGAGAGAAATTTCAGACACAGAGGAGTAGTAATTTCAGATATATCACGGAAACAGTAACAGGCATTTCTGCAGAAGAAATTGGAAAACTAGGGCTTCCTGTTCCAGGAGCTTCCCTCCACTGTTTTAAGAAAAGGAGTACATTGGATAGCTCCATTTGAAGAGATCTATCTTTCTATCCAATCATATCTGAAATATTCCAAGTTTTGAAAATTAGGGTTTCTCTGACAAACCCTAGATCAGCCAGCTCTAGAAGCAGGACGAATACCTCAAATCGGTAAGATCTAATCTTTTGCTATTTGCATTTGAGGTTCTCATTTCAAAGTGATCTATCACATAAGCTTGATGATAAGCTTGGTGAAGTTGAAAACTTCCAAGCATGAAAGTATTTGATCTCTCTGAAGAAAATGAATTGGACACCTACATGAGTAGAGAGGTTCCAGTTCTAGAGGGAGATGAGCCTCAAAGCCTTACACAAGAAGAACTTGATCAAGGCCAAGAAGATCACTGTTGATTCAATCACAGATCAACTTGTACCACAAGTGTATTCCCTAAAGACACCGAAGATGTTTGATTTCTTGATCAAGCTATTTGAAGATAATAACATAATTTAGAAGATGGATTTGAGAAAATAGTTGAAGAATGTGAAGATCCAGAATGCATAACATCTTGAAGCAGTAGAAGAAGAAGCAGAGAATGTAGAAGTGGTGATAGCCACCTTGAATGGCCTCCCATGATCATGGGATTCATTCATGCAAGGAATGTGTGCCAAAAGAAAGTGATTACTTTCAGTTGACGTTGGGAAGAAGAAGAAGCTCATCTCATAAGAAGAGAAGAAGAAAGATGGGAGCAAATTAAAGATCAAGCTATCACCATTCAAAGAAGATCCCTCAAGCGGTGAGGAATATGAAGAACTCAATTCTTGACGAACCTCTTATCCATCTTATCATTTGGATAAGAAATGATGATAAAGTAGAATGATCAAGATGGAGTCTACCCACGAAACAAATAAAATATAAGTATTCAATTGTCATTTCATGATATTGTTTTACATTTGATTATATTCAATTGATGTGTTATGCATGATAGATTGTTTGCATCAATGACTATATACTACTAATATGCATGTGATGGGTAAGTAGCTCATGGTGCTATACAACTCTCCATTGCTACTTATCAAACCTCTTTGCTGACATATTGGATTGGTCTATATAGTTTCTGTGAGATATGGATGTATGTTGTATTGGCTAAACAGTTGCATGATGCATAAGAATTTGTCGTTATGCATATGATTTATGAAATAGTTCTAACCATGCAACTAATGCATTTGAATTGTAGGAAAGGTCCTGTACAACCTCCTACAAGAAAAGAAGGATGAGACTTGTTCCAAAGAACAAGTGATGACAATTCAATAAACATGAATATGAAGCTCCCAGGGTCAGAGACACCATGATGGAAGAAAGAGCTTCAAAGAGCGGTAGATCCATCTCGAAGGATGAAGACTACCATGGGTATGAGAGATAACTCAAGATGAAGAAAAGAATGCTATGAAAGAAGATATGATCAAAGAATAACAGTTGATCATGGGGAATGATGTATACGATATGATTTCGAGACATAAAGGAAAGTGTGTAGTATCCTCCATATGGATATACAAGAACAAGTGTACAAAGCAAGGTTTGTGATTTGCCTCAGAAAGAATAGAATATGACATGACATACTCTATTGACCAATATATATCAAGCATAGAACCACCTGTACAAAATGAAGAAGGAAGATAATACTCCACTTCAGAGGGAGTGACTACAAAATATATCTGAGTTCAACACGGTCTGACAAGATGAACTCATGGAAGATGTTATGATAAAAGAATACTAGAATGATGTTTGGGATATAGTACTCAAACCAGAAATCAAGAATGTGGTATCTTACAAATGGATTTGCAAGATAAAATATGTCGCTGATAGAAGTAAGGAAAGACTTGTGGCTAGAGGTTTCTATAAGAAAGAGGGAATTAATTCTGAAGAGACACTTACTCTAGGAAGCAAGGTACACTTCCTTTAGAACTATGATGGTAGTTGCTTCCATGATGAAGTAAAGACAATCCTTCCTTAATGGTATGATTGGGGAAGAATTTTACATCGAAAGGATTTGAAGTTGAAGACAGATGGACTCATATATGTAAGTTGAAGAAGGACCTATATGGCATGAAGAAAGCTCCCAGAGCTTGGTATGGAAGGATAGACAATTTCTTGTCAATTATGGGCTTTACCAAGAGTAAATATGATCCTAACCTTTATCTCAAGGTTGTAGAAGATGAACCTATCATCCTGTTATTATATGTGGATGACTTATTCTTGACAGGGAAGGAGAAACAGATCATGGAAAGCAAGAAGAAACTAGCAGAATAATTTGAGATGAAAGACCTTGGGTTAATGCACTATTTCCTAGGTCTGGAAATATGACAAAGTTCAGAAGAAATCTTTCTCAACCAAGGAAAGTATGCGGTAGAGATATTGAAGATATTCAATATGTTGGAATGAAAATCCATGGCCACACCCATGGACTCCAACCTGAAGCTGTTAGCTGATGACTCATCAGAGTTAGTGGATGTGACTCATTATAGACAGATCATTGAGTCATTAATGTACTGAACAAATTCCAGAACAGACATTTGTTTTGCTGTGAACACCTTAAGTCAATATCTTGTTCAACCAAGACGGGTTCTCCTAGTAACCGCAAAACATGTGATGAGATATTTGAAAGGGACTATAGACTTTGGTCTATACTATGATGGTAGCCATGAGTATAGATTGTATGGCTACACAGATGCAGATTGGGCTGGAAGTATCTCAGACAGGAAAAGCACATTAGGTAGATGCTTTTGTTTGGGGTCTGCTATGAGTTCATGGTTTAGCAGGAAACAGTCCAGTGTTTCTTGTAGCACAGCTGAAGCAAAATACATAGCAGATTGCTCTGCTAAGTTGTGAAGTCATATGGCTTCAGAAGCCGATATCAGGTCTCTTTGACCTGAAGATGGATACTACAATGATTCTACGTGATAACCAGATTTGTGGTGATAGAGAACCCTATGTTCCGATTGTAACACATAAAAATTCCATATTTCTATACTGAAGATGTAGATGATGATGGTTTGAATGATGATGTACTGATGAAGCCTCTATCTTGGGTAAAGTTCAAACACTTTCGAGACAAGATTGGTGTTGTTTGAAAAGACGTTCCTCAAAAGGGGGAGTAGTGATGTTGCAGTGGGATTGTATCATCCCTGGGCACTTGCCCTAAAGTGATCCAGAGACCTCGGTCCTCGAGAATGAAGAGGGATTATATCATCCCGGGAAATCTGTCCAAAAATGATCTGGTGACCTCGGTCCTCGATAATGAAGAGGGATTGTATCATCCTGGGACATCTATCCAAAATAGATCTGGTGACTTCGGTCTTTGTGAATGTGGTGTGATTGAATCATCCCTAAACTTCAGTTCAAAATGTATCCGGAGGTCTCGGCCATCATGAATGTGGTGGGATTGCATCATCCCTGAAATTTGGTTCAAAATGTATCCGGAGGTCTCGGCACCCATGAATGTGGTAGGATTGCATCATCCCTGAACTTCGGTTCAAAATGTATCCAGAGGTCTTGGCCCCCGTGAAAGTGGTGGATTGCATCATCCCTAAACCTCGGTTCAAAATGTATTCATAGGTCTCATCCCCCATGAAAGTGGTAGGATTGCATCATCCCTGAACTTCGGTTCAAAATGTATCTAGAGGTCTCGACCCCCGTGAAAGTGGTGGATTGCATCATCCTTGAACCTCAGTTCAAAATGTATCCGGAGGTCTTGGCCCCCGTGAAAGTGGTAGGATTGTATCATCCTTGAAATTCGATTCAGAACGGATCCAGTGACTTTGGTACTCGAGAACGTGTGTTGATCCCGTAATTCCTAGAGGAAGGATTCCCTGAGTTCCACATATGTGTTGATCCCGTAATTCCGAAAGGAAGGATCATTAGTAACTCCGTAAAGACCTAAATCCCGTAATTCCGAAAGGAAGAATCATTGAATTGATCCTGTAATTCCAATAGGAAGGATTGTCTGAGTTCCACAGATGTGTTGATCCCGTAATTCCAATAGGAAGGATTGTCTGAGTTCCACATCTGTATTGATCCCGTAATTCCGAAAGGAAGGATCGTCAGTAACTCCGTAAAGACCTAAATCCCGTAATTCCGAAAGGAAGGATCATTCAATTGATCCCGTAATTCCAATAGGAAGGATTTTCTGAGTTCCACAAATGTGTTGATCCCATAATTCCAATAGGAAGGATTGTTTGAGTTCCACAAATGTGTTGATCCCGTAATTCTCAAAGGAAGGATCGTTAGTAACTCCATAAAGACCTAAATCCCGTAATTCCGAAAGGAAGGATCGTTAGTAACTCCGTAAAGACCTAAATCCCGTAATTCCAAAAGGAAGGATCATTGGTAACTCCGTAAAGACCTAAATACCGTAATTCTCAAAGGAAGGATCATGTTGATGCTTTTATGATGATGATGATGTTTCTCTAATTGAAAGATTAGAAGTTGCTAATGATGACGATGTTCTCTGATTGAAAGATTAGAATATGATGATGATGTTCTCTGATCGAAAGATCAGAATATGATGATGATGATGTTTCTCTGATTGAAAGATCAGAAGTTGATGATGATGATGTTCTCTGATCGAAAGATCAGAATATGATGATGATGATGTTTTCTGATCAAAAGATCAAAAGTTGCTTATGATTATGATGTTGCTGCTGATGATGATGTTTTCTGATCGAAAGATTAGAATGCGATGATGATGATGATGTTTCTGATCGAAAGATCAGAATGTGATGATGATGAGATCCTGATGATGATGGTGTCGTATTATCAAAGTATGATGATGATGACGTACTGATAGAAATATCAGAATATGATGATGAGTTGATGTTAGAGTATGATGATGTTCGGTTGATGATGTTTCTGATCGAAAGATCAGAGGTTGATGATAATGATGATTTTGATTGAAAGATCAGAATGTGATGATGATGATATTTTGATGCTGATATTTTGATGATGATGATGTTGATGTTTTCATGATGATGTTTCTTATCGAAATATCAGAGTATGATGATGATGTTGTTGCTAATCGAAAGGTCAAAGTGCTGAAGAAGATGTTGCTGATCGAAAGGTCAAAGTGTTGAAGATGATGTTGCTAATCGAAAGGTCAAAGTGCTGAAGAAGATGTTGCTGATCGAAGTGGTCAAAGTACTGATGATGTTGAAGACTACATGATGTTGAAAATCTTCCAATGATTTATATATGTATCACCCTGATGATGTTGATGATGTCCTCTATCTCTCTCCTAGTATTATTGTTGTTGATGTTGTTGTAGACTACCCTTCTTGTTAAGGGGGAGTGTTGAAATATTGTAACTTCGAAGAATATTCTATATGTATCTTTTGTGGTCCCCGATGGTCCTACCGGGAGAACCACTTGAATTATCTTGTACCCCGATGATTCTAATCAGAAGAACTAATAAGAGTCATGAGGCTGTCCCCTCTAATTGTAAAGGTGGGTCATTAGCACCCAGTTTGGTTACTTGAGTCTACATGTGTAACTCGAGCCTACATGATTAACTCGAGCCTACATGTTGAATGAGTTAATTCAAGTGAACGGATGAATATAAATAGAGGTGTGGCACTCCTCATTTGAGACACACTCTCACTTGTGTAGCGCATTAGTGGAGAAGAGAAGTAGCTGGAGAAGGAGGAGGATCAGGCTTTGATCTCCTTACTGGTTTTATCTTTTATCTTTTTGGGGCATCTATATTGAGGAAGATTTTGCTGGGTTTTTCCCTTCAGGGTTTTCCCAGGATAAATCTTTGTGTTCTTTTTGTATGGTTGTGCTTGTCTATCTTTCAGTGATCCTATTTATATGCTTTTTTTATGAAAAAAGAAATGAAATATTGATGTCTTAGCTAAGCATATGAAAACTTAACACCACTCAACATACTTTTGACGGACCCCTTTGCCCCAAAAATAAGAAATACCATAAAAAATGTGATGATGATGTCATCATCACATTTTTTCATGTATTTCTTGTTTTTGGGGAATTAGGATCCATCAAAAATATGCTGAGTGGGTACTCATTGGATGCGAAATTTAATTCCACATCGAACGAGCTCTCCCGATCAAAATTTCAGTAAAAACACTGGGAGATATGTCGAAAATACCAACAAAAAAAGTAGTTTTTTTGTTGATACCTATCTCCAAATTTATATTAAAAAAGAGTTTAAGACCTATACTGTATTTCAAATTTAAATCAATTTCATTGGCTAACAGATGATGACATGGAATTTAAATTAGAGTTAAAAGGCCCATTTTGAGTTGAAATTTCCTCTAATGGGGCTTGCTTGAGCCCATACAATGATTTCTTTAACCTGTATACTAAAGATGGATTAGAAAAAAACCCTTCAAGTTTCTGCATGTAAATCTCCTCAGTGAGATCTCCATTTAGGAAAGCACACTTCACATCCATGTGACGTACCTCCTGTTGCTTCAAAGCTGCAATCTCTAAATCTAGCCTTATGGAGTCCATGTTTGCCACTGGTGCAAAGGTTTCATTGTAATAAATACCATGTACTTGTGAGTGGCCCTTGGCTACCAATATTGCCTTATATTTCAAAGGTGAACCATCAGCAGCAAACTTAATCTTGAAAACCCACTTACATTGAACTAGCTTCCTCCCTGGGGGAAGATCAACCAGTTCCCAAGTGTTGTTCTTCTGGAGCAAGCTGAATTCTTCTTTCATGGTTGTTTCCCATATTGGATCATGTGCTACATATTCATATGTCTGTGGGTCTAATTCAACCATCAAATGGCACTTCTCAGCAAATAGGGGATCATTCACACAAAGGGCACTCTCAAATTGAGATCTAGTCCTCCTAGTGTCATTAGGATTTCCAGCTAGTTCCCCAGCTGTATTAATGGTCTTTTCTATCCATTTTGGTCTTGTAGGACTATTCAGATATGCAATTAAATAATCATTATTAGGCATATCAGAATCATCAAACTCATTAGTCTCTTCACTTACAATCAATGGTTCTGGTGGTGAAGACGACTCTCCAACTTCAACTGTTGCTAAAGGCTCTTCTTGAAACTGAACACTTCTTTCAATGAAAGATTTGTTAGTTCTCAAGTTGATCAAATTGTACCCTTTTGAATCTTCTAAATACCCAACAAATAGGCACTCTTGGATTTGGGGCTGTAAATCCTTTCTCTTTTCAGTTGGAATTCTAGCCCAAGCCTTTGAGCCAAAAATCCCGAAATGGGTCACATCTTGCTTTTTCCCACTCCAAGCTTTGAAATGAGTCATACCATCAAGATACTTATGAGACAACCTATTCTAGATGTAGGATGCACAGTTTATATCCTTGGCCTAAAACTTTGGTGGCAAAGTCTTAGCCTCCATCATGCAGGTTTCCATCTCCTTCAGTGACCTGTTCTTTCTCTCAGCAACACCATTTTGCTGTGGTGTGTAAGGGATCGAATGCTGCATTTGAATACCTGCATATTTAAAATACTAAATGAACTCAGACTTGACATACTCATCACCATTGTTAGATCTGAGGATCTTGGTTTTCAACCAAGGCTTTAAAGACTTTGAAGAGGTAAAAAACTTCAGACTTATGCTTTAGGAAGTGAACCCAACAATACCTGGAAAAGTCATCTATGAAGATCAGTGCATATTTGGCTTGAATCATGGACATATGAGGGAATGGACCAGAAATGTCACTATGACTCAACTAAAGAGGTGCAGAGGTTCTCTCATGACTAGCTCTCTCATATTTGTGCTCTGGGTGTTTTCCTAGGATACAACCTTGACAGACTCCCTTAGAAAACTTGATCTTTGGTAACCCTATGACCATATCTTTTTCACTCACATCAGAAATATACTTGTAGTTAATATGGCCAAATATTTCATGCCAAAGATTGCTTACCTCATTAGCATGAATCACAAGAGCATAGCGGTTTCAGTAGGGTAGAAATTGGGAAAAAATGTATACCTTCGAAGTGTGATCAACAACACCTTTTGCTATGACTTTACCATTTAAAATATCTGTTATTTAAACATCATCAGGGGAGAATATGACCTTATTTGGAGACCCAGTGTGAGTCATATGATACACTGACAAGAGATTAGAGGCAAGACCTGGAACATACAACACATTATTGAACTTACCATGGTCAAGATAAATCCTTCCCTTCCCCAAACTGTCAGTGAGAGAGTCATCTCCCAAAACTATTGGTGTACCTTTCAACATGTCAAGAGAGGAGAATGCCTCTTTTTTCAAAACCATATGTCAAGAAGCTCCAGATTATATGATGAAGCTAGTTGAGCTTGATGTGCCAGCAACCAGGGCATGCACTCTCTCTCTCTGTCCTCTGAATTTGATCCTCCTTCCCTCTTCTTTGAGAAATCAGGAAGGGAGATGTTATTATTCTCTAGGATTTGGGTCAACATGTCAATTTGATTATTCATATAGGATCTCTTAGGATGATAGCCCTTACTATAGTATGCACACTTGCTCATTTCTCCTTTGTTCTTATTCTTCTGGGAGTTCTTCTTGGAACCTTGGGGCTCCTCTTGAGACTTGTTCTTGTCTCTCTTTTGCTCAGGTGGATTTTTAGTTTTTTTCTTTCTTTTTGAATCCACCCTTGAATCTCCATCAACCAAATCTTGGTCTTTGGAAGGTTTGATGGTGCCCATCATCACTAACTTATCTTGTTCCCATGTGAGTGATTCCATGAACTCTGCAAGCTTAGGAATATTCTAGGCTCGAGCTGTCAACTTGGTGGCATGGAAGGTAAAAAAAAACACTGAATAGTCAGGGCCAATCTTAGAGAGTATGGCAAAAACTAGTTTCTCTTCCTTCTTTTCAATCCCACACTGTTTTAGCTACAAAACAAGGGCTTTAAACTTGGAAAAATAGAGTTGCAAGCATTCGAAGCTACTGGGACTCAAGGAGATCAGCTCATTCTCAATTTGATGTCCTCTCATCTCATCTCTCTTACCAAAACTCTCTACAAGATTCTCCCACACTTCGTTAGGTGATGTCAATCCATCAAGATGGAAGAGGAGGTCTCTTGAAATGCTCAAACACAAGAGACCATAGGCCTCATCCCTTATGTTGTGCCATTTTATTTTCTCTGCAGTTGCATTGGAATCTGCCTCAATTTCCATAGTCACCCTATAGAGACCTTTCACTATCAACAATATTTCCATCTCAGCTTTCCACTCAAATAAATTGAATGGAGTCAAGATGATCTTCTGAGATTGGTCCATAGCTCAGAAATTGTGCCCTTCAGTCAGCAGAATATGCTCCTAGTCAAGATGTCGAACCTGCAATAGCAATATGGAAGGAGAGAAATAGATCTACAAAGGCTCTGATACAATGTGGAAATTGAACCCAAGAGATAGAAAAATTACACTCGCAAAATTGCTAATCAAACATGCAAAATTAACACCAAAGGAGACTAAAATTGGAGCATGACACTAATCTGTATTGAGTAAGTGTACAATAGCCAACCTTATGAATTAATAGGATGCTGTAATATATAATTACATGAGAGATTTGAACGCATAAATATTCCATTCGAAATAGTCAAAAAGCAGTCTTACCAAACCTAGTCAAATCCCCCCATAGGTGCATAAAGCAGTTTCCAAATCTAGGTAGATGCTCACGAATTGGCTAAGGCAAGTGGGAAAGCTAAAGAGGGATGGAAATAAAAATCATACATGCTTTAACTTAGAGAAAAGGAGGGAGAATGATGTGGGAAAAAAACAAGGCAGTTACCACTAGTCTAGCTTTTCCTTTTCCTTAAATTAGAAATAAAACAAGGTAGCTTTACAGAAAAAGTAGATATGTGATTTGGAGAATTTGGAATAAAGTAGACATGCTAAAATGGGTTTCCAGGATGTTTCCCAAGAACTCATGACTCATTTTTATCATGTGTTTACTTCTAGGACATGTAGAATTCAACTAGCATAGAGTGGAATCTAGGAAACTAGGTAATAAGACAAAAATGATTAAATTAATTTCTAAGTTAGAAAAATATGGGTTGATTATTCTAAAAATTTTGATTCTAAACCCAATTCCATAGCCACATACAATGGGAGGCAGATCATTGATGCAGACCCCACTGCCACTGTTGCTACCGCACAGATTCAACTAGAGGATCCTGAAGAGTCAGAGGCATAGGAGCGCCTCTTCCACTCGCAGATGTGGGTGAAGGGAATCCCACTACATTTTTTTGTTGACAATGGTATCCAAAGGAACTTGATCTCAACAAAATTTTCCAAGATATTGGAGCTTCCAACAATACCACACCCGCAAACCTACAACATCGGTTGGATAAGCCAAGGACGAGGTATCCGCATTTCTCAGCAATGCCTCCTACCATATGGAATCAAGACTTTGAAATATGAGGGGCTGTGTGATGTGGCCCCCCTTTAAGTCTATGATGTCCTTTTAGGACAACCATATATGTGGAAGCGTTATTCTGTATATGAGTCATGCCATCACAGCGTGATTGTTAGTTTGGGAGGAAAACTCTATCAAATACTAGAGACTGTTGTACTGAACAAAGTCTTGCAAGGTAGGAAGATAAGCTCCCACACAAGAAAATTATTCCTCTTAACAATTGCGTCTGAAGTAGAACACAAGATTATAGAGACCTCCAGACCCTCTACATAGGGTGTCTCTTCTCATCAGACACAAGAAGAATACAGAGTCATCGCTTCCTCATCTATCCGAGTACCTCTTCAATGCAAGGCCATGCATTCAACTTGCTCCTCCAAACACAAATCATCCACACAATAATTACAACCCTCTTAGGATGCCAATGAAAAACAACCTCTTCACTTCAGCAAATGTTGCACCAAGAGATCAACTCAACACACACAGCTCAAGATATGATATGGGATTTGAAACAATGGAGAACATTGCTTCCTAAGGAGGGAGGATTGATCCCAGTGGAGAAAAGTGGCCACGCACCTATTCCAATGGCTCAAAACAATTGTCCATTATGGTGGTTTCCTAGTTATTTTTCTACAATTTTTCGGGTCCTAAACTTTCAGAGCCATTTTGAGGCCCTAAATGACATTTTTTGGTGATTCAGGGGCCAAATAATTGCCATTCGCATGCATTTAAGAAGCCAAAAGTTGTAAATATTAGATATACCTTTCCAACGAGCTATCGAATGCCCAAATTAGAGATTGTATGTAAAATTTATGACCCCGAGAAGTTGACAGCTCAACTTACCACCTTGGGGCCACAAACTTTATGACGATTCATCTTCTAGGGTTACATTTTGGAATTTTGGGGTCCTCACCCTCATTATTATTATAAATAGGTCCCTTTGGACTCATTTTCTATTAAGCTTTGCACAGATGAGCATAGCAGTCACATCTCTTCTCAGAGATAGCTACCACCATTCTAGCTATTGTATTATAGTCTATTCTATTTCCACCATTTAATAGAATATTTGTTTACTGTATCTCTATTATCTTTGCAAAATATCTGTGATTATGATTCTGTATATGTTCTTTCATTTTGTTCATGGATAAATTTAGATCAATGGTATTAGATTAATCTGCTCTTTAATTCTTTCTCGGCGCATGTCCCCGACGAGGTCCTAGTATAGAGAGTTTGGTCTCAAACTAGTTTCACTTGATCATTCTTGCCGTCCAAAATGACCTCCCATGGCGGAATAAAATAGAGACGATGGAGCAAGAGATCCTATCAAATCACTTCTTGAGGAATCCCTTGAGTGATAGAGGAATGAGATGATGGATAGTTTTGCCCAAATCCTTCTACGAATGCCAACAACAGTAAGTGCATATTCAATGAGTAGCTGGTTCATGGATGCAACTCCCTTCACGATACAAGTTAGCTTTGATATTCCTTTATTTGAAGGAAAAATCGATGCAGATGCCCTAGATAATTGGTTGAATGTTCTAGAAGAGTATTTCTCTATCCACAATTTTTTTGACATGAAAAAGATCACCTTTGTGCTCCTTAAGGCAGTCCCCCATGTCCAAAATTGGTGGGGTACTTATTGTGAGAAAAACTCATGACACGATTATGGAATGTTTGAAAAAAATTCCACTTGGTCCTCTTTCATAGATGTCATCAGGGAATAGTATTACCCTATGGGAAACTATGATGACCGGTACACAAAATGGACCATTCTGCGTCAACAAAGGGACCAAATGGTGTCGGAGTACACCAACAACTTTCATACCTTGCGCACAAAGCTATGTATCAAGGACTCTGAGTGGCACCTAATTTTGAAATATCGTAGTGGTCTACATTGGTACATTCGAACTAAGATGGACTTCCTCGACATCTCTTCAATTGAATATGCCTATTGGTAAGTTGTCAAAATCGAGGAGAAATTTTGACAAAAGAACAAGCGAGACTCTGGACCTGCGAATCCACCACAGAAGCAAGGCAAGGGAAACCCTGCCCCATAGAACACAAAAAAAGGAAATGACAACCAATCCCCACCACAAGTAAAGAAGGGGGATGGAAAGACAAAGATGGATACTGGTAAGTGGTGCGAATTTCATAAAAGCCCTTGGCACAACACTGATGAATGTCGCTCAAAGCAGTCATTAGTGGCCGAGATCAAATCTTCAGAATCAGATCCTAATTCTGATTTCAAACCCAATGCCACAGCCACATACAATGGGAGGTAGATCATTGATGCAGGCCCCACTTCCATTGTTGCTACCATACAGATTCAACTAGAGGATCCTGAAGAGTCAGAGACAGATAAGCGCCTCTTCCACTCACAGATGTGGGTGAAGGGAATACCACTACATTTCATTGTTGACAATCGTAGCCAAAAGAACGTGATCTCACCAGAAGTTGTCAAGAGATTGGAGCTTTCGACAACACCACATCCTCAACCCTACAACATCGGTTGGATAAGATAAGGATGAGGTATCCACTTTACTCAACAATTCCTCCTACCATATGGAATAAATCCTTTCAAAGATGAGGTACTGTGTGATGTGGCCCCACTTGAAGTCTGTGATGTTCTTTTAGGACAACCATATATGTGGAAGCGTCATGTTGTATATGTGTCATGACCTCGCAGCGTCATTGTTACTTTGGGAGGAAAACTCTAGCAAATAACAAATACCGTTGCACCTAACAAAGTATCGCAAGGTAGGAAGATAAGCTCCCACATCAGAAAATTATTCCTCTTAAAAATTGTGTCTGAAGGAGAACATAAGATCACAGAGACCTCCACACACTCTGCACAGCGTGTCTTTGCTCATCAGACACAAGAAGAAGAAAGAGTCATCATTTCTTCATCTATCTGAGTACCTCTACAATGCAAGACCATGAATTCAAGGTGATCCTCCAAAAACAAATCATCCACATAAGCATTACAACCCTCTCGGGATTCCAAAGAAGAGCAACCTCTTCACTTCAGCAAATGTCGCACCAGAAGATCAACTCAACACAAAGTTCGAGATATGATATGGGATTCAAAAAAATGGATACCATTGCTTCCTAAGGAGGGAGGATTGATCCAAATGGAGATCGGTGGCCACCCACCTATTTCACTGGCTCAAAACAATTATCCATTGTGCCAGTTTCTTAGTTATTTTTCTACGGTTTTTTGGGTCCTAAACTTTCGGAGCCATTTTGAGGCACTAAATGATGTTTTTGGCAATTTGGGGGCCAAATGGTTTCCATTGGCAAGCATTTGGCCACCCAAAAGTTATAAATCTTAGATAGACCTTTCTAACAAGCTATCGAACTCCCAAATCGGAGATCGTATGCAAAAGTTATGACCCCGAGAAATTGACTGTTCAACTTACCACCTTGGGGTCGCAAACTTTATGAGGGTTCATCTTCTAGGGCTACGTTTTGCAATTTTCAGGTTCTCACCCTCATTATTATTATAAATAGGCCCCTTTGGCCTCATTTTGTATTCATCTTTGCATGGATGAGCGTAGTAGTCACATCTCTTCTCAGAGATAGCTACCACCATTCTAGCTATTGTATTACAGTATATTCTTTTTCCACCATTTAATAGAATATTTCTTTACTGTATCTCTGTTATCTTTGCAAAATATCTATGATTATGGTTCTGTATATGTTTTTTCATTTCGTTCATGCATAAATTTGGATCAGTATCTGGATTTGGATGTGTTCGACTATGCTAAGAATATGATGATATCTGGGAAGAAGTTTCACCATAAATCCTCAGGAGAATAAATGGTTTCCAATTTGTGCACCCCGTACCGACTCACAGCCCGGATGCTAAATCAGATCTTCGACTGGGAAAATGGGAGGTTCTATAAGATTAGATGGATTCTGCTGATATATCATGTAGCCATATGAGGAACTATCTTCCACTGGGCAGACTTCGTGGTAGATAGCCTATCATCATGCATAGTTGCAACATTGGGAGGTCTGACCCAAAGGAAATATGAGTTCTACATGAGCTCCCTTTTGATTGACTATATATTATGCACGCATCCATTCCCAGTGTTAAATTATGATTTGGATCCCGCTAGGACTCCTGTGTACTCTACGTATCAAATCTTGTGGGCACACAAGTATTTCAGTTTTACAAGACCATCTGTGAAGATTTTCTGATACCATTGTATGAGCTATTTTTTCTTGAAGAATGCAATTGCATGTCCAAAGGAGCATTGGAGACTATAAGTAAGTATGGAGATTATGTTTTCTCCAAGGAGTGTTTGTATTTGAGGATGTATGGAGGATCCCAGGATCCTTCACTATTTCCAAGATACACCACTGATTATGTCATCCATAAAGAGGTGGTAATACATTTGTACATAGACGGTCTCGAGAACTTCCTGTTTGATATGAAGAAATTTGTCTACCCACCTTTTCGATTTTTCATTGGTGGTTATAAATTTACTAAGGTGAAGAGTGCCCCTGACTTTATAAGAGAGCTAGAAAGCTTCCATTTTGGGGAGAAAAGTTTCCACAGAAACAACACTTGGGGCAAAGTTTCAAAATATTGTGCATCTGTAGGGGTACATTTTGAATACTCTGATCACTTTGACAAGGATGAGCAAATGTACTGAAATGCATGTAACATGACTGCCTTGAGAAACTTGTTCAATAATAAAATCAAGACTACAGGAGGCAAAGGCAGCAACATTAACACCTCTAAACAATGGAAACATGAAGATTAAACTGCCAAGAATAAGGAAGAAGAGGCCCAAAGGTTAGTTGAAGAAGCACATAAATTATTGGCTGGAGAGACCCAAAGGATAAAGGAAGAAGAAGAACAAAGGAGAAAAGAAGAAGAACAAAGGAAAAAGGACACAGAAGAAAGAATGCAAAAGGAATATGCTAACAGAGCAAGAGAGGAAGGCAGAGAAGGCAGCTAAAGAATTAAAGAGGAAGGAGCAAGAAGATTGAGACAGGGAGAATTTAGAACAAGATACTGCCTAGGACAATCCAGAATATCCTCCTTCTACCTCAAGAGACACAATAATAGGAGGTCACCTCCCTTTTGTAGAATTAGGGTTATTACCCTTTAATCCATCCAAACAACATGCAGTTGCATGCCTAGATAAGGTAGTCTTCGACCCCAAACAGAAAACCATTGTTTGGATATCTGAAAAAAAGTTAAAGCACTACAACAAATCCTGAAATTAGCATCCAATTTAGCGTCCCTTTTTAGTGTAATGTTTTTTTACATTGAGTGGTCAAACTAGACGCTAAATAGGACGCATCATGGACAAAACTTAAAGCGTCTCAAAAAACATCTTTTTTTTCTTCCAAGATAGCATCCTTTATGACGTCCAAAATAGCGTCTATTTTTTTGCTTCCAGAATAGCATCCAACCTTGCTTCCTAAACAACGTTGAGGTTTTATTCCTAAATAATGTCCTATTTTGCTTCCTAGTGAGTGTCCTCTTTTGCTTCTTAAATGACATCCCCGTTAGTGCCATATTTGCATCTTTAATAGCACCATGTTAGCATCCAGTATTGCATCCATTTTTGCTACCACTTTAGCATCCCATTTGCACCATGTTTTAATTCCAAATATGTGCCAATTTTTGCTTCCAAATTTGCACCAATTTTTTCTTCCTTTTTGCATCGTGTTTTGCTACCAAAATGACGCCAAATATTTCTTCTATTGTTGCACCATATTTTGCTTCCTATGTAACTCCATGTTTTGCATCCAAATTAATGTCTTATTTTGCTACCATATCAACGCCATGTTTGGATTCATCATTAGTGCCATGTGTTGCATCCTTTTTAATGCCTAGTTTCGCATCTTATTTTTCTACCATATCAACGCCATGTTTGGCTTCATCATTAGCACCATATGTTGCATCCTTTTTAATGCCTAGTTTCAAATCTCTCATTTTTTGGTCACTAATTTAGTCATTTTTAGTAGTTTTATATACGAATTTTGGTCATTTTGTTTGGTCACTTATCTCTCATTGTTTGGTCACTTATCTCTTATTTTTTGCTTACTAATTTAGTTTTTTTAACTGATATTATAATATCATTGGGCATGGAGGAATCGAACCACCAACCTCCTGCTTGTAAGGCAGGTGCTCTTCCATTGAGCTAGTACCCTTTAAAAATTTGGGAACCTAACTTACAGAGTCCTCTATAATGGTAAAAAGGATCAATACACAACTTTGAGTATCTAATGGTCGGCAAAGGATGATAGATTGTATAATTTCACAATATATGATCAAGCAGGTTATGAAATCCATAAACCTTTTCTAGGAATTTTGAACAAAACTTAAGAAATTGGCTTAATGGGATTGCAAAAATCACTATTCCCTAGCAACCGTAAGTGTACCACTATATGAGACCTATCAAAAACAATTATCTTAGTGTGGATGCCAAGGATATAGTAGATAAGCATGATAATCCTAGAGCCATGTATAAGTGGAGCAATAAGGAGAATCAAAAGAGGACGATCAACCAAATAGTTGGTGCTTCACATGGATCCTATCCACCATGGGATGAGAAAAGTTCCTTCTCCCATCAAGCTAATGAGTATCCACAAGGACAAATGGTTAGGAATATTGTGATGCCAATTCATAATGTTTATTCGCTTCCCAGGGTGATGTTGCAGTGCTTGCACTGGGAGATATATGTGATCCCCAACAACATTGGATATAAGCATATTCATGGGTCCATAGAGTATAGGATGAGGCTGTCTTTTTATCTTTTTTATTTGGAAAACTAGGCATGATTTGAAACACTGGGAGAAGGAATAGAATCAGATATACTTAACAAACTATAATCATGACAGGGCACTCATCTACAGGAATATGACTGTAGTTTAGAATTCAATTTCTTCTCTAGTTTCGATAAGCTACAGGGATATAACTTATGCTTCGACTCTTGCTCCTCATGTACCTACATTAAAGCAAGCATCCTAAGAGGCCAAATATTTATGGTGAACATAACTTTGATACAATGCCTTGTTTAAGGAAAATGCACACAATAACGAAACAAACTATATCCTTGACAAAAATATTATAAAAGAGGTTGCTAAAAGCATATTCAGAACATATTTATTCAAGCACTGCAACAAATATAATGCTTTCTAACCTTGGAGGAGTCCTGCCTCTTGGTGTCTTTCTGTAATGTCTTGGTGGCATGCACTCAAAATAACTCCTATAACTTGAATATCTACCGTAGTAAAATAAAATTATTCTATTAGAGATTCAATACAATTATGACAATATAAATCAGATTGTTCAAAGAAAATATGTTTCACTACTACATTTCGATCCAAAATCCGACGGAAAAATACGACGGCGCGTGGATTTCTCTTTTTAAACTTACCAAAAATCACAAAGATACATTTTTTTTTTGTAAATGTGGCCACAAGTGTCGGTTAAGCGACGGCTATTCTCATAACCGTCGCTTAACCGATGGTGCATTAGTCAAGAAGGTCATTCAAAAAAACAAAGAAAAGCCAAAAGTCACATAGGGCACGGAACCTACAAATGCCATACACGCCAAGGATTCACCTTTTAGCATAATACCATGAGAAGGCTATGTATTTGGCCTACCTAATGGAAACACAGATCACACAGCTCAACTCACTGCAGATCCAGGGGTCGTATAGATCCATAGCTTTCCCCACACATATTGATATTGTATGCACAGTACTGGATTTCGAGCGAATTGCAATTTCAAGGATAGAATGTCTTATGCATACCTTTTCAAGTACATTGTCATAGGAGACACTGGTAGGCATCTTGATCTGTATACATTCATTCTATTCTATGTGTATCCATGGAAAATTGAATTGCACTTTCACTAGAATGAATGAAATGATAAATGTTTTGGTGTTTGGCAGGAGTGGGGAAGTCATGCTTATTGCTGCAATTCACGGACAAGAGGTTCCAGCGAGTGCATGACTTGACAATCGGGGTGGAATTTAGGGTGTGCATGATCACCATTAGCAACAAGCCCATTAAACTTCAGATCTGGGATACAGTAACACCCTATCAATTTCTCATTGGTTTCTTTTTACTTTTCATCTCGTGTATATGCTACCCCTCGTAGAATTCATCCTGAAATTGTAACTAGCACAGACCCATTTACACTCGGATAGGATATGTACGGAACCCATCTTGATATGTTGGTGATTTGTGTGAATTTGAGACATGCATCCTTGAGCTTCATAACCTTGATGTGCATATGAAATGAGCCCTTGGTTTAGATGGGTCTACGTCAGTTACCATCCATTTTTTCACTGGCTTCTGTTCTTCTTCTTTTCATCTTGTATGTATGCGATCCTATGCAGAATTCAACTTGAAAATATAACTAGCAGAGCCTCATTTACACCCGGTATGATATGCGCCGAACCCATCTTGATATCTTGGTCATTTGTGTTAATTTGAGGTATGCATCCTCGAGCATCACAACCTTGAGGTGAATATGAAATGAGACCCTGGTTTAGAGGGGTCCAGGGCAGTTACTATCCATTTTCTCGTTGGTTTCTATTTTTTGGTCCTTTTATTCCTTACATCTTGTATGTATGGGATCCCTACAGACTTCATCTTGAAATTGTAAATAGCAGTGTCTCATTAAAACCTGGGGATGATATGCACCGAACCCATCTTGGTATTTTGGCAATTTGTGTTAATTTGAGATATGCATCCTCGAGTTTCACAAGCTTGAGTTGCATTTCAAATGAGACCCTATTTTATATGGGTTTGGAGGCTGGGCCAGTTACCATCCATTTTTTTATTAGTTTCTTTTGTTTGTCCTTTTCTTCTTTTCATCTTGTATATATGGGATCCCATGCATATTTCATCTTGAAATTGTAACGAGCAGAGGCCCATTTAAACTTGTCTATGGATATGCATTGAACCCATGTTGGTATGTTGGTCATTTGTTTGGTATTTTGGCAATTTGTGTTAGTTTGAGATATGCATCCTCAAGTTTCACTACCTTGAGGTGCATATGAAATGAGACCCTGTTTTAGATGTGTCCGGAGCCCGGGCCAGTTACCATCCGTTGTCTGATTAGTTTATGTTTTTGCCCTTTTCTTCCTTTCATCATATATGCGATCCCAGGCAGAATTAATCTTGAAATTGTAAGGAGCACAGGCCCATTTAAACTTGTCTATGATATGCATTGGACCCATGTTGATATTTGGCCATTTGTGTGAATTTGAGATATACATCCTTGAGGTTCACAACCTAGAGGTGCCATATGAAATGAGACCCTGGAGTGTCCATATTCAATGCACCCAATTCACTCTCTAGATGCAATGCACTATAATAAAGACACATGACGAGCTAACAGGCCACCCCACCCTCAACGTCACTATAGAATGCATTATGCTCCCAAGTGTTGCAAATTTCTATGATATCTCCCAACATTTCCAACTTTTTCCAAGGTTTTCAGGTTTATTTTTCTGAGTTTTTTTCCAAATTTTCCAGGTCCAAGCTTACGCTTTTTGACATTTTCCTACATGTTTCCAAATTTTTTTTTTCTGGGCCCTTGGTGATGTATTCCCGGAAACGATTTTTGCAACAAGGGCTTCAATCAGAGGATTTTTTAAATTTTCATTTGTTCCACCTTGGATTTCAATATTATTCTATATTGAAATCCATGAAGTAGATGCTCTAACATTGTATGAGGTCATATGTTCTTGACCATGTTTGAATCAATTCTTTGAGAGGGAAGGATGTCAGGATTTTTATTTTGAGTTTAGCCAAGTTTCTCGTTTTACAAATGGAAATCATGTCTGGCACAGAATATATTAAGAAAAAATAGCCATTTTTAAAAGTTATCTCTCATAAGTGATGTAATCCCATATGAATCGATTGTGTTGCTCACTTTATCATTTTATGAGTATTGTCCAGAAAATGTGTGTAGCTGCTTCTGTCAGAGATTTTGTGTGGAATGAGTACTGTATTTCGTGAATTGAATTGGTGGCCACAAGTGCAGTTTTGGAAAAGGTTGAGTGCACATCTGCTTAAAATGTTTGTTGTTCCATGCTACATTCTTTTTGGAATTTATATGCAATAGGAATTTAGTTTGTGGACATTGACAATCCTGAATCACAAAATAAAATTATCATCATTTTCAATTTTCAAGTTTGGAACTTGTGAACTTGAAAAAATTCACTGATTTATCTCTTCTGTAAATTATTTTCTAGTGTCAGCTCAAATAATAGAAAGAAGAAACTGATAATTTGGTTAGATCGTTTGCATTACAACCTACTGCCATGAGCATGGTTTAGCACATGGGGGATTTGACTTGCCAAGTATATCTTTCCTGTTATTGTAGGTAGGACAAGAGTTGTTTTGATTGATTACAATATCATACTACAGAGGGGCAGCTGGAGCACTTTTGGTTTATGACATCACAAGGTATTTTATTTGTTTTTAAAATTCCATCATGTTCCAACTATTCCTTTTGGCAGCTTGTTATGAAAGACCAATTTCCGTCTTCCTCTGGTCATCTATTTACATCATCCTTTTGTTTTTTTTGTTAAATTAACCAAATTAGAAGAATAAAAATGCATTTCGTGGGATGTATGGAGGGTTTCCTATATAATAAACGATTCATGGGGTTGAGTTGCAAGCTCTAATTGTTATGTTCATATAGAATATCTGCGTTCACACCACTTTTCTAATATTCCCCACTTTTGGAGGGGATTGTTTCATGAATAACAAAAAAAAAGAATCCCTAGATAATTCTGCGTGCTTATTATAGATCAGTCATTCATGGATAGATAATTACTTCCAGCTAGAAAAATATTGTTCTCAAGTAATTGAAATTTCTGTAGGAATTGCAATTTCAAATATTTTCTGTTTGAATTGCTTTGTTAAGATTGCAATTATAGGGACAGAATGTAGGTTATAGTTTCTCTGACAAATTTGGAATAATCACAACAAGTTTTGTTACTATTTGTTGAGATCATAGTCAAAATACATAGATTAAAGCTCTATACCAGCTAGATAGGCATGGAATATGTTGGTTGATCTCTTAGAATAACTTATTGGTAAGATTCATGTGGTAGATCACATGCCATAGAAAATGCAAATCTGACCTTAAATGATATTGGGGTGCAGATCAAGCTTAAAAATGAGAATATTGGGCATGGGTTTAAAATGTAAAAATCAAAATTTTTGATTGTTTCAAGGGCACATTCCTATAATTTTTTCGGGGATGTTGTCTAGCACTTGGGATATGGGACACATCCTGAGATAGGCAGACCCAGGAACACATCCCTTAGCGACACAACTTTTGATAAGTGCAATACCTGCATAAAGTTATATCCTAGGACATGGAGACTCGGGATTGCATCCCTTGGCAACATAACTTGTGATAATTGCTATACTTGTGTGAAGTTTTTCTACCACTTTGTTGACATTCTTTGGAGGTATATGGTGTGTGTCACTACTTTAGTAGAGGAGTTATTGGTTGTTTGGATCTATCAAGCATGTAGCTATGGTATTGCTTGTACCAATGCCTTTTCAAGTTTAGCTTTAAATTTTGGGGCCATTTGAAAAGTTGTTTGAGTGAGGAGGTAATGGGAAACAAATCCGTTTCCTGTTGGATGCGAGAGAAGAGATTGCCCACAAATTTAATCCAAAAAATTCAATCACTCTCTTTCATCTCCATTTTGATTGACAATATATGAAACAAGTTGATACACAAATGCATTGTTTGAGCACTTGTTTCGCTAAGATGAAAGCACCACTTCATAAGATCTTTGCAATACTTGAAAGGTAAAAATGGTTGGGAAAGATTCCTTTAAACTAGTCTCACCCTTGTATAGTGTCTATACTACTATTTATGAGGGTGGTTGTAATACTTACAACCATGTGAATGCTCAATCATCAATCTATAATCCTGTAATCATGATTGTTTGAGCACCTGTTTGGGGGTTTGGGTTTCGAAGTATGCTTCTAAAATTAAGAGCCACGTGTCTAATTCATTGGATTTGATGGTGTTGTCAAAATGCGGGATGTTAATCTTGGTGTCCATCTTGAAATCAGGTTGGGTGCTAGGCACTGCTATATGCAAGGATTCATATTGCATGAGGTTCTGAAACATCATCAATATCATGTTATTGGTTAAATTTTTTTGAAAATCTTAGTTCTGTTGAGATTTTGTCTGTAATTTCTTTGGTCATGATTTAGACCATGCTAGTCTCTGCATGCTGGTGTATATCTACAATGTGTTCAGGTGAATATTGTGGGTGTTGTTTATAGGCTAATGCGACTAGCTTTTTTTAATACAAAAAGTTGAAATGACTCAAAGGGAGCTTGGAAGAGTCAAGATGTGTCTTTTGCATAGCTATTCCAT
>LPNX011048925.1:266629-278750 GCA_001517045.1 Pseudotsuga menziesii
CATTGAGCGAAAAATGCAACAGGGAAATGACAATAAAAATATCAACAGTAGCATAACGAATGTGGATGGTTCAATGGTGGGGATAGTATTGTTGAGTGGGTGAAAGGTAGCAACCTTGACTGTGTGGAAGGGTTGCATGGTCAACCGCATAGTTATGAGGGCCATTTGAGCAACATAGAGGTTTGGGAAGGGATACAAAAAAATAAAAGAGATGTTTAGTTGGTTAGGAACTTAGGACAGCTAGCATTGGCTGCAAAAGACATGGCAAAAAATAGATGTTGTCACTGCTTCACAGGTGAGGGCAGAATTTGTCTAAAGGTGCAAGAAAATAAGGAAAGAAAACTTGACAATCAAATGGTTGTATAATGGAGAAACTGGGGATGTCATCTGTATAATGGCCTGGGCTAAGGACCAAGCTGGACCGTCCCTGTTGAAGCTCTCCTAGCATCCAAGTTAAATGGATCCATGTTGGAAGAGAGACACGAATTTATGTGCTTTTGTATGCTTTCAAATAGAAAACATGTGGCAACAAAATGGAATATTTGCAAGACAGAACTCATCCTATTCTCCCCAAGTTATTCTCAGGCCAACATCTAATTCACAAACTATTTTTTACCATTCCAGTAAGTTTAGCTACTTAGTAGTGGGCTCCTGATGTTTGCAGGGTTCTATTGGCACCCAGATCCCTGGGATGACAAAATGTGAAAGTTCTCTAACACTATTGATATTGATGTTGATATGCCTGAAATTCTGTAACACTATAAGAGTTGATAATTATGTTGATATTCATGAATCTTCTTTGTCAAGTACATAAGCAAATGATAGTGCAATGCAATAGTAACTTGGCATTCCTTGTAATTTCCTTCTGATACTTCAACAGTCTCTTTTTCCTTTATAAATGAGTTTCCCTATGTTCCTCGTCTTATCCTAAACTAGCAAGTTAACTCACCAAATCCTTTATTTTCCTACTCCACTCCAGCTCAAGCTGCTCCTTCTTAGAGTTACCCTTTTCCATAAATACCTCTATAGTTCTTATTCTACCATACTCTGCTCTTGAATCTATATCATCCCATCACACATTTCATGCTTCTGGGTCTCTATCGCCCTCCATATTTAAATGAGATGACAAATAGTTCTATCTGGAAATAGATCAAGCCCAAAAAGCATTGCCGAAACCTGGCTCAGCTATGGCTTCCATCCACAAATGGCTTCAAAAGCTGAGTTTTAGAGCAATTTTCAAAATTTCTCTTTTCCTTAACTATCTATCTTTTTTTTAACAAGCAACATCTCATCCCACTTGAAGCTCTTTTCCTTAGCTATCTATCTATTTTCACCTCTGCCAAGAACACATCCAAACTTGAAAGAGCTTACTTCCCAGAATTGATTTAGGGTAATTTTATGACTGTTTAGTGCTGCTTCCATCCACAAATGGCTTCAAAAGCTGAGTTTTAGAGAAATTTTCAACCTAGTATTCATTCTCAGCCAAGAAAATTAACCCAGGTTGCCTCTTTTGTGCCCAGGTCACCCCAGGGCTTTCCTGGAAGATCTAGGTGGAAATCCTTTGCAAAACAAGGGGGTAACAAAGAGCATTGCCATGGATTGATTAGGAAAACCCTAGTAGAGAAAAATTTCTCTTTTCCTTAGCTATCTATATTTTTTTTAACAAGAAACATCTCATCCCACTTGAAGCTCTTATGTAAGAGTAGATTGTTGGTACCTTGCCAGCCCAATCAGCCCATAAGGGGCAAACATATCATAAGTGGGATTTGAACCTAGGTGGGGAGGATAACGACTTGTCCTTTTAACCATCCAAGATAGACCCAGTTGACAACCTTAGGATATAAGTCTTACAAAATAAAACATTATATTAATTTGTCTAATGGTATGACCATTTAAAATTGTCTTATATCAGTCTGCACTCACCACCTTCCCTTTATCTGACGAATGCTTTAACTTCCAGCTTTGAATAAATTCTCTATTGTATGCCTCACCTTTCAGTCTCTCATGTTGATTTTTGAAATAGAATTTGTAGTCCTAGATGCTAAAGATTTTTACAGAAGTAATCATACTTTCTTATAATGAGCATATTATGATAGATCCTTTAGTATTGTTGGCAGCTACAGATAAGGATTACCTTTAGACATGCTATGCCTAAACTGATACAATTGAAAATCAATTAAATTGTATAATTTCTTTTATTTTTTGACAAATATACTGATAATTGGTACCTTTAACAAATTTGAAATAGCTTCCATCCTTGACAAATTGAAATATACATATGAAAAAATGCAGAGTAATTGGGAGACTAAGTTTTTATTGGAAGAAGTACTCATAGTTTCATGGATCTTGTTCAGACGGTCAGTTTTAGTGAGGGAGGCTGCAGATGCAGGAGGTGCACATGAAGATATCACCCTGGCTGGATTTAATGTTAGGACCTTAGTACATGAATATGGTGGAGGTGCATTTACTATCTCAGGAGATGTAGTTGTCTTCTCCAACTTCAAGGATCAAAGACTCTATAAGCAGTCTATCAAAGGATGCATGTTTTCTTGATTCTTTGACCTTTAATATTAGCATATCTGTGTTATATTTTTGCTTTGCATATCAGTAAGGTAGACAGTTTTTTAGGTACGGTTATAATTATCTGGTCTGAATTAACTTCTCCAAATGCATCTCTTATTACCAAGAATGGAAAGAAAGAGGCAGAAAAATAATTTTTTCTATATAATCCCATAATGGTTATATTTTACCTTTTATAATTGGCTCTTAACCATGTAAGGAGTACTTAGAAAAAAATGTTATTTCTCCTTAATGAAACAGTGTATGGTCATTGGTAAATGTGTTACCTATATTAGTGCAAAGGCATTAGAATAATCCACATTGAATTTTTTACCTATATTTTGTATGCTTTTCATGACTTTGTTGGGATTGTTCCTGGGATCATTCTACAGCAAATTCCACCCATTGTTAACCTAGATCCTGTTTGTCATCCAATTGAAAACATGTGATTTTAATGTAGTTCTATAGTTATAACTAAAGAGCTCCCTGTCTCATATTCTCAATGTAATAGCTGAATTATTAACTTAGGTAGACTTAGTCATCTTTTATAATAAACCTTAGAAAACTGTTGAATTATTTCCAATTAATCCCAAAATGATGAATCCTTGATCTTGTTTAGGGGGAATTGGGAAATGCCTTTGATGATGTTCTAACTTCTAATGACCTTTGAAAATGATACCAATCAATTCCATATCTGAAATCCTTTTGCAAATGCAATTTATAATCTAATTCCAATAATTAATCCTGAAGTTAGGCAATTTTTAAATCAAACTTTAGGAAAAATTGAATTAATTGCCTATTAATCCCTATAGGTGCTTTGGATGAGCCTAGGCTGGAAATAGAAGCCCCAACTGCTTGGGCTACAGTGGAAGGTAATGGGGCTGAGGTGGAATCCAATGTGAGCTGTCTCCTCCTATAACCACATGTCATCAAAATCATTGCCTATATTGGGATCCTGTTCATCAATAACACCCTATGCCCCATATTCATGTGCATCCTAGTCATTGGGGTCCGGTTTTTTCTTGTTTCGGTCCGGTTCAGATCTTTGGGCTTTGTCGGGTTGATGACCGGTCTGGTTCTGATAACATTGGTTGCGTCTACCTTGAATCTCGAAGTTGATCCTCCAAGGACATTAGTCAATATACTCAACATCCTACAATTTTGATGAAACTCAATAATCTAATCATTAAAATAAGGTAGAAAAAGCTTCCCATGCTTAATAAGTGATTTTCAACATATGTTCATGGGGACTGTTGCTGAAAACCTCACGTTGCGGTGTTGTTTCTCTGGTAAGTTTGGTTCACCTTATACTGATATATTAGTGTAAGATTCTAAATTTTAGAGTTTCTTTTGGAATTCTTTATAGAATATGTTTGGTTGTCAATTACAATTTTCTACTTTTCATCCACAGACTGAAGTATAGACCGTGGTAGACAATTGAATCTTAGTCCATGATTTTCATTTTTATCCTTAGAAGAACCAGCAGTGGGATAGGTATTTGTAGATCATTCAACACATTTATAATAGAGCCACTCATGCAACTATGAGGAATTCCCCTTTTGAGGTTTGTTATGGATTTCAACGTATGAGATTCTAGTTTCTCTACCTTCACCTTCTGTTGCTCATGCTCAAAAAGAGTAAAAGAAAGCCACTTCTTTTGTTCAAAATCTTGTTAAGATGCATACTGAAATCTGAGACAGTCTCGATCGAACATAGGCTAATTATAAATAGTTGCATGCTTGACATTTAGTGCCTCATCAGTTCAAGATGGGAATCCAATATGGTTGCATTTAGATAAGCAAAGATTTCAGAATAAGCAGTATCATGAGCTCAAACCTATTTGGTATAGGCCTTACACCGTTGTTCAACAAGTTAGTTCCAATGCTTTCCATTTGAATATATGCTTGCTCAAATTAATGTCAATCAGTTGTAGTTGTATGAGCTTTCACGTCTAGATGTGGACATTCCCATTGGTCATCTAGTGAACACTATTCCAGATTCTCATCTTTCTTTGGATGAAGACACTTTGTTTGATGTTCACACTAGAACTACAGGAAACAAACGGACATCTACCTACTTGGTTTGGCTGAAAAGGAACATCACCTACTCAAGCCAAGTGGTTATCTGAAATGACTTTTCAGTAGCAGATTGCTCATTTACTGAGAAATTGGGGTGAATTTCTTCTCAACAATGAGGAAGTGATGAGAAGTCAGCTAATATTTGAAAAGTGGTTGTAGATATTGTAAAATAAGGCTTTTGGCTTCTCTCTTTTTAGCTTTCTTCTCATTGAAGTTTTCCCTTTCTGGACGAGTTATCTTTCCTTTTTGGAAACCATATAAGCTATGCATGGTACTTGTGTTATTCTTTTACATTCCAATTTTGGCTCCATGTCTTCTTTATCTATACCTATAGTGAATGATAGAGTGTACAGATTGTACAGGTGACAAACACTTGTGTCTTTTGTGATTGTTTGATCTTGTTCTCTTTCTCATGCTTTCCCACAATTCAGCTATTAGCTGGATCAAAACATAACAATATTGCCCATGGAAGTGTGGTCTAGTGGCAAGCAATGAGGTGTTTGGGCTTGTATTAACATGGAGACCGAGGTTCAAAACCCCCCAGGTGGGTGTGGATGAAGCTATGTGGGTGGCTTTGACAGCATAGATATTCCCCCTCATAGCATGGCGGCTTAGCCAAAGAGATTCTATAATATGTATTTAGTATGTCTCAAAAAAAAAGAATAATAATGTTTTCCATATAGAGCAAATAAAATAAGTTTATTTGTGTCTAATAAACGACCAAAAGTTGGTCAATGGGACTGCTCAATACAAATGTATTGATACAAAGTGGGAGTGATAAGGCCACTTCTATAGAAAGAAAAAGTAGAACAAAGCTAATCTGTAAAAATCTAAGCTCTATTGGCATAGAGAATATGAACAAATGAATGGTGAACACATGGATTCTCTGCAATAAGCAATTATAAAGAACACAGTTAAAAATTGAAATACTTAAAGGCACAATGAGATTACTTGAACACGTGTTCAAATTTCAAACATAGAACCACAAATCTGATAGAAAGACATCAAGTGAACTATATCTCAAATTCTGTACGCAACAACAACACAGTGAGGATATATTTTGGAAATAAGGGAGAATTGAGAACGTTTCACATTGGGGACATGAAGGTTTTTAAGTGCATGAGCTAACCCCAAAATTACCCCCTTCATGTATCCTACTTTTAAGCGAAAATTTGCAGTATGGTATGGATCAAGCTACTTTGAGCTTTTGCATGCTGATAGTTTTATTCATCGTTCCTTGATTGTGTCCATTATTTTCCATATACTTTTGAAAATATGTCCTTTTTTAGTATTTATATTTGAAAGTTTCTGTGTCTATTTCAATCTTTGATGAAGCTTATGTTGTGCAATCTTACGTTCAGTTATGAAACCTATGGCAGGTGTGCCAGATATGAAAAAATTAGCTAACCCGCCTTGTCAAAGCATAGCATATCTAGGCTCTTGTTTGAGATTCTCTGCAGGGAGCATTATGCAAATATCGAGACAAGATAAAACACCTGAATGTATTATCACATTATATCAATCAAACCTGAGTTAATTAGTTTACATGTCCATAATTTCTGGGAAATTAAATTCTCAACATTTCAGTCTCAACTCTCCATAAATAAAATGTTGTAAGATATTGAAATGAATGCTGTGCAATTGTAGAAACTATTTTGTTCTTTCATAAATGTTACGCAGCTTTATATTGATTAATCTTTCCTTTTATTATCGTGTTGGTAATGTTGTTTATTACTTTGGTTTGGGATGCAGAAGAAAACATACTGGAACACACAACTAAGCTGAATGTAAGGAAACTTGTGTTGTTGGACATGGACCGGATTTTTGGCGATTTTTAAAGTTTACACATTGATGAAAATCCAGGTTCTTGTTGTCGCTAGTTTTTGGCACCAGAGTGGGGTGTAGGCATTGGATTTAAAAACCTCAACCGTGACTTTTTCATTTGGAGGCACATATTTAAAGCCCATTTTAGTGGTGTAACTTGGTTGTGGCTTAAATTTATCAATTAGAGGTTTGCTGCAAATCTAAACTTTCTATCCTTTGCAGGTAGATGAGGTAAGTAATTTTTTGGGGGGGCGAATCCTGGATGTACTTCACGTCTTGTCACTGCATGGAGAGCATAGTACTCCAGGTAATTTTTTGACTTCCTTCATAATAAAATTTTCAGCTTGCCTCAGCAAACTAGCTCAATAATTAGGATATTCAGGTCGTTTGTATATGTGCTCATATGGGTTTGTATCCACCTAAGGACATCAACAATATTGCATGCACTATCATTAGTGCCAATGGTTTGTTACTTGGAAAATATTGTGTTCAGGGTATATATAGGATTCATAACCATGGTGAACACTGAAATCGTATAGCTGTAAACAGTAGCAACCTAGGAAGGAATGTTCTCCTGAAATAACTCAACTCAGTTGTGGCTTCTTGCCTTCTTTATGCACCTTTCAAAAAATTGAAGGGTTGTGAATCGAAAGCCCACCTAGTTTAAGATTGAAAATAAAAGTTGACAGAAGCTGAATTTCATTCTATGTCACCTACAAAAGCTTTTAGACCTCGAGATTGGACGAGTAGTCAAAAAATGCCTGGATGAAAATGATTGTTTCTTATGGAAAACATTCAAGGAATGTATTCTTAACAACAATATGCAAGCAGTTATGAAATAACACCCTTGAATTAGCAAAATATTTCAATTCCTCAAATGCTTTAAATTCCCTAGTTATTTCGTGCTTTTTGGAAACATCAAAGACACATGGATATGGAAGGTTCTAATGGTTTTTTATTTGATTGTCTAACATGTATAGTAGATTTGAATTTTTTTATTTTTAGGCTTTTATTTGGAAAGCTCTTTGAAAATCGTTCAATTAAAGTTTGATGAATTGCATTGGACAATTTCCAGATAATGTTGTTGAAAACGGTAGTGTCAAGAAAGTTAATTAGATGATCTAGCTAGATGTCCAGAGATCCACTTTTATATGCCTTCATTAATTGCAAAAGATATGAATTGTAGGATAAAACCTTGTCATCACCCAAAACTATCCTCTCATCCTTTGACAATACTGAATGACTAGCCTCATTAATACCAGGAAGAAGTTGTCTACATAACCTCAAAACCTAGCTTTCAATATCCATATCCATAAAAAGTGATAGCAACCCATCCTCTTCCTCTTTGGGGATAGATAACTTGAAAGTCTTCTCATTCTCCATGTAACCTTCATCCTCAAGATCAGAGTCATTGTCAGATGGCTGAAGATGATCCATCAGATGTTCCATCATCCTCATCATCATCTGCTGATGTGGCAACACACTTAATCGCACTAGAATGGACTCCCTGATTGACTGGATTAACCAAATCCTCCGAGTTCTTTCTAGCAACACTAGGCTTCAACTTACAACTAGCAGAATCATTTTTAGAAGTTAGAACTAGTGTTTGACCAAGGCTTCTCTGTTAATTTTTCAGAAACATGCTTATTAGCACCATACGAACCGAGTGCAGAAACCAGAAAACCCAAGACAAACTTCAAACCCTCTAGATGGGTTTCATCGGCAGACAACTTGACCACCATATCAATTGCCCTCTTGATAATAGGCTTTATTGTGGACTCACCATTTTCCAACTGAACTACAAAATTGAAGTATGCTTTCGCAGTAGGAACATCAAATGACAGGAATTCCTTCTCTAGACCCACAAGTAATGCATCAAGAATGTGATCACAAAGTTCTCTTTATTTTGAATCAGATGAAGGTGACACCAGAGCATTGATGAAAGCAATAGCTGAATCTCTTACTGAATTAGAGACTCCTATTGGAAATTTACCTATAGCTGATTGAGCAGTATATCCTAGCAGCATTTTTTCTAGCCATGAAGCCAAAGAAGATGAATCCATCAATAAGAACTTTTCTTGCAAGGTGTGTTTCAAGTTAATATAACTCGGATCACCTGTTAAAATATTAACAAACAACTGTAGCACCTTTGTATTCATTGACTCATTATGGCATCCATCCAAAGCATCAATTAAAGGCAAAAAGTTACCAATGCCTCCAAGAAATTCCCAGAACTTGTTGGATTGGTTCAACATCAATGAGTCCTCAGTGTTCCCCAAATAAAACTTAAGCAAAATGACTTTACTAGGATCCGTTCTCAGGCATTCCACCATATCAGTTGCACTTGTAAGTACATGCTCTTTAATAGATAAGTTAACCTCCTTGCTTGAGTTCATTTATTTTACCAGGCTTTCCATGTTCTTCAGCAAAAATAGATCACTATACATACAGATCCAATTCCTCTGTTTTTGTTGCCCCGGCTTTTGAACCTCTGCTACTAGCTCTTGAATAGGCTATAGCTCTATAACTCAGTTTCAAACTATTACTGGGAATGGATCTTTATTATATGATGCATTCGTCCCTGTCTCTACTCTAGCTACCCTTACTTCTGCTGCTATCTTAGCTATCGGTAGTGCCTCTGTCCTTGTCTTTTCAATTGGTTCCTATTCTGTTATAGATAAACTCGAACACGAAGGTCATAAGCACGATAATAAAGGTCAGAATCTCTACCAGCTGAGGACTCAATACCAGTATTAGAATATGACGCATGAGCATAATAATCTTAATCTTGATTATGAACTGTTCCAGCCACCTCTGTCTATGCTACTACTTGCACCTATGCCTTAGCTTCTTCCATGGCTACTGGCTCTAGAACAACTGCATCCTCAACCGATGCCATTGGTGCTACTATTGAATTGGTTAGTGCTGCTGAAACGACTAATTCTTCAATGGCTTATTCAAATAATTCCATTGACTGATGATGCAAATAGGATGGAACTGATCCTACAAATAGGATTGAATAGGATTATACATTTGTATTTTTTTTTAAAACAGTTGTAGCCGTCGGATAAGCGACGGCTTGTAGATGTCGGTTAAGCGACGATGACGGCCTGTAGGTGTCGGTTAATCGACGGGTTTCACTGTCCTGTAGGTGTTTGTTAAGCGACAGAGACGGCCTGCAGGTGTCGGTTAAGCGATGGGTTTCACTTTCCTGTAGGTGTCGGTTAAGCGACGGAGACGGCCTGTAGGTGTCGGTTAAGCGACGGCTTAGTTTAAAGTTTAATATGAATTAGATGTCAGATAACCGATGATGTACATTTAACTGATGGTAAGCTGTGCTATCGCTTAACCGACGGATTGGAAATATGTCGGATAACCGATGAAAATCCACCGACGCTTAAAAAAAACCAGTGTCGTACATGCGACAGGGAAGTGTCGAAAATCTGACAATACGTCCGTCAGATTTTTGGTCGAAATGTAGTAGTGTTTAGAAAAAGAATGTGCTAAATGACCTGCAAATGTTCCACTGTATATGATCTCCCCCTCAGTGCCTACATAGAAAACAAGAGAGATTAACTGCAACATTGATATTCAGATGTCCAACCAATATTTGCCAATATTTCAATTAAACTTCAGGAGGAATGAGTAATTTGACCAGGATCAAGACAGAATCATTTTCTAGATGGAAAACGACCATCAACAACTACCAAGTTAAGAATATAACATACAATAAATAAAACAAAATTTGGAAAACGGCCATCAACGACTACCAAATTAAGAATATAGCGTACAATAAATAAAACAAAATTTTGAATTGATTTGAAGAAAAATATTTAAAAAAACTTTAATTAGAATCAAAAGGTGAATGCTTAGTAATAAATTAACCATATTTTAATCTTAAACATTTCAATTTATTTAACAAATTTATCGTGCTAGTTTGAAGCCTAATTTCTCTAATATTAGATAAATCATAAAATCTTTTTATATTGAAGCCAAATTCATTTCTTATAAAATATTGGAAGAGAATACCCTCAAGCTGCCTCAAGGAGTTGGCCCCTTTACAATAAACACAAGAGATGCTCTGAACCAAGTGGAAAAATTGCTAGAGGAAATGAATTTACCCAAAATTGGAAAATACAATTATGACCCACACAACATTATATACTCTTTGAGTAAAGATGCTGTAAGGGAACTTCACAAGCATCAACCTAATCCAATTTTGGAAAGAACAACCAATTTGGAGACGTGGGAGGCTATACATGATATCATAAATCAATTATATTGGGGTTAACAAGAAGGGCAACAGAAAGACCCTTCAGTGATTTATTTAACAAAAGGAATGCTTCTCGAAAGCCACCTAAACAGTGTGGAACAAAAAGAGATGCTATTGAGGCCATGGACATAGACCCCCTTACAAGGGAATCATCAAAGAAGTAGAAGATAGACACTCAGCAAGGAGAGGGACAGATGGTCCCAATTTTGGGTACAAAGCGGGAAAGCAAGACATATGATGTGGAATCACCCTTTTCTATCCAATTTTTGAAGTCTGTATTGTTCACACCTATTGAAGGGACTAAAGCTAAAGCTGGTGAAGCCAATGGGTCACAGGGCTCATTATCTTTGTTTACTAAATTTGATAACATTGTAAAACAAAGAAAAATTGGCAATGCTTGAAGGATAATTTTGAGGAACAATCCAAAATCATAGAGGATTGTAATACCAAGAAAATATGTCTGAAGTCTAATATTTATAATCTAAGGAGGAAGCAAAATCCAAAGGTAATTCTCAAAAGTTATAGAAATAGTATCTGGGATGAGATTACTAAACTAATGGAGGATAATTGGAAACAATTTACAATTATACATGAGGAAATTGAGATGGTGATGGCCACTAGAGCTGAAGTTAAAAAAAATAACAAATGAGATGGGAGATAAGCCTAAGAAAGCTACATCTTTGGTAAGCGGGTTAAATTAACAAGACAAACAAACTCTAGATGCTTTGGGCATCAGAGACGGGACTGAAACCATTGAGCATGTCCAACAGATACTAGTAAAAAGACAATTGGTGACTAATGCAAATTTAAAATAGAAAGGGCTGGCAGAATCTATCATAACTTTCCAGAACACCTTCAACAGTGTGGTAAACAAAGGATTTCCATCTTTCTTTGATGGCCATTGTAAATTATATTATGTGGACAAGTATAGAGATATATTATGGTAAGAAAAGGAAAATGAGTCGTCTATTGCTACTGTGGGACAGGTGCTAAAAGGAAAAGACATTCACTCCATGCTACAAAATTATTTTGAGATATTGTTTAAACTACAGGAAATATTCAAGAAGTTAAACCCTTCCACTTATGAGATATTAATAGAGATGGAAATGGCGAAGAGGAGTGCAAATCATTACTTCACAAAAAAGAATCACCCTCAAATCGATATTTACATTAAGCATAAATGTGATGTATCTATGGAAATTAGTGTGCCCATATCCAATGCCACGATTTAAGTGCAATCACTAACCACCATTTACAAAGAATTTCCCTATGTATAAATCAATGGTAATTGTTAACACCCAAAAATGGTTAACTACCTCATCTCCCCCATTTCATGGCTCATTCGTCCATTTACCTACCATATTTCCCTGAAAATCCCACTAAATGC
>LPNX011048925.1:283357-299654 GCA_001517045.1 Pseudotsuga menziesii
AATAACAAAAAAAATTAACCGCCAACCAAATATTTTCCAACTAACATCCAAGTTTTTGCAATATGGATAGTTGGAATTGTTGTTATTCCTCATTCATAATAAAGGCTAGGCAATGGATTTTGATTCTTTCCTTTAGCTCTTCATGGGAAACAAATTATCTGGATCATGAGCTATTAGAGTCCTGCATATGGATATAGGGTATAATCTTTGATATATACTATAGTAGGGATTTATCCTTGCTACAGGAGCAGGAATGGCTCCCTTTCGTCTATAGGACAGAAGGGTAAGTTCCTGCATGGTAAAATGCAAGAAAAATAAATAGAACAGATAGGGGAAATAGATGGACAAGAAACGACCGTGAACCCCTTTTCAAACAAGGTTAGGGCTTTGCTCTGAGAACCTACAAACAACTATTAGAGACAGCAATAAACCTACAAAACAAATTAATAAACAAACCTGCAAGCAAATATGGGTTAGAAAAGCATCTAAGATACTAAAACAAAAGCATAAACAAACAATGGTATACCTCTTCTCTGGTGCAATGGGCCACCATGCCATGGATGAAAGAAGCACCTCACTATCTCACTCAGCAATGGAGGAGCTATGGCTTAATGGAAAAGATGAGTGGATGAGAGGGGGATGTGGGTGGCTTGAGAGGCAAAGGGTCTCAAGGCATCCACGGGCAGCATAACAGTATGCAAGGGAAGAGTTGTGTTGAGAGTGACCCCCACCCCTCCTTTTATAGCTTTTTGGGGACTTTTAGGGTTTTAAGCCCTTGCTCAGGGCTTTAGCCCCTTTTTTGGGCATTTAGCCCCTTCCACCCTAACTTTAGTTCCTTTTAGGGTTTTAGCCCCTTTTGGGGGGGCTTTAGCCCCTAGGAGAGTTATTTAGGCTCCTTTTTGGGGGTTTTAAGTTTTTTTATTCATTCTTAATCCTTTTTGAGGGTGTGGGGGTCTAATGGAGTGATACGAGGGTCATGCATGGGTGTCCTTGGGTGGTGTAGGCCATGTAGAGCTGAGTGAGGGATTTTTCGGGTTAACAAATTTCCCTGTGATGTGTGAGGGAAGGAGCTCATCGTATGGCCGATGGACATCATAGGATTTACTGCAGAAAGGTGGTGCTTCCAGGGCTGGGGCATGGTGGCTTTTGGTTTTTGTATTAATATGGTTCCCATCAATGGGTGAGATACAAATAATGTGTGCCATGTATATGGATGAGGCGTGACATGTATATGGACGAGGCAGGCATCCCCATGCTCGTGACAATGTCAAAAGAATAATGTGATCTATGCCCTAAAATATAAGAGCCGATCATATACAACCGATGATACAATAATGGTTGCCTAAATTAGAGGTTGAATACAATATTGATATGAAGAACTGCTACATTGGACCCATGGCATTCTCATGGAATGCTATATCTTCATGGCTGATAGGATGCTCGATCTGGAATGGTACATAGCTGTATGGACTCATTAATGGAGAGTCAGAGTCTCTGTGGTACAAGCATGCTGCATTAATCATGAATCTATATAGAAGCACTGCTGGGGCTTCTGAAAAATGTCTCCAATGCAACCCGAAAATCACAAGGGACATGAACCTATTTAGGTCCTTCAAGTAGACTCATCAATGTGCTAGAGTCAGGTGACATCCGGGGTCTTCGACCAAATATTGTACAGACCAAACCCTGTACGAATCTCAATGGTGCGATGATGAAGTTGGAGTCAAGAACGTGAAAAACAACCATCCCAAGAGGCACTAAGGACTCCTCTCAAGTGGTCCAAGGAACTCATCAATGAGGTTAATGAAACCAATATATAGGGACCTCTAGTTCTGTCCTCTGGAATACATGTGTTGTCGTCGACAGAGGGAGATCTTCCCCTGGTCAAGGCAATGATGTTTCCTTAACCAGAAGCATGAGGGAGATAACCGAAAGGTGTGAAGCAATCTGCGGACTGACTCACTGAATTTGGGGGGGGGGGGGGGGGAAAGAGTTGAACAGGGGTAGGGGGGTGTAGTAGAATCAAAATTCCTTTGTTTAGAGTATGAAGGTAGGGTGGAATAGGAATCAAATGAAACTAACTCATGGGAATGGGATCATAGCTGTAATACCAGGAATGTCACTACAGATGGGAAATACTTGGGGGAGGTGGACACTTTTGATATTGATGGAATCCAAGGAAGACACATTGTAGAGTACTCTGAGCAAAGGAGACCCAATGTGGGAATGCTGCCAAACTATTTTCTATGGGGTGGTGTCTAGAGACATCGTTGTGGTGCGATCTCATGGATTTTTGGCAAGCCCAAGAAAGTAAATGCTCGATGGTGCTTTCAATTTTAGAGAGTCTGAAAGAATGAAGAAGACTCCAGTGGGGGATTTTTTTTTTGGTAGTATACTATGCCTAAAAAACCATAAAAGTATACATAGGAGAGCTCGCCCATCCTTTGGGGGATGAGAGACTTCTTTACCATTGGCAGTCCAATCAGGCCAGAAAAGGTTAAACCTATACTGACTGGATGATCATTCAGATACTTTTACGAGCATGAACAAAACCAATTTTGCTCGGCAATATTTTCTTGATGAGAAGGTTGGAAAGAGCTTAACGACAACCCATGGTGAGATTTTTTGTAAAGTGTGGCCCCTCTACCCGAGAAAGCATAAAAGTATGCAGAGGAGAACAGTCTTGGCTTGAATATGCCAAGGAGGTCCTTTTCATGTAATGGTCTACATGGTATGCAAAAGGAGATAAACGAGATGATGTAGATGCCCTTTCCTATACTTTAACGAGTGGGGAAGGAAGCAACTGCGCTTGTCAATCTTTTCATTATTTTTAGGATTTAGAAAAGAGCTTAAAGAAATCTCCAATATGGTTAACCGATTGTAGTGGCACAAGCGGTGCCCCATGTTGGGATGGTGGACAATGGTCCAAAGGTCATCCACATAGTATGGACAGAGCAAAAGGCTCTCAAACATACCAATACATGCACGGGATAGATCCCGGCAAAGCCACGTGAGTCGGTGCGACAGAAGCACGCGAGTCAGTGCCGCAGAGGCACACAAATCGAGGTGGCTCTCGGACAGAGGTCAGGAGAGCCATGTGTGATTTACGGTGGATGGAGTACATAGGTATGTGTGAAAATACAAAACAAAAATAAAAATGATGTTCCTTAATGGGCGATGGCCCGAGAACCCACATGAGTAGCCGTAGAAAAGTGTGATGCAAGTACAGGTTCATGGACACTTGCATCACCATGCTGTGGCTCATAAATCAAGGTAACTTTTAGGGAGTGGTCCCGAAATTTGTTTGTTAAACATGAGACAAAGGTATCATAAGCAGCTGGAAATTTGGTCCCAGAGGTGTGAGAGGTGTCTTGAACAGGTTCCAGGTGACTTTGGATTAGCAGCTAATGGTGTTGCCCCTGACTTGTGGTAAAAATGTTGAAAAACAAGAAAATAAAATGAAGTGACTCATTGGTGGTGTTTAAGTGTAAAATCTCTTAAGGTAGAGCCTATTGTGGCAATTCTACAAGAGTTGTCCATCAGATTCAATGAAGAGGTATGCCCCCTTGCTGAGATGAAGGTCATTGGCAAGGAGGGGTGACCGAATATGGTATTTTATGGAAAGAACCAGTTCAACACTATGGTTTAAAGGGAATAGGGTAAAACTAGAGGTGGTATTATGGATATATTCGTCATCGCGTAAGTGGTGCCAGGATAGATTAGGTGTATCTTCCACACCGATGAGACAGAAGGGCAACTGGTACTAGAGACTATGTAAATGGGAATGGTTATGGTTTTGTTGGCCTTTCTCCCAGTCTCTATTGGAGGAAGAGGGGCAGGCCTGGAGATGAGAGGAGTCTTTGATGGACCTGGAGGTAGGTGCAACATCATCTCAATTGGATGGACATGAGTCAACACATCCTAGGGCCTCAGAGGCAAGGTAGGTGGTTCAAGGTACCACACAAGAACTCCTAGTGTGAAATCCTATAAGTTGTGGGCTACCAAGACAGACTTAATCATGATCTTGGATGGTGGGAAAAGGAAAAGGAAAATGATCATGTTGAGAGAGAATGAACCCCAATGTTTCCCTTGTAACTGAGATTGAGGTTGCAACTAAGGTTGTGGCTATGGCTGGGGTTGCGACTATGGATGGAGCTGCAACTACGAATGGTGCGTGTCGTCCCATGGGTATTCTATGGCAGTTAAGGCTTCAAGTATCTCCTCATCATTGCAGAAGCAATGAAGAGACAGGCCTGATGGACTGTCATTGATGATGGATACAATAGGGTCGGTTGACCTGGACATCATGTAAATGGACATGGTGTCCAAAGAAGGAGGTGGGGGTGAACTTCTTCGATCAAGGTGATCTCAGACTCAAGGGAATGTTGACAGAGGTTGGCTAAAGCTATTTGGAACTTGGGCAAGTATTTGCAATGGTGAGAATAGTCTCCATACAATCCGCAAAGGGTGCAAGCATGGTTTGTTCTCAACGACTTGTTTCTCACTATTGGTGCACTTGGAAGCTCAACCACGAGGAGGTTTTTGTTTGTATCCATGGCATCCAAATGTGCGCGGATCATTGGGATCTCAGGGAAATTCTGAGTTGGATGGCCTTGTTGCTTGCAGACAACACAAGGAAGAATCTGCCAAGGTTCTGCAGTAGCTTTAGCATTCTTGCCCCTAACCCTTTTTGGGTGGGGTGGTGCAGGTGCGGGTGTAGTGGTTGGTTTTTGCAAGCTGCGTGGAGGGTGAGACTCGACCGCAATGGGTTGCATGGGGGTTAAGACTACCTAGGGCATTGGTGGTTGAGCTGTTGGATTAAGATACCACACCAAAATTCCCAATGTAAAGTTGGGTAGGATTAAGGTGGTCATTACTGGCTTGCTCATGACACCAGGTGGGGGTAAGAGGAAGGGAATAGTATGGACTAGAGATGAGCCCAGATAACTCCCTGATGGTTGTATGTGGGGGTGAGGTTGTGGTTGCGGCTGCATGTAATTCTGTGGCTGGGGATGATGTTGTGGCTACTATTGGTGTTGCGGTTATAGATGGTATTGTGGTTGCGGTTGGGGCCGCAGATGCGGTTGTTGTTTGGGTGCAGTGGTGCTGGATGAGACCATGCACAAGTCCGCAATCTCATTTGGTGTCAGTGGTGGTGACACTAAGGGGAAATGATCCATCATGGTGGTATCGGAAAACAACCCAGGACCCACATTCAACAATGGGGAGGTTGGTATGTTGTCAACCATGGTGTTGACCCCAGGGACAACATTGGCATGTGTGGTCGTCCCTTGTGGAACAATGGTGTTGATCGTAGGGAGCACGTTGGCGGGTGCCATTAGCCCTTGCAGATCATGATAAGTAAGCTGGTAAATTGTCACAATTTTCCCTTTGTGGGGGAACATCATGAGATGGAAGATATTTTATGCGACATCTCTCATGGCATGCATATAACTTCTTGTGAGGAGAAGGTTATAGTCCAATTGAGCGTTGACAACCTCTATGTCAATCAGAATTGTCTTCCTGGATAATGTGATGGGGACATGGGGGAGGATTCCTTGGGCTTTGGTGGGATGGAAATCATAAGCCCAGAGAGTTGTGGAGGATCCTTGCAGAATTGGGGATCCTAATTTCTGCCAGACTAGGGTAGACATAACGCATGCAGATGCTCCCTCATCTACTATGCACCAGTGCACAACAAAATTCTGAATAGACACTGGGATTTGAAACACAATGGTTGATGGCATGTGTGGTTCTCCATTCTCTATGTCGAATGTGATCAACTTGGAGTCGGAGGGGTCTATTTTCCCAAGGGTGGCTAGTAAGGCTTTCTGCTGTGTCGGGCACATTTTGAGTACCTCAAGAGCAGACATGGTAGTTGGTGTTTGGGCCAAATTGTCCATGATGTTGTAGTTGACAGCAGCTCTAGCCGTGGCATTATTGGAAACTCTACATATGGGGGGGCATGGGAACGGGGGTAACTAAAGAGTTAGGTTGACCATTTTAGACGTTGATTCCACTAATGGATCGATGGGTTCAGTGTTGGCTCCATACTGATTTCGTCTAGTTTGTAAGTTAACCTCTTCAGTTGTCATGGCTAGCAGGTGGTGGACACCCATTTCTGCCATGGGAGGTGCCCCTGGAGCATTGGGATTGGGTTGGGGAGGGGGTGTGGTTGCCACCAATCCTTGGATTGGTAGTGGGTTTTGAAGCACCATAGGAGGAGGCCCTTGTGGTGTCGGGTTGGGTTGGTCTTGATTTGTAGCATTGGCGGCCTATTGGACCTCATTTAGAATGGCCTGGTTAGCGTGACCCATGAGGGGACACTCGAATGTGTAGTTCCCGTAGACCTCACAGAGTGTGCGTGGTTTGTTTGTGCACAATGGGGCGTTGCATCTTGGTGCATTCGGTCATGGGGGGTTTTGAGCTGGCCATTTTTCCACGGCATTGTTGGGAGGGTTCGGTTGTTGACTGCCTCCTTGCGGTTGGTTGTTGCCTTGTGGTGATGGGGCTTGATGGTGTAGTATGCAGGTCTGGTTCAGACTGATATGGGTCTGAATCTAAATCAGAGGCTCTGTGGCCTTCTAATGGTGTGAGAGGTCATTGAGAATGGTCTCAACAGTGTCGTTTCAATGTCCTGGATTGTGGTGGTTTGCCTCTTAGGCGTGAGGAAGAGCATGGGGGATCAATTGTGTTAGATTTATGTATCAAACTGGAGGGAATGATTTTTCGAACCCAAGTTTTAATCGCTTCCTATTGGATGTAGGTGGTCACTCGGCCACCAAGACTGCCAAAAGACAATGCTTGGCTTTTTCCTCATGGGTGTCCTACTTAATCGGTGGGGGTCGTTGCCCGTTTCGCTTGGAAATTCCTCTCAGGACCAGCTACTTTGGGGTTCCTGTGGTACTCCTCACAATGAGTTTCTGGGCTAAGCTCATGTACTTCCCACGATTAAGGCAGTTAGGGACTTATGTCCTCAAAGACTGCAGATTTTTTTACTTAGTGTAAATTTGTAAATTTTATGGGCTCTCTCAGCGTCATGAACTGAGTTGGGTTGATTTACGTTGTATGGTGTATATGTCTTTCTGTTTTTCTGTTATCAGGTGGCTACAAGTGGTTTATGAATATGTTGTAGAGTTCATAACATTGTAAGCAATAAATAAACATAAATATTGTAGACAGATACCATTGTTTACCCTAAATTGTGATAGCCTAACTAGGTGACTACCTTACACCTATATTCTTCTTCAACCAAGAGAAGGTGCTAGGCTCTCAACACAATGGGACTAAGCCCATCTGTAGATCCACGGGTCACCTCCCGAATGCAAGGTTGGTCAACAGGGAGGACACTTAGTGCCATGAGAAGCCCTCCTTCTCTACCCCCTCTACCTTCTAGGTCATCCATTTTTAATGGTTTTGAATAATATTGGGTGAAGGGCCTATTACTATACGATTTGTTCTCTTTGTCTTATCCCAGAATACCCCAGAGGGTGATGACTGGGTAGAGGAGGAAGGGTAAGCAAGACTGTTAATTTTATGTCAGTTTTAGTTAGGCTATGTTGATTAACCAGTTAATTTTTTTCTGAATTTACACTTTGTTTGTACATGAAATTGCAGTAAACTGAAACAGAAACAAAAATGGGACTATTGTGCTAGACAGAGGCAATTGAGCCGCATTGAAAGTCCTTAGTAAATTGAAAAATAACTTCTGAGTGACAGACCACACATTTCGGGTCAAATGTGGTGAGGGGGTCACCAAATTTTTCCTGAAACAGGTGAGGGGGTCGCACAGATTTCATAGATAGAAGCGGTCTGCCTTTCAGAAGGAAGTCGCACCTTTTAGGTGAAAAAGGGTGACCTGGTCACACCTGTTAGGCCTGAATGAGCGACCTGGTCCCCTGTTTAGGCCCAATAAGTGCGACCTACTCCGGATTGGGTTTTTTTTTAATCCTGAGTCAGATCCGACCGATAGTAACCTGTACTGTGGCCAAATGGACTTGGATTTGCCTTATGGAGGCTTCAACAGTAACAGAAACTGAAAATAAACAAGATTTAAACTAGATTTGAGAATAAATTTTAAACCTAGGGCACAAACTGAAATAAAACTTGAAATTTAAAAAACTGAACCAGGGATCCTCTGGGATTGACCTGGTATGGTCGCCAGTTCTGTAGCAGGTGTTTCTCCTTGCTATAGGGGAAATAATGGCTCCCTTCCATCACGAAAGGGTAGGTTCATGTGTGGTAAAATGCAAGAAAAATAAATAGAGCAGATAGGGGAAATAGATGGACAAGAAATGGTTATGAGCCCCTCTACAAACAAGGTTAGGGCTTTGCTCCGAGAACCTACAAACAACTATTAGAGACAGCAATAAACTTGCAAGCAAATATGGGTTAGAAAAACATCTAAGCTACTAAAACAAAAGCATAAACACACAATGGTATACCTCTTCTCTGGTGCAATGAGCCACCATTCCCTGGCTGGAAGAAGCACCTCACTATCTCACTCAACAATGGAGGAGCTATGGCTCAATGGGGAAGATCAGTGGATGAGAAGGGGATGTGGGTGGCTTGAGAGGAAAAGGATCTCAAGGCACCCATGGGCAGCATAACAGTATGCAAGGGAAGAGTTGTGTTGAGAGTGACCCCCACCCCTCCTTTTATTGCTTTCTGGGGACTTTTATGGTTTTAAGCCCTTGTTCAGGGATTTAGCCCCTTTTTTGGGATTTTAGCCCCTTCCACCCTAACTTGAGCTCCTTTTAGGGTTTTAGCCCCTTTTTGGGGTGCTATAGCCCCTATGAGAGTTATTTAGGCTCCTTTCTGGGGATTTTAATCCCTTTTCTTCATTCTTAAGCCTTTTTGAGGGTGTGGGGGTCTAATGGAGTGATACGAGGGTCATACATAGGTGTCCTTGGGTGGTGTAGACCATGTAGAGCTGAGTGAGGGATTTTTCAGGTTAACACATACACCATTTAAATAACTAACCTTTGTTTGTAGGCATGTCATATTACCATGGATTGGAAGGAAGGACCCTCATCATATAAAAACATTGTAAACCAATAATGTTATTACCATTTTCTTGCATATTTATTCCCTGTAACCAGTCTTAAAAGAATCATAGTTTTATAACCATCAAAAATTTAATCATCATAAGGTCATAAACATGGAGCCATCACAACATCATCATCATTATATGCAATCAGAGATAACAGAAACCAGCAAGAACACATCATAATGAACAAAACTATAAAAATAGAATCATTTTCATCACCATACTGCACACTAGGAGGCATACCCTATAGTACCCTATTAAGATATTTGGAAAAGCAATGAACCTTGGAGAGGTCCAATAACTATAGGGTAATCATTCCTCACAAAAGAATTGAGTTTGGCATGAGGGATCGTCGCAACACGAGTGGATCTATGTTGGCCAAAAAATGGGTAAAAAACTGTTATTGCAGTGAGCCTATCCTTAACTACACTACTATTATTTTTCGTATTTTCATTGATTTAACAGAAGTAAAAACACACCATTTTTGTTATTTTATGACTATGATATAAGAACAAAACTACAATATTAAAGGTGCGCAATGAAACATAATATTTACCCTAGAAAACCCTGAATGTAGGAAAACCCAACAAGAAATGAAGGATGATGTTTTTCATATTCTAAAAATGGAGATTACAATACAAATTAAAAGGAGGATTCTAATTGTTCTTATTCCTTTCCTACCAGCTGGCTAGGATCAACTTTTAATTGTAAGCATGAATGACCACATGCAATACTTTCGGTGGCACGATACACCCTAATACTAAATGAACATATTAACATACATACTTCCAAAACTGTGTGCACACTGCCAAACTTATTTGTGGAACCTTAAAACTTGTTATATTGTATAACCAAAGCATAAGGAACAAGATTTGAAGACTTAGTATTATTATAAATAGATTCAGGCTTGAATGGTATTTCCCAACAATCTCTTTCAAATTAATTAAGTCATAGAGGGCATAACTTATCATCGGAGTATTATTCATCCTCGTTCACCTACAGGAAGATTGCTTGTTCCTTTTATCAAATGAGTATATTTTGATGCTCCTTATAAACCTATAAGTCTTTCCTTCAAATTATTTTCCTTCCTTGAAATGAAATGTTTCACCTTCTACATTGCCCCATTGATCTACACAGTAGCCCATTAAAAAATGTAGGTGGCACAGAATAGAGACTTCAAAACTTCCCAAACCTTGGTCTGTCAACGATTTTCCTATGGAGATATGAGGTCTTTTGTAGTGGGCCTAATGTACTCACAAACTTATGAATCTATTCCTTGAATAGAATTCCTTTTATGCTCTAAGCTACTTCAGATAGATCCACCTGTTGTACTTGATCAATTTCTGTAGTAAACAAAGAGTTACTCTTTGCAGAGTATTTCTTCGTAGCTCCCTTTTGACTAGTCTGTTGTTCCCATGGCTCCTATTCTTCCAACAATAATAACCTTGATTGTAAATAGAATGTAACCTCCTCCCAAGTCTCTAAGGCATCTTGATGTGTTTCCCACCATTGCATCAGACTGGATTTTCATTTTGCATCCAATGCATCAATGTGTTTCTCAAGATTCACTTGATGAATAATTACCTCAATTAACTTTACCACATCTTCGATTCCATCGAGATTTGTGCATATCCATATAATAGATCTTACCATGACACATCAATGGGAATATTGGTTATAGTATTTGTGTTTTTCAGTCAATCGTTGCTTCTTCTGATTTCATGTCAAATGAGACAACATTGTGCCAACTAAACTACCCATCTATCAAAGGGTTTACATAGGCTTCATGTTACCCGGATGTGATATAGTACAACTAATAAATCACACTACTTGCTAAATCCTCCTATCCTAGTTCTACAAATATTTATCCCTATGTAGGGTCCAAATTTCAGAGAACACATCTACCCTCAACTTAAAAATATATATGCCTATGTTAAATGTGAATACTATGCCATTTAAAAGGCCCAATATATCTCCAAGAATGTGGATAACAGTCCTTCTCATCCAGAATGTCTATGAATTTAAAATTTGCATATGTTTCCATCCATCTATACGAACTTCCAATGTATATTTAAAAAACTATATTTAGTCTATAGATCAACGATCTCTATGTGACCTTCTGGGGTTGAACTACAACGGAATTCTACATGGCTAGTGGGACATGACCACTCACCTCCAATGTAATCGAAGAGTGGACTTGTGAGGCTTGTACCATGGAAACAAGTTGTAAAATGGAGTATAACAACTCATTATCATGTTGGAAAGAGTAATGGACATGTTAAGTCCATTTGTTCATATCTTGAAAAGCATGCACTTGTGATAGTCGATGTGAAGGGCCAGGCCAAGGGAACTTTATTGCAAAAATTGTGTTCTAGCTTGAGGAAGTGAAAATAGTATGTTGATTTCCTTTCTCAATACTATAATATATATGTTGCAGCGGATCGCAACTGTTTATCCGAGGACCATACTATATGTTACTTTCTTTCTATGGTGAAAATGTAGTAAGGTCTTCATATCAACCATTGAATGAATTGACATCAAAAAATTAAATGGACCGAAAAGATGAAAGATGTGTGCCCAAAAGATAGTTGTAATGATAGATGATTTTTTTCCAGAAATGTACATGACAACTGTAAAACCCAAGAATAATGGACGAGAGGTGTGGGTCACTAAGAATGCAACATTCTTTCCCAAAATATTGTAGCAATGATGTTGTGCATATTCTATTGTTTATATCAGAGAGATGACAATACAAATGATTGGAGATGAGAAATATAAAGTTCTTCAAGAATCAGAGGGTAGGAAGGAAGAATTTCTTTCCAAGTAATTGTGTTGATTCTTTTATAAAGTGGCTACACTTTGAACCACAACTTGTGTATCCATTGACTAGGTCATTTCAAGGCTATATATATAGTCCACCTCATATATCCTATTACACTGATTTGTGGTCATTCCATGGAGTCGTTTCATGAAAAATGTGTTGGGAAGGATGGGATCAAGACTCATCACATGGTGTTGCAATTTGAAGGCTTGATCTTGGTTCATCCTCAATCATAATTTGGTTGGTTTTGGATATTTTTGTTTTGCTTCCTCATGTGAAGAAACTCTCGAGTTCACAAATACATAGGTGTGTAATCATTTTCATTTGAATTTCACACCTTTATGATGCCTCTAAAGTTTTCCAATTTAACAAATCTAATACATTTAAATCTACCTGATTTTATTAATCAGGTCTCTACAATATCTATAACATTGAAATAATCAGGTCTCTACAATATCTATAACATTGAGATATGCAATAATTTGTCCTTTCGCAGATATATTTTGGATGAAATATTAACACTAAAGAGAATTCAAGATGTAGCATCCATTGTGCTAATTTCATTATTTTGTTGTAAGGTGAGAAGAGAGAGAACACATCCATCTCATCCAAGGTGAGTCTCCCTCGGTTCCACTAATAAAATATAATTGAACATTATCATCAAATGGATAATGGTACTTCTCATCTATAATGTCTATGAATTTAAAATCTACAGATGTTTCCATCCATCTATACGAACTTCCACCCCTCCTAAGTGGCAAATAAGGCAGATTCTGGACTGGTTCATTAGGCATAGCTTAATGGGCGAGTAAACCAACTTCGATTGTCCCATAAATTACCAAAATTTATTTGGTATAACATTCACATAAGAATGCCAGCTATAGCCTATGACACTAGGAATCCATTGTACAAAGTTCAAAATGTTATAATATTGGACTGCACCGTTTTTTAGCTCATCTCCTCTCTATCTGACTAACTATTTTTCTATATATCAATGTATTTAGGTTCATATTTGTATCCAAAATATGTATAACTACCATGAATAAGAAACATAACAACTATTACTATCATGATATCATCAAAATTGTTGGCATGAATCTGGGCATGTACTGTCTTGGGTAATACCCCATTAGAGGAAATTTCAACTCAAAATGGGCCTTTTAACTTTAACTCAAATTCAATGTCATCATGTGTTATCCAATGAAATTGCTTTAAATTTGAAATACCGTATAGGTCTTAAACACTTTTTTAATATAAATTTGGGGATAGGTATCATAAAAAAAAACTACTTTTTGTGTTTGTATTTTTGACATATCTCCCCGTGTTTTTACTCAAATTTCAATCGGGAGAGCTCCTTGGATGTGGAATTGAATTCCGCATCCAACAAGTACCCACTCGGCATACTTTTGACGGATCCCACTACCCCAAAAATAAGAAATACCTGAAAAAATGTGATAATGACATCATCATCACATTTTTTCAGGTATTTCTTGTTTTTGGGGTGGAGAGGTCCATCAAAAGTATACCGAGTGGGTACTCGTTGGATGCATAATTTAATTCCACATCCAACGAGCTCTCCTGATCAAAATTTGAGTAAAAACATGGGGAGATATGTCAAAAATACAAACAAAAAAGTAGTTTTTTTCTTTTCTTCCTCCAAAATTAATAAATGTTATTTTATTATTTTAACTATTATTTTATTAATTTTTTTTAGGAGGCCCATTTTGAGTTGAAATTTCCTCTAATACATAATTATTAAATTGTCTTCCTTTTCTGGAACACCCACCAATAATTCTTTTTTTATCTGTTGTTAGAGCATTTCAATTTTGGGGCACCATCAGTCAATTGAGCAGCATAATAAGGAAAAGGTTCTCGTTTCACTCCAATGTTAGGTTTCCATAGGAGGAATGTTTATAAAAGCAATGGAAAGCTCAAGGAAAGGAGCTACAAAATGTGAGGGAAGAGGGAATGACATAGATCTATAGGTGGGTCTGGGAAAGGTACTGCAGAGAAGTATACATATGGTATTTGTAGTTTGTAGGAGGAGGTCATTTGGAACATAAAACAACTAACATGAAAGGCGATTAGTTTGTAGGATGAGGGATTGGGCATGTAATCTCTTGGGTATAAAATCATATATTATTCATAAATTGAGATGCTCCATAGGGAAAATGAATTAATAAATAAAAGCAAAAGATACTGCATCAATATCTAATAAAATGGACAATATAATCAACATACCATTTATTCTCGGCACTTTGCATATTCACTCATCGATCATCTCTTCCTAACACAATTAGTAAATTGGGATGAATGGCATGCCAGTTCACTTAGTTGTAATGGCCTTCGAAACATATTTAACCGCAACATTTCCCCTCCAAAAAGGTCCGTGTTCACTTGTATTTACCTTAAAAATATCACAACGCATGCAGAATGACCCAAAACTCTAGATGGAAAGGGTTAGTTTCACTAGGGAGGGGAAACTATTTCTGTTTGATCTCTGGTTATTCCCTAAAAGAAACAACCCAATCAACAATCCATCAAAAAAACCCTCTTTGTTTTTGTGTATATGAAATATAATGTCAGTCATGGAATTTCATGGGTTAAAAATCCAAACCGATTTTCATGCAATTAAAACATGCAATAAAAATCCAAGTCGATTTTCATACCTCTAGAAAGAAAACGATTGTGTAGATGTACTCCTCCAATTGACCTATCGTTCTAGTATTTGAATAACCCTATCAGTATTTGAATAAACCTATTGTGGAGAATGGCCAGGTTCAATGATCTCCCACTATCCATAAATTATGGATCATCTAGATTACTTTTGATGCAGAATCCACTCCTTCATAGCCCACAATTTTGTTGGGTTTGGCCTGTGATTCATCATTTTGAAATGAGCGACTTGCACCTCAAAACCCTTTTGATCACAAGGGAAAATATTTCTAGTGCATGAACATGAAGCGTATTCCCACCAATATTTCATTCATTGACAACCTATATTGATTTTTTTAAAGAAGAAAACCAAGCATGGTGGAATTTGGCTACATTGTCAAACCAAAACTTGGTTATTTAGAAATATTTAAGAAAAAAAGAAAAGTTCTTTCTTAATTTAAGAAAAAGGTCGATGAAAAATACTTCAATCCAATTAATATAAATAAATCTATTTATTTATAGTTATTATGGTTTTAAGTTTTTTAAAATAAAATTTAATTACTTAACTTTAAATTGTTTAGAGTTTTTTAATACAGTGCTTTTATGTTATTTTTTTAAATACAATGTATTTATATTGTTTATATATTAGCATTTAGGTTGGATAATAGATTGGTGTGAAATGAGAAACTAAAATATTACTAATTTATTGAATTTTTATTTTTATTGTAATTTATAACTTATTCTTTTTGTTAAGCATTTGCAAAATAAAAGGCAATTTAAACCTATTGAAGCTTATAAAATATAGGGAAATAGTATAACTAACAAATGAAGCATTTTTTAGATATATATTGCATAATGGTCATGAGATAGAAAAAATTAAGGAAAATCGTTTGATTTGTCCCTTATGTAAGGGCACTAATGGATTATTCTTATATTGGATAAGGAAACAACTCGAGGAATAACACAATCTACCATACCATGATGACATCTATGAATAAAAGACAATTGTCTAACATGATTATTAGTGGATATTTAATGAAACCGTGCATTATTAACGGACATGTAATGAATTTAAAAAAAAAATTGTTTTGTAAGTCAATATAAGATTGTTTTCTCCTATAATCCAACATATTTTCTCCACTTACAAGAAAAAAATACAACCCCCCTAGTGCACTTTATACATGTTTTAGTTGAGAATGATGATGATAGAAATCAAAATAATGGAATGCTTAGGGTTTATATTCACAATTTCTATGAAAGAATGTTAGTGGGCCTATGGGATAGTCATTTTCCCCATCACCTATATATTGTTAGAATAATCAACCCATAGTTTACCCATTTAGACATTAATTTAATTATTTCTGTCTTATTAGCCTAGTTCATGTGTCCCACCTTGTGCAAGTTGTCATTTGCCTATCTATAATGGTCAAAATTGCCTTATTTGACTCATGTAGCACATGGGAGAGCTAAAGGAATCAATTCTGCTTTATTCTTGGCCTCCTAGGTGCCCTTCTGCTTTTTCTGCTTTATTCCCTGTTTTTTCAGTGTTTTAAGGCAAAAGGAAAAGCTAGACTAGGTGAGGTTGACTAGTTTTTTGTCCTACACATACTCCTCTCTTTTCTCCATGCAAAAGCATGTATGAGCTGCCATTCCACCACTCTTTAGCTTGACTAAGCCATTTTTCCAATTCGTGAGCTCCATGACAGATTTGGGATCAACTTTTTACACCTATGGGGGATTTGCTTATTTTTAGTAAGCCTGCTTTATGCTAG
>LPNX011048925.1:299766-413066 GCA_001517045.1 Pseudotsuga menziesii
GAATTAAGTATGGGAGAATATTGCTGATATTTTTGGAAAGACGGATGAAATGAGGGGACATCAAATCGAAAATGAGCTGATTTCTCTGAGTCCAAATAGCTTTGAATCCCTGCAGCTATATTTCTCCAAGTTCAAAGCACTAGTTTTGCAGCTGAAACAGTGTGGGATCAAAAAGAAAGATGATCAGATCGTACTGGCCATCCTCTCGAAGCTAGGCCCTGACTATTCAGTGTTTTTTTCGACCTTCTATGCCACAAAACTGACAGCTCGAACCTGGAAGATGCCTAGCCTTGCAGATTTCATAGAATATCTCACACAAGAACAGGATAAGCTGGTGATGATGGGCACCATCAAACCATCCAAAGATCAAGATTTGATTGCTGGAGATTTGAAGGTGGATTCAAAAGGAAAAAAGAAAGCTAAAAAGCCACCTGAGCAAAAGAGAGACAAGAAACAGTCTCTGGAGGATCCACAAGGTCCTAAGAAGAATTACCAGAAGAAAAAGAACAAAATTGAAATGAACAAGTGCGCATACTGCAATAAGGGAAATCACTCTGAAAGCTCTTGTATGAAAAAGCAGATAGACATGCTGACCCAAATCCCTGAGAAGAATGGCATCTCCCTTCCAGAAAGCTCAAAGAAGAGAGAAGGAGGATCAAGTTCAGATGACAGAGAGAGAGTTCATGCTCTAGTTGCTGGCACATCAAGCTCACCCAGTTTTATCATTGATTCTGGAGCTTCAAGACACATGGTTTTGACTAAGGAGGCCTTATCCTCACCGTACATGTCGAAAGGACCATCTATTGTACTGGGAGATGAATCTCTCACTGAAAGTATGGGAAAAGGAAGGATAGATCTTGATCATGGTCAGTTCAGCAATGTGTTGTATGTTCCTGGTCTCGCCTCCAACCTCCTGTTAGTGTACCAGATGACCCACACTGGGTCTCCTAAGAAGGTCATATTCTCCCCCGATGAAGTTGAGATCACAAAGATCTCAAGTGGTAGAGTCATTGCAAAAGGAGTTGCAAATCATGCTCAAAAGGTATACATGTTCTCACACTTCCTACCTTACTCAAACCCCTCTGCTCTTCTCATTCGTGCTAATGAAGCCAGTAAGCTATGGCATGAAATATTTGGCCACCTAAATTACAAGTATCTTTCTGATCTTAGTGAAAAAGAGATGTTCATAGGGTTTCCCAAGATAAAATTTTCCAAAGGAGTCTGCCAAGGTTGTATCCTAGGAAAACACCCAGAGCACAAATTTGAGAGAGCTAGTCATGAGAGAACCTCTGCACCCCTCGAGCTGATCCACAGTGATGTTTCTAGCCCATTCCATCATATTTCCATGAGTCAGGCCAAATATGCATTGATTTTTATTGATGACTTTTCCAAGTATTGTTGGGTTCACTTCCCAAAACACAAGTATGACGTTTTTGGCCTATTCAAAGTCTTTAAGGCTTTGGTTGAAAACCAATCTGGAAGGAAACTCAAGGCCCTCAGATCTGAAAATGGTGGTGAGTATGTCAATTCTGAGTTTATTAATTATTGTGCAGATGCAGGTATTCAGATGCAGCATTCTATCCCTTACACACCACAGCAAAATGGTGTTGCTGAGTGGAAGAACAGATCACTAAAGGAGATGGCAACATGCATGATGGAGGCCAAAACTTTGCCACCAAAGTACTAGGCTGAAGCTATCAACTATGCAGCCTATATCCAGAATAGGGTGCCTCACAAACATCTTGATGGTATGACTCCCTTCGAAGCATGGAGTGGGCACAAGCCAGATGTGACCCATTTCAGGATTTTTGGCTCAAAGGCTTGGGCTAGAATCCCGACAGAGAAGAGGAAGGCTTTGCAGCCCCAAAGACAAGAGTGTCTTTTTGTTGGATACTCTAAAGATTCAAAAGGGTACAAGTTGATAAATTTGAGCACAAACAAAGCCTTCATTGAAAGGTGTGTTCAGTTTGAAGAAGAACCCCTTGCAGCAGTGGAAGTTGGTGAAGCCTCTTCACCACCTGAACCTCAAGAAGTAAGTAAAGAGTTTGTTGAACATGCTGATTCTTATTTTTCTGATGGATATGAGTTTATTGCATACCCTAACATCCCTAAAAGGCCAAAATGGGCAGCCAAGACACTACATGCAGCCGGAGAGCTAGCTGGGGATCCCAATGACCCAAGGAGGACTAGATCTCAATTTGAGAGTGGTATGTGCATGAAGGATCCTATGTTTGCTGAAAAATGATATTTGATGGTGGATTATGATCCTCAAACATATGAAGAAGCAGCACAAGATCCAAGATGGAAAACAACCATGAAGGAGGAGTTCAGCTCACTCTAGAAGAGCAACACATGGGAGCTAGTGGATCTTCCTCCAGGAAGAAAGTTAGTCCATTGTAAGTGGGTCTATAAGACCAAATTTGCTGCTGATGGTTCAACACTGAAGTACAAGGCCATATTGGTAGCCAAGGGCTACTCACAAGTTCATGGCATAGATTACAATGAGACTTTTTCCCTAGTGGCAAAGATGGATTCCATCAGGCTAGCTCTAGCCATTGCAGCCTCAGGAGGTACATCACATGGATGTCAAAATGTGCCTTCTTGAATGGAGATATCACTGAAGAGATATATATGCAGAAGCCTCAAGGTTTTGCTACTAACCCTTCTCTTGTGTGCAGGTTGAGAAAGTCATTGTATGGGCTAAAGCAAGCCCCCAGGGCTTGGTATGCCAAGATCGATAGCTTCTTGCTATCACTGAATTTTGTTCGGTGCAAATCAGATCCAAATGTCTATTTGAAGTTAGTTAATGGTTCATTAATGATAATTGTGTTATATGTTTATGACCTCCTCATTACAGGAATCTCACAGGCTGAGATTGCTTCCTTAAAAGGAGCTATGAACCAAGCCTTCTCCATGAGAGATTTGGGGCTCTTAAGTCAATTTTTGGGGCTTGAGATTGCTCAAAACAAAGCTAGAATCAAGGTGCACCAGTACAAATATTCCTTGGACTTGCTGAACAAATTCAGAATGAAGGATTGCAAAGCAAGCAAAACTCCTTTCCTTTCAGGAGTGAAGCTGGAAGAAGCTGATTCTTCACCTATGGTAAACAATACACTGTATAGGCAATTGATTGGATGTTTATTGTATCTGACACATACTAGAACTGATATTTGTTATGCAGTAAGTGTGGCTTCTAGATACATGGATCAGCCTCATGAGATCGATTGGAAAGCAGCCAAAAGGATCCTTAACTTTATTCAGGGAACAAGGACACATGGGATCTTCTATAAAGCAAAATCTGATCTTGATTTGATTGGATTTACTGACAGTGATTGGGCAGGTGATAGCACAGATAGAAAGTCCACTTTAGGATATGTGTTCATGCTTTTAGAAGGGACAATCAGCTGGTCAAGCAAGAAACAGAGTGCCATTGCACTCTCATCTATAGAAGCAGAGTACAGAGGAGTTGTTAGTGCAGCAACTCAATGTTTATGGTTGCAGGGTTTACTGGGAGAGTGTGGCTTCGAACCAGAGTACTCAAGTACCATCTACTATGATAACCAGAGTACCATTTGAATCTGCAAAGATCCAATTTAGAAGCAGAGAAACAGACACATTGAGATCCATATGCACTACATCAAAGAACTTGTGCATGATGGCACCATTCACCTACTCTTCTACTCATATTCAAAACAAGTAGCTGATATCTTCACCAAAGCATTTTGTGAGAAGACCTTCAGCAATCTCAAATCACTGCTGGGGATTGCTGATCATGCTGTGCAAGCATGAGTGAAGACAAGATTCTACAATTTTTTTTTACAGTCCATGTTTAAGGGAGGATTTTCTCGACTTGGTTTTGCCTCTTTCCTTGTTTAAATGGACATGCAGTATGTAAAAGGTGACTAATCCTTGTTGATAGGCCCTATAATTTTCTGATATATTACTCATAAGTCAGGATTAAGGGGGGATGTTAGAATAATCAACCCATAGTTTACCCATTTAGACATTAATTTAATTATTTCTGTCTTATTAGCCTAGTTCATGTGTCCCACCTTGTGCAAGTTGTCATTTTCCTATCTATAATGATAAAACTTTCTTTATTTGACTCATGTAGCACATGGGAGAGCTAAAGGAATCAATTCTGCTTTATTCCTGGCCTCCTAGGCGCCCTTTTGCTTTTTCTGCTTTATTCCCTACTTTTTCAGTATTTTAAGGCAAAAGGAAAAGCTAGACTAGGTGAGGTTGACTAGTTTTTTGTCCTACACATCCTCCTCTCTTTTCTCCACACAAAAGATGTATAAGCTGCCATTCCACCACTCTTCAGCTTTCCTAAGCCATTTTTCCAATTCGTGAGCTCCATGATAGATTTGGGATCAGCTTTTTACACCTATGGGGGGTTTGCTTATTTTTAGTAAGCCTGCTTTATGCTAGATTCGAATTTATCCGCATGCATTCGAATCCCTGATGTATGTTATTTATTCAGCAACCTATTATTTTATAGGGTTGGCTATTGTACATTGATTTAATACAGTTTAGTGTTCAGCTCCAATTTTTAGTCTCTTTGTGAGTGATTTTGCATGATCAATTGTTAATTGTTGTGAGTAAAATTAATCTATCACCTAGTTCAATTTCCACATATATACAATATTCTTACACTCTAATATTGGTAGCTAGGGTCTACAATGTACATACTCTATTCAAAGTTGTGCTTTGTTGTGACCGCAACCTCTTTTTGGCATGTGTCTTTTATCCATCTCCTTTTCGCTGCTTCTTCGTCTTCCCCCCAAATTATGCTGTAGAAATTATGTCCCATAATCTGTTTTTTAAGGAGGCTACTATAGATATGATCATCGAAATCTGTTTAAAGTTCCAGGTCGTAATGCTAGTTAAAATTTGATCTTTCTAGTTTCTATCAGAAATAAAGACATAGTACTTTTATAGAAATGTATATGACTAAAGACAAGATATTTAAGGGGTTTTCTATGTGCTCTTTTAATACACAAACATCAAGTTGAATATGTATTAGGAGTTTGCTTTTGGAGGGAGTCAATAAAGAGCTTTTTTTTTTAATGCTTTGAAAGAGAAACAACAGATTATGAATGTAATTTCTCATCTTCTCGAATAGAAATGGTGATTTTTCCTGGAAAAAATAAATGTTCCATGTGCCATTTGAATCTTATCTTATTATTATTACTATCATGATCTCTACATAGATAACAATACAGTTGTTGAACGACTCTCAAAAGGCTCTAGGAATGCATATTGGATCGATCAGTATAATACAGAGGGGGAGAATTGATCTCCTCTTGCACTAATTCCCCTTTTCTCTACATTTCTAGATGATTAACAGTATTGAAAATAGGTAAAGTATGATGCCATAGAAGAATAGGAATATTTAGAAGGTTTGGCTCTCAGAGTTTTTCAATTTTGGGAACTATGCCACTAGCTCTACTTTTTGTTCTTATTTTTTGTTAGCGTTAAGGTTCTCGACTTAAAAATACCCAATCCAAAGGGATTTATCGCTCATCCTTCATAATATGAGGACCATACAACACGATTTTGTATGTTTAGAAATAGACTTATGTGGAACGCATGGCCCCATCGCACAACGTGAAACAATTAAGGTGTAGGTAGGCCCTCACCTATTTCTCTAAACATATGGAAGAGAATATTGGAAACATAAATCCTTTTTCTCTTTCTTTATGCATACCTCCTTTTTTCATCTCTCAATCAATGATTCATTATATTATATAGAATTAAAATTGCAAGGTACAAGATGCCAAATATTATTTATTATAGGGCATGTGTATTTCCTTAATGACCTAAACATAGGCCTCTCAACCCCGTAAAAATACGATGTGGACCAATGCCTTCATATTGGACCATGGTATGGTAAAGATATTGTTGCAATTCTGACCATAATTAGGGACAACTAATAAATAGTGTAATTTTCAATTAATTTAAAAAAATTATGATGTTATAATGGACTTTTATGTTAACAATATAAAACAGTGTCAATTTTTTCACCTAATTATGGTAGTGATTAGAGACAGCTTGAAGATGCCTAGAGCCATTTGTTAGCACAAACAAAATATTATGGTAGTGATTAGAGACAGCTTGAAGATGCCTAGAGCCATTTGTTACCACAAACAAAATATTAACTAAGTGGTCATTTTTTTATAAAAGGAAGGATTAGTTTCATTAAGTTAACTAAAAATAGAATCTTTATTGAATAAAAATTGTTACATTACATTTAAGAAAACCACAATACCTAACATGTTTGTTGGAAATCCAAGAGAGAGAGGCAGAGCTCAAGTACATGTTTACTTGAATCATGAACTAATAGAACAAATCTACAGAGTTTGTCTTCAACATATTCCAATGCAATATTAAAAGTGTCAAGGATTTTTCAATAGAGTTGAGTTACCAAAAAAATCTATATCTAAATTTCTACAAATGTTGAATAATTCTTCTTGGCATGCCTTTGAGTATGTGCTAGCTTATGTGTGAATTGATGCTAATACGAGAATTATATAGCAATGCACTTGGTCAGAGTTGTCATCTTAGTCATGGAATATTTGCACAAAATCATCAATAAATACCAAATAACTTGTTGTTTTTACAAAATATACAAATCTCACTCTCAAATTTTATAACCTTTCATGCGCTTCTTATGATGAAATCTAAAAATTCGATCCAACTAGGATCTAAAACCCATTCTTCCTAGCCTTCACCCACTACAAAATTTCCTTTGAAACTATAATTTGTGTTTCTAATTCAACTTCCTCTAAAGTGAGCACTAATTTCAATTTTTCTTATAGCTCTACAAATTGCACCTAGATTTCTTGGAATGCATGATGTACTTTCATCAATTTATCCTATGTAGAAGTAGGTGGAAGCACTTCTATAGAGGTAGTGTAAGCACTTATTTAACATTAGAAGTTCAAGGTGGAGTGGAATTTATACCCTTGTTTCTCCAAATATTGCTACATATGTAAATTGGTTATCAGTTTAGCCCTACACATTGGGTAGCATGGACCTATTAACACAGAATTAGCTAAATGCGCAAGAAAATTGGTGATAATTGGTTGAGCTAACCACTTGGACTGTAATACAATAATTATTATGTTACCCCCCAATTCACATGGTTTTTTATATGTGGATTTATTCACATATCCCATAGGGGTGACAAGTTGTTGAAAATGATTTCTCGTTTAAGGTATAAGGGTATCACTATGAACCCGTAACAAACAATAATGAATACTATCATATGGGAGAATTTGTGCATGATTTGACACTAATAAAATATGGAATAAACTTTGAATTAAACCTAGGTTAATGTTGGGTAGCTCTATGTTCAAACCTAGTTGTTATATGGCAAATTAAGGTTGTTCTCATTCCTAAACAACAATAAAGGATCACTTATGGGAATGTATGTGGATGAAAGAAACAATAAATGATATTTACCTGTAGATGTAGATATATTTCCAGTGGTGTTTTTTTGGATATAATAGACCTTTCAGGCTTCTTCCTTACAGTATGAGACAAACATTGGGTTATATGGAAGTGACTAAACTGTGACAAAAGAGTAGTTTTGGGAAATTATGGGCATCATCTTCTAGTTCTGGGAATTTTTTCCTACAACAACAATGATAAGAATAAATTATGGGTAGTTCTAAGGTGATAATAACCATCAATAAACACCTAGCCATCAGTAAGACACCGCGATCTTGAATTATGGGCATGAAGAAAGCCCCAATCCTGGATTTTGGACACATTTTAACCATCAATGATAGTTAATATGAGATATTGGAATTTTTTGTGAAATCTCTGGGGAGGTATGGGGCAATAAGATGTAGTTCTTTCAAATATGGGCCTAATTAAGGGTTGCTCCTATCCTCTTGAAAAAAAAAAGAAACAATTTAAGAGTGTTTCTTGACCTCCTAGCAGGTCTAGGCATAAAATAACATCAGTGAAACCATTTTTTAGTTATGGGTATAGTTTCAGTATGAAACAACCCTAAATATTCAATCTGGAACTTTGTACATGATAAATAAAAAATTTCGGCAGTTATGAGGAGGTTCAACACACTAAAACAACAATAGATCTTTAATTATGATGAATCATGGAAAAGACACTAAACAACCTGATTATCAAGTTTGGTATATTTTGAGCATGAAAGAGTACTCCTATAGTAGCAACAAGTAAACCTAGGAAAAAAAGACAGTGTTTTAGGGCATTGTTTCAAAGCCACAAACTTTGGAGGCCTATTGATGCAAAATAAGGAGGATCCATCCCATGATTGAGCCTTTATATATTGGTTTGGAATGATTAGACATATTTTGAGGATATTGTTTTAGGACATTAGCTTTCAAAAAGAACCTCATTGGGTTGGAAAAGAAACAATATTGCTCAATCTAGATGGTGAGATTCTTAGCTCGACCAATATCTATACCTCCAATGATGCTAATGAGAGAGCGATCCCTTAGGAATCACTAGATGAAGACCTTTTGAGATCCAATTGATTATTCTTTGAGGATTGTAACACTATTGAAAGCCATGGTGATAAGAAGGGTTTGAATCTTGTGTAACTGTATTTTTGGGAGGGAAACCTAGAACTTCCTAAAGGGTAGGCTTGGCTTGCATGACCCCACTAAGTTTCAAAAGGAATGAATCATTTCATCAGGGTTCACCTGGTCAAACTTACTAAAAGGGTTTTGAAAAGGTTGTCTTAACATTTCAATATTTCACACAGTGCCTACCCTAAACCAAATCACATCTACAAAACTAAGAAACATTGAAACATCGACAAATTTCAAAGAGTAATCCAAGGTCAAATGGTAGGTTGCTGATCAATTTAGAAGGCATTACGCCTTCAGTGGATATTATCAGCAACCTTCATTTCCAATGCAACCTCCTCAATGAGATCTACGGATTATTTTGTGACCTCTCTGTCCTGATTGATGAGTTCTACGACCTCTTCACTAACCTCTCCAACCTCCTTGTTGAGAACTACCATCTCAGCTTCAATGACCTCTTCGACTTCCTCTGGGGCCTCCAGACTTTGTTCATGGGTGAGGTAAGTGATTTTTTTAGTATTTACGGGTGGGAATTAGGAGGTGAATATTATATATGGTGATATGTTTATATATATATATATAAAAGGGATTCCTAGTTCGGAGATAGTATTGAAGATGAGCTCAAAATTTAGTGTGACAAATCTTCCAAAAAACCTTTTAGGGAATTTCCTTTGATAATTATTTTGGGCATTTTGCTTGTCATAAATCTTGTAATATTTGACAATAAGGTTATTCCTCATGTCCAATTTTCTAGATAAAATATAGATTCTATAAGTAATTGAAGGTTATAAATCTTCTCTATTATTTCAGATAATAATACTTCCTTGTCAATCCATCATTTGAAAAAATCAATTTTCACATTTATTTAATGATTAATTGGTTGTCATTGCTAGCATGGCCTTGGTGTTTCTCATATTTTTTATTGTTTCAAATGTCTCCTCATAATCAATTCTTTATTTTGGTTCATAGCCTTTGGCTACCAACTAGACTTTGTCCTTTTCTTTTCTTTTTCTTTAAATTAAAGCTTGTGAATAAAGTCTCAAGTACTTCCTTGCATTTGTAGATCGTACCTAGTGAAAACTCATTGATTCTTATAATGGTGCCTATCCTAGTAGGGACACTGAGCAAGACATGCAACACATCTATCCAACCTAGGGATTCAACCTCAATACATCGTATTATGAATATGAAAGCAATCAACCACTTGAGCTAGATCACTGAGCTCAAAGACTTCCCAGAGGGAATTGCCTGAAAGACCTAGGAATTTTGTAGTTGAATGGTCATTATGTGATAATAAAAAAATGCCAGACATCTAAATATGGTAAATCATCTTGGTGATGGATGCTTAATATTTTTTACTTTTTTCCCCTATCCAATATCACCTGGAATCATCTCTATCATGAGATTCTTCCTTTGGCTATAATATTTTAACATAAAGAATTATTAATCATCTCCTTTATATTATGTGGAGCCTTGGACTAACTTTGTACTCAATTTTATCACATGAGTATATTTTAACGTGTCTTCTTGATTAAATTGGTCGAGGAAAAATTGTGTATGTGTGGTAAACTAGGAGACTTGTCTATGATATCATAAACTAAGTGGAATAACATGGGATGAGGCTTGATGAATGGTATGTAAGCCGTATAATACTTCTTACTACAAATATAAAGTTTATTCTCACCAAATATTTATGTTTTGTATTAATCCCAAATTAAAAAAAAATCAAATGTAATATTTATTTAGTAATTAAATCAATAAGTAAATTAATTAATTAAAAAAATCAAAATATTTAAATAATAAAAAAGAGGTGGAAGTGACCATTTGGAAATGGAAGCAAGGATTAAAATCTATGGACCACTTGCGTGATGGAAAATAAGGATGGAGGATATTTGGTTGAAACTTCAAACCTTTGAACCTATAAAGTAAAGAGGAAACAATCATCATACAAATGAGTGAAGAAAGTAGCAGAGGCTGAATAAAGAAAGTAGGTGATAAATAGGGGCATATGTAATATATATTTATTTGTTTTTATTTATGTGTTTTAAGATTGATTATTAAGATGAGGAAGACAATGATGATGATGACAATAATGAGATTGTGTTCAAAAACTCGTGGGAGTCTTGTTGTATGGGCCATTTATATTAGGTACCAAATAAATGCAAGCCAAAGTGAACAACAATAGAGAGGCCACACGATGAAATAACAAGGATAGAAAGGAATGAGAAACCCTCTACCTTTTAAATGATGTTGTGCAATGCCCCAAGAAACTACCATAGGTTAACCCATGAACTTAAAAATACAATAATTCCTTGCCACCTATGGCCTTGTGAAGTAAATTAAAGGTGAGCGCCTTCCAACTCAAACCTTTTTCCATCCATCCTTGCAATATTCTGGGAACCAATACTTATTCACTATGGAAAGTGGGTGGATGGAATTGGGGTTAGACTACAATGAGAAACCCTCCTCCTTTTAAATGACGTAGTACAATGCCCTTGGAACCTACCATAGTCTACATAGTGACTTCCACAAGGTAATGTATCCTTGTCGCCTATGGAGTTTCCAAGAAAAAGGTGATCCTTGCCTCCTATGAACTTGCGATCTAGAGGTAATTGTTTCCCTAGCCCGAGTGCCTCAACTATAGAGCTATAATGGGAAAAGGTGTTGAATGATGAATACACACCCTTACTAATTCCACAGTGGCTTGTGCACACTTAACTCCAATGTTTTGTCGTGATGCATTTTTGAACCCATGTGACACACCTAACCCACATACATAAATGGAATACTTAACCTACACACATAAATGATCCATCACATCCACATGCATAAATGATGCATTAATGGGTATCAAGGAATTAACCATGAATAGGGAAATTTTTATGCTAAAAATGGATGGTCTTGTGCCCTAACATTTGCATTGGCCCTAAAAATGATATCTTTGCCATGCAAATGGGATATGTTGGGAATCTCAAGTTTGGTACATAATAATGTTCTTATAGATTAGTCCAAGGTAAAAATATCGAAGTTTTAGTCCATAACATTTTCCTATAGTTATTATGGTTTATATGTATTTCATCAAGCTAGTATCTATGGGATGTTTGTCTTGCATGTAGGATATTATTCCCATTTTAATATAGTTAGGTACACTATGGATTGTTTGCATAGTATTTTCCAAGGTTTATGGCCAAAAATTGGGATCTTAAAACATAAATTTTGTCTGTGGGACATATGGGTCATACGTGGTGCCAAATTCCTCAACAAGGGCCCTAAATAAGGAACATTTAGTATACAAGTAATATATATTTTTTGGATGTTAATTGCGAAGTTAATTGGGATGATAGTTGTGATGCTAACTGGGACACTAATTGGGACATTAATTGGGATGCTAATTATCATCCAAAATAGCACCAAATTTTAAAGAGGGACTTTAATTGGGATGCTAATTGGGACGCTATTTGGGACGCTATTTGGGACTCTAATTGGGATGCTAATTGGGACGCTAATTGGGACGCTAACTGGGATGCTAATTGGGATGCTAATTAGTGTCCAAAATAGCACCAATGTTTAAAAAGGGACACAAATAACGCCATCCCATGGAAAAGCATCCACTTTGTCCAAAAAATGATGAAAAATACACTTAAAGTGATGGTGGATGCTAGAAAGAAATCTAAAAGAGACACTAATCATAAGATTTTGTTGTAGTGAAGGTAGGTACACAGCCTGAGGTAATCACAATTACAGAAAGAGCTGTCAAGAAAAGTATTGATGAAGATCCACAACTAATGGCCTTAATTAGTGTCGCAGCTACCCAAGAAAATGCCTATAATGTTGACAGATTGAAAGAAACTATAGATCAATACAAGGAAAAGATGGTAAGAGTGAAGGATACTCTAATGAAAGAAAGAGGAGAAGGCTGAGACATGAAGAGAAAACATGAGGCCACTCTTTCAGAGTTCGAAAGACTCCAAGAGGCCTACTAGGTTTTAGAATTAGAAAAGGAGGACTTGGTACTGTTAAATACCATCAATAAAGGAGATAAGAAAGATCTTGGAAATAATATTTCAGAACTAAAGGTGCAGAAGGATGAAACTGATAAACAAAAAGACGAGTTAAATGCCCGAGTGGCAGAGTTGGAGGCATGGAACTATTCTTTGGAAATTCAGCTCAAGGCAGCAAATTAAGGACAAGTTGACATTTCCCCTCTCCAAGAGAAATCCCTCCTGATCAGAAGGAAAACATTTCAGGTTTTGCTACAACTTACAGAAAATTTTTATAATTTTAAACGGGCAGAGACAAGATTGTCGTAAATCTCAGCAATCTCAATTGATTTTAGAACAAAGACACAAGAAGTTACAGAAGTTATTCAAGGTCAAATTTCTTGGATTGAAGCTAATGCAACATTTCATAGCATTTGCCACAGAATACTATCAAGAACTTGAATATAGCGTTCGAACTCATGGATTTCAATAGCAAGGCTACTGTAAGATTGACCGCCGGAGTCGGGAAAAATTTGGAAAGATGTGTAGATTTTTATAAGAGGATGATCACAACACATAATAGGTGTCAAAACTATGCAAAAAAAAGAATCTAGGAGTTTCCTAACCAAGAGGGACATTTGAAACACCTCCAAGACAGATTGCAAGGGGATGAGCTTAGCATACAACAGGGTAAAGGAATCACTAAGAAAGTGGTAAAGAGTTTGGTTGCACAAGTAGCAGTTAGTAATTTCCTTCTGGAAGACCAGCTCAGGGTAAATCCACCCAAAGTAGCAGGAATACAATCACAACTTACTATACATGAAGTGACAGTCAATTTGTTGGAGCCTACAGATTTCAAGACTATTCACTACAGAAGCTGTTGGATGGAAATATTTCATTCGAGGATCAACTGGGCCCTCCTAAGTTTTGTCTTGTATACATGTGGCATTTGTTTTGTAAATTATCTTATTTTATTTCTATTTTCCTAGTGCAAGTCACTAGAGGATGAATTTTGTAATTCGAAGAGTCAAGGAAGCCTAAAATCCTGGGGTAACTCAAAAGTCATTTGTAAAATGTATAGAAAGGGGTAGAATGGAATTTAGAAAGGGACTTTTTCTAGCGCATATATGCTGAAGCTATTTGTATGAGAACTACTTCTTTTATGAATAAAGAGAATGAAATTTTGTTGGAGGAAGGACTGTATGAGTTTCCAAATGGATTGTGCAGATAGCTAAATAATGAACTATTTCTATTTTATTTTGCTATACAATTGTGAGATCGTTCTAACTTGTTGAATTATTTCTTCAATTTCTGAATGATTTTAATTTCTGTTAAGAGTCTTGTGCATGAAATGAGTAATGATTTTTTTCACATGACAGAGCTATGTTTGTTTATATTTTTATGTTGTATTTATGTATGAAGAATTTTAACAGCTACCTGTAGGATTCCACATGCAATAGTACAATACATTACTCAATTAGATATAAAATTTGCTCCTCTGGGGATAGGTAGATTAGTTTAGTTGTTGTTTTCTTTCGGTTATTGAGGAGCAATTGATTCATGTAAGGTGAGAGGTAAGACCCTACACAACTCACTTGTGTCTCACTTGTGAGGTTCTTGTTTTGGGTATAACCTGCATTTAGTTTAGGTACTTTCATTTCATCCCTTAATACATAAAATACATAAACGGTGGACTGGGCCGCAACCGGTAAAACATACTTAAAACTTTCTTTTATTTCTATGGTAGTCAGGCCACTAACCAGCCATATTCCCCATTTCAAATAGTAAATGATCTAATTGGGAATGATTATTGGGGAGAATCCCTACTATCAGTACCTGGGATTTTTCCAGGCATTAATAATTTTGGCGCTAGAAGGAGGGCCGCCAGTGCATGGTTGGCATAGGAAATCCATTTACTAGAAATTATTCCACTGATGATAGCTCTGAAAGAAATTTTCTTGAAGATTTCATTTCTGAAGAAAGAGTGGGTTCTGATGAAGAAGTTCTAGAACAAATTTACCCTATTCCATTTGAAGTAGTTAATCACTTGAGGAGACAGACACAGTCTTATATAAGGAATCTTGGAGGATTAAAAGCAATCCTTGAGTTACCAAGAAGGAAAGCTTCCAATAAAGTACATACTTAAACTGAAGATTCAATTTTGGTAGGAAATTTGGAAGATTTGGTGAATTTGTCTATATAAGAGATTGTTCAACCACTTGATCAGTTGGGACCGAATTCCCTTGTTTTCTAGTCTTCGATACACTCACATTTTTGGTCTCCACCAAATATTCATCATCAAATCATGGCTAGAAATGTACCCCCAAATGATAATCAGCCCAATCCACCACCAGCTTGGAGAGCCAGAACACCACTCAACCTGGCTCCTCCTTTGCATGTTTTGCCTCAGAATCCTGAAAAGGCATTACCGAAGTTTGAACCTGAAAAAGGCATTTCGGTAGATGACCACCTTCAAAGTTTATACTTGGCTTTTGAACTTCTGAATGTTGAGCATGAAGATGTGGTATGCAGAAAATTTCCACATACCTTTGATTACAAGGCCTCTGCTTGGTATTTCGATTTACATGCAAATCAATAACAATTTGGAATAATTTTTGTAGGGTGTTTAAGGGAAATTTTGGTAGTAAATGAACCAAAACCACTCTCATGAAAGAATTTTTATCTCTGAGGATGGAAAAGAAAGAAAAGGTGCAAGAATTTAACCAAAGGTTTGCTACTCATGTGAATAATTTCAGTGCTACAATAAAGCCTACTGAAGAAACTTTAATAGAATACTACACTTCAGCACTTTGTCCCAGGATAGCAATGTTTGTTAAAAGAGTAGTAAAACCTTCTTTGGTGGAAACTTATGAAGAATCCAATAAAGTAGAAGCTAGACTTGAAATCATAAACAAACACACCACATAACCAGAGGTAAAGACTTTCAGTGGTAAAAAGCCTCTATCGCTAACCAGACCTAAGGAAGAACATTCAACCAAATTGAAAAATGTAGTTAAGATGGTACAAAAGTTATTAAATAAGATTGTATATCTGGAAAAGGATAAAGAGGCTAGTTCATCCAAGAAACAGTTCAAACCCTATTTCAAGAAAAGAGAAGATAGTGGAACATCTCAACCACTTGTGTATACTTATTATGTTTTGAATTTTAATGAAGTAGGAATGATTCATTTATGCACTTTCAATCAAGAACCTTGCTCTGAAAAAAGTTGCCCACAATGGATTAAATCAATGAATCTAGTTATGAATCCAATTTTAGACGCTCAAATAACAGAGCCTGAAGTGAAAGAAGAAAAAAAAACTGAACCAGAAGAAACACATGAAACCACGATGGTCTTATGGGACTGTGCACCTACACTAAGATTAGATGAAGAGGAACCTACCAAAGAAATTCAAATTTCAGTAGTTAATGTTACAACCAGAAGCAAAGGACCAGTAATGGATGAAAGATTATTACTGCCTAAGATTAGGAAGATACAAGAAAGTATGAAGAATATTAGCAGTAATACCCAAACACCAGCTAAGTCTGATTTGGTCACCACAAAATATAAAGTTACAACCATTAGTAAGCCTGTGAAGGTTGTGGAGAGTAAAACATAAAGCAATAAGGGTCCAATAGAATACGATATGGGATATGACATAGTAGAAGACATCAAGAAAACAAAAGCGAATATTTCTTTATTTGAATTGTGTAACTTACCTCAACAAATGAAGAAGCTCTTGGAAGCTTTTGATCCATAACCTAGTAGATCCTAGGATGACATTCAATCAGATAAAGAAATCAATGAAGCTAGCATTGGAGGGAAGTATAATTACCAAACTATTCCTTTTTTACTGTCTTTAGAGATTTCAACCATAATGTGCATAATTGTTTCGTAGATTCTGGATATTTATCTAATGTCATGCCTCTTTCAGTATGTAATATCATTCAGTTGGACAAATCTGCAGTCAAGGTAATAGGAGAGATGAAAAATGTGTTGATTTGATTATCTGTAGATGAAAGAGTTTGCCAGTTTATAAACATTATGGTGGTAGATATACTAGAATCTTATGGTTTGATCTTGAGTAGGGACTGGTCTGCAAAACTTAATGGGTACGTTGCAATTGATTGCGCAATAAATCATATATCCAAAATAGGCAGCAATTTAACTCTCAGTCATAAAGAAAAGATTCAGATTACAATCGATGATCATAACCGATAGATGCCCCCTTCCTTCATAGATTGATATATTTACATTCATAATTGTTCTTCTATTTATAGGCTTGTTCCTTTACATTCATGGTCCACTTCTAACTAACTCCTAACTAATTCTACCAACTAATGATCAATATCCGCAAAATATGGTCAAAAATACAAAAAGTGACACAAAATATTAAAAAATAGTCGATATTATTCTACCTTGCACACTATATTTGTCTTGCATGGTGACTTCTGGGCTTGCGCATCATCCATGATGCTGCACAACTAACTGATCATCAACCCCTTTTCAACAAGCCCCCAACACAGTTGTGTGGCTCGTCCTCGAGCCACGTCAGGTTGACCTGACGTACTAAAAAACTACTCACAGATAGCAGTGTGTCGATCACCTGGAACTTGTCGAACCGTGTACTTCACTACGATTTCCTTTTCCATGTTCAATTTATTCCTAACTTGGCACACTACTTGATCCTCTGACCACAAATACTAGTTGCTAAAACTCTTTCGTCTATCTACCACTTCCTGGGTGGCTACTTCTTGAATAGCAACGGTATGTAGCTGTAAATTTTGAAGCCCATGTGCCACATTGAAAGCCATTCCAGCCCTCACAAACTTGTCATTCCTTGCATCTAGGATCACTCCAGACTTCCAGAATTGGATCCCACTCCTTGTTCCTGTAGAGTTTGTCAAATGGGGAAATAACTCGAACCCCTTCTGGATTCTTCATAGGTTTCTTGGTTTGCACCCCAGGCTGACTAGGAGGGATATAGATAAGGATGACCTTGCCATGCACAATCATCTTGGATGTGTTAGCCTGCATACTTGCAACTTCTTCTTCAATTGCAACTGGTGAAGCATTCTCTCTCACAATCTCCCCTGTGTCAAGGGTTCTCTGCATATCATATCAAGTTTCCTGCCCTCTTGCAAAGCTGATACCTTCTCTGGTCAAAGTCGCTACCTCACACAGCAGAGCTTCCTTCAATGGACCTTCTAATTAGACTTATCATAGTTCAACTCCAGACAATGGTGTCCTCTCAGCAAGCTACCATTTGCTTATAATACTAACTCATCTCAATTTTCATCATTCTCATATCATGTTCATCATTATGACAAAATCCTTAATTCTCGATCCAAAATACGTCGTTGATTTTGTCAACACACCGCTTGGATATGCTATCATTAGATGTGACATCGAAAAGTGTTGTAATTTACCTAATTTGATGGTCGTCATTGAGTACAGATGTGACGTCCAGTCACCATATTGCAATTGGCAGGGTCTATCTTCTTAACAACGCTACTGATTCTTCCTCTTATGGTGTCATGTTCTCTTGTGCAACCACATCCTCTTGTGCAACCACTCCTCTTGCGAAGCTGCTTCCTCTTGCGCAACCACTTCATCTTATGCAGCCACTCCTCTTACGCAACCCTCCTCTTGCGCATCCACTTCCTCTTTCTTTTTAGTCTTCCCCTTCATTGCACAATGGCTCAAGAAGTGTGCAGTGTTGTTCGATTAACAATATTAACTACTCCTTATTTATTGTTGATTTAAGTATGTCGTGACCCTACAGCTATTGTGACAGATCTTCCTTACTGTGCTATTGACTCCTATGCTTTGTGCAACCCCTTTCTTTTGGTGCACCCTTCCTCTGGCTATCTTATCCTCCTATTCCTTTTTTTTTTCCAGTGCCTCAAGCACTCTGCGAATATGGCCCTATCTTATAGGGCTTCTGACAACTACCATTCACTATTTTTGGTAGCACCACTCCATCTAATTGTTGCAGTTGAACTACCCCCCAGAAATAATAGTATAAACAAGATATGGACTGATTCAATGCATCTATACCTTATGTGGAGGCTTCATGAAATTTCTCTCGTAGAGCATACCAAATCTCCTTGCTGAAATTGTTTGTTTTTTATGTGGCGATCATTACAAGCCTTATGTCGATCCTTCTCGACATGCTAATGAAAACCTGCAATAAAGCATTCTTCTTCAAGCCATATCAACTATTCCATGCGCTCTTCTAGTGCTACTTCATCATCCATACCCATCGCGGCGATAATGCGCAGACTGGGAACAATGTATTCCATAGGCATGACTGCCTCTTTCCCATATACCAATTGGAATGGTGTTTTCCTCGTCAATATTTTGCAGGTGGTGCGATAGTCCTGTTCACCTGTAGATGATATGGTGTACTTTTCTTATGCTGTGTCTACAAATAATTTGTTAGCGCTCTTACCGTGTGATTGATAAAATGGATACCTTGGTCTCTCATTAATATCTGTGGGAATCCAAACTGTGTCACAATGTTGTCAAACGGAAATCTTGTTGTTGTCACAGCATTGCAATCCACAACTGGTGCAGCCTTCACCCACTTCATTAAGTAGTCCATTTCTATGATTATGTACCACACACCCTTTCTCTTTCCAGGTGGGTTGATTGGACCCAAAAAATCCATAGTCCATTTGTCAAAAGGTTGCAAGGTTACCTGGGGTACTAGCAGAATCTCATCCCGCCATGATGCTTTTCTAGTGAGTTAACAGGCATTGCATGTCTGGGCATAATCTGTCACATCATTGTGTAAATTGGGCTACTAAACCCCTACGAGAATCACCTTTCTTACCATAGTGCAACCCCTGTAGTGTCTCACAGCGACTCTCGCATGTGATTATGCTAATATTTCTCCTTGCTCGTGGGGTAGGACACAACACTATGAAATTTCATCTAGTCCCAACTTATATAGGTGTCCATAACTAAACTGGTAATCAGAAGCTTTAACCACCAACTGCTTCTTTTAACTTGTGGAAAGTTCTTATGGTGCGACCCTTGTCACCAAAAACTATATTATTGGAGCATAATAGTCATCTTCCATGTCAACTTTGAATAACTATGCATTGGGTAGTCCATCTTCAATATTAGTAGGCTCCTTTCCTGTCTCAATTCAGGACAAATGATCTGGGTCAGCATTCAAGCGACACGACTTTACAATTATTTCAAAATCAAACTCTTGAAAGAGAAGTAGCAAGCAACATATCTCCCCCCCAACACAGTCTTATTAAACAGATACTTCAACACAGAATGGTCAGTAAACATCTTGAAGTGACCACCTAAAAGGTAATTCCTAAATTTTTGTAGCATATAGACCATCCCCAAACCTTCTCACCCTGTGGTCATGTAGTTCTTCTCAACAAATGACCACTTTCGACTAGCGAAATCAATCAAGTCATCCAGATCTTCTTCTCCTGGCTACATGAACACTACTCCAAGTACAACAAAACATGAATCAACATGGACATGGAAATCTTTGTTCCAATCTAGGAATATGAGTATTGGCACTGAAGCCATCTTGGCCTTCAGTGTGTCGAAGCTACCTTGACATTGTGGACTCCATACAAAGACAACATATTTCTTCAGTATCTTCTCCATAGGGGAAGTAATCACAGCATATACTCTAATGAGTTTGTGATAGTAGCCAGTGTTCCCTAGTGTCGCCCAAAGCATCTTCACATTTGTTGACAGTGGAAAGCTCAAAATAAGCACTATCTTCATAGGATCAACCAATAATCCTTTCTTGCACACAATATGATCCAACAATATCCCAAACGGTGCGGAAAAAATGCAATTATTGGAGTTCAACGCGATTTGATGTTGTCGACACCTTTCCAGCATCAGTCGAAGGTTTTCCATATGATTGTTGATTAGACCATACACTGTCCAATCATCCATATATACCTATAGGAACTTCTGAATGAAATATTTAAATGTCATGACAACAACTCGGGAAAATATTGCAGGCGCATTCTTCAGCCCAAAACGCATCACTGTGTATTGGAAGCAGACCCACTCGATGGCAAATGTCATTTTATGTCGATCTTCCCTAGTGATTCTTATCTGGTCATAACCATAAAATACATCGATAAAAGAGTACATCTCCTTACCGCTTACTCCTTCAAGTACTTCATCTCTGAATGGTGTTGGAAATGGGTCATGCATACAGACATCATTCAGTTTCCTTAAGTTGACAAAGATCCAAACATCACTAAGTTTATTATCTTGGACCACCATAGGACTGATCCATTCTGATTCTTCTACTGGCTCAATGATTCCAACATCCAACATCTGGTCAAGTTCAACCTTGATTCTTTCTTTATATCGCAGATTCAAGCGATGCGACCTTTGTCTTACTGGTTTCGCATCTAGCTTTAACAAAATCTTCATCTCCCCTAGATCACCCGGTATCCCCTTCACTTCTGATAACTTTTTTGGAAAGAGATCTTGGAATTCATCCAGCAAATCCGTGATTTTTTCCATGGTCTCTTCATCCCAGTAGTCCCCAACACTTGCAAATTTTGGATTCTCCTCCGTTCCAATGTTAAATTTTCTAATATTCTACGGCTGATTCATCAGATCAGTTGATATATCTGGTGCTGCGACATCCCTACTCCCTTTTGTCTCCCAAATATTGATATTTCATAGCTCATCATCATCCTCAGGTTCACCATATACATTATAGTATTCCATCATTGACTTCATGTGGCAATGTGCATGTGGGTCCAAGGGATATGCAACTGGTACAACTTTTAAAACCATGTCCTAGATGATCTGAAGTGCATTGTTGACATCGGGATTAGTGTATACTAAGCTAAATGTATGTGCAAAGAAAACCGTTAGCCCCTCCCAAGTGGTTATTTCTCTCCGTAGCTCCGATGATACATACCAATATCTTGGCATGTCATCCAAGGTGTGAATAAAGGCATGGACCCATTCATCCTTTGGTTGCAATGCCCATAATGTTTGGAATTCCATCAAATGGCTGCTAGGGTCATTCCATCCATCATACTTTCCAGCATGATACACTTCTATGTTGCCAAAGTGAACTATCATCAACTATCAAAACTGCACCAATCCAGTAATTGTCTTTTTATGAGTCGCCCACCAGCGTGTTGGAGTATCCTTCAGTGCTTCCTCCATCACCAACAATCACTGCGGTTCCAAGAACTTTTCTTGAAATTCCACTAAGAATGCTGAAAGTTTAGTTATCCCTTCATAAGCTAGTAATTCTACAATCTCAGTCGTGACATGACATTGTGACTGCTTGATTAGACTACATTTCCAGAATGACACCTCATGCATGTGGTTTTGGCATTTTTTTAACGCATCCTCAGAATCGGAAGACATAGAACTAGTGTTGCGCCAACTGAGTTATCTGTCAGTAGTGGGGTGGATGTAATCTTTAGAGATGTTGTGAGCATGATCCCATCCCTTGATAACTTCATCTTTTACTGGTTCAATATATCATCGTCGTTTGTTGGGATCCATGGGCGTGATAACTACGATATCTTGATTCTCAAATGTCATCATCTGCTTCTTAAAGTTAATCACCTCCATACTATCGTTATCCCACCCAATCCCCAGTAGTGCAGGATAGGATCCTTCACAACTAACAACTTCAATCACATCAAAGTCACCATAGGTTTTCATACCTTCAACGTCCACAACCAGGTTTGACACACGTCTAATTGGTTTCACTTTGGCTTGATTAACCAATCTCAATTGCATAGGGGACCAACCCAATGTTATCCTTCCCATCTTCTTCCAGGTATGATTTATTAGGATAGTCACATCAGATCCCAGATCTAATATGTCTAAATCAAATTCATAGTCCCCAATCTAAATGTTCATGCACATCTCCTTGCCTATCTTTTCTGTGTAGGTGACAATGATAACGTCGACATTTGCTGTTCTGGGCTCTGTTGAGATCATTACAACCGTCGAACCTTAATTATATTTCATCGACAGGTTCTAAGTCAGCGATAGATTTTGGTTTAATGGAGGGTTCATAAGATGATTCACAGTCTAATTCTAGAGTAGAACTTGATTCTAGGCCTAATTATGCAACTGGTTCTCATTTTGTAGCTGATTCTGAGTCTCTAACTGGTTCTGATTCTGCAACTAAGAAATGTTCCTGGCCTACCATCTTGCGATTAGTTGTGGGAATTTTTTGATAGTATGATTGATTGTCATGCAGTATGTACACAAGCACTACAAGTGTGGGCAGTCCCTTTGGTAATGCCCAAATACACCAAAATTGTAACACTGGACAGATCCGCGACCTCGTCCTCCTCCTCTTCCAAATCCTCCTCCTCTTCCTCGGAATCCTTTGAGAAATCCTCCTTGCTACGGATACTGTGGATGAGCCATCTATTGTGGCAGGGGATTTAGTTACTGCTGAAAATAGTGCACAACTTGAACATACTATGACTACGGCTAAGGCATTTCCATTTGATTGTACTGTGGCTACGGTGCAATCTGTGGTTGCAGCTGCGATGGTATAAATTGCATCTACGATGGTGGTGTATACTTTGGTTGTGGTCGAGATTTTACCACCTGAGGCTGTAGCTGTGGTTGTTGTACTACACAATGATCTTTTCCCTTCAAAAATTATGAATCATATGTTCTTTCCTAAAGTAGATCATATGCACAACAGGATTTATCTTCATGCCCCACCGATCGATAAAATGAACAATATAGGTTGGATGGATTTGACACTATCTTCTGCATGTAGCTACATTCTTCATGTTGGTGCCCATAGACTTGACATATGCTACACCATGGTATGCTACCGCAACTTAGTGGGTTCGATGCCCTAGATATCAGATAATTCTGGAAGGTAGGGAAGGTACCTTTAGTGTGTCCATCTGTGTGACAATGAGTGCACCAAATATCTTCATGATTCTCTTTCCCTTTCTTAATATCTTGAAACTACAGCGTAAAGTTCTCTAGCTACACATGAATTTGGTTCATACTAGTTGAATTCTCCCCAACTAGTGAGGCCTCTATCTTCATTATGATCTCCAAAGTTTCGCTTTGTGTCGTCATATTCTATTGCATCAGTGGTTGTCAGATATGAGGTACCAAAGCTGTGATAAACCACTCTTTATGCTCAACATCGCTCATATCAAATATGGCTCATACCATCAACGTCTTAAATATTTGATCAAAGTCCCAAACATTCTCATTAGGAAACTGCTTAATCTCTTTTAACTTAGTAATGTATTGTGCCTCAGATTTAGGTCTCCAAAATTCTTTGATCATTCCCCTCTGAACTTCATCCAATTTTTTTGCATGGGTCCTCGTAGGAACCTGTATAAATTTCATATACCAATCTAGTGCATGACCTTTCAAAGTAGTCTCCAATTGGCCTTTCTTGACATCATCATCCATGGCATGTCTAATAGTCCATACTACCTCATAGAGAAACCAATACTGCTCAGGATCGTTAGTCCCGTTGCCATGAAACAAAGGTAACTTTGCGTCATCTCCCACCATCTTGGGCCTTCTTCCTATAGATGCTTACCTACTACTAGAATGTTGTTGACACGTCGGGAAATGTGATGTGGAATTTGTGTTTCTCCCTAAGTGTGAAGTAGTGCATGGAGACATGGGTACGTTGCTGCTAGGGTTTGATCTTACTGTTCTTCTGGGAATAGTCTGGGTCTAGTCATTCTCTTCGTCACTACAGGGTCTCTTCATCCTGTGTGGTTTTCCTTCATGATTTTGTGTTTCGATCGCAGCAGGACCTTCCCCTGTCCTATACCTCTTCTCTTGTCTAAACCTTGCTCCTCCCTTCATACAACCACTTTCTTCCTTAGATTCCATCACATCCTCGTTGAAACTTGCACCCATCTACCCCTTATCTTCCCATTCGTCTCCCCCATTTAGTCACGGTATCCACCGCCTCTGAACACCATAGTTCTATTACTCTAGGTGCATATTTAGTATACCCTTTTCACAGACAAGAATTTTAATTGAAAACTACATAGACGATAAGAACCTACCTTTGGGTCCATTGAAAAATTCCCTTTCTGCTTCACTGTAGGACTTGGTAGTTTCAATTGCAAATTTAGTGATATATCCTTCTACAATACTATTCAGCCAGACCTCAATAGCTCACGATGCTTTGTTGTCAGTTTCTTGCAGTTCTTGGATCAACTCAGGGGTCCAGGATGTTGATTCTCCTCCTTGGAAATTTGTCTTCTTGTATGTGAACTGCGCTAACCACTCATACAATATGATGGGGAAATCACAGAAAAAATACTCGTGAGGACCATCATGTATGTATCTTTCTATCCACTTATCCATCGTTAGTCCAGGGTTCTTATTTTTTGCTTCGGCAAATTCTCACAGATTCTGATCAAACCAATCTTGAATTTTTGGTCACGTCAAATGCCACATCCAATATTGAAATTTTGATTGCGTCGGATGCCACATACCCTCTTCATAGTCACAACAAGGTCTTGACAACATAACCATTTCTTGGTGTGAATCCCACCAACAAAACCCAGTTGACAGGGGTCCCACTCAGTCAACACTCAACTCGCCATGATCTCCCTGAGCATCGGCCCAGATAGGTTTTACCTTGTCCAACAAAACCCGCAGAGCAGATGAAGTCTCACCTGAGATGTTCAATGGAGGGCTGACGGAACCAAGTTTCCGCTGAATAGAAGAGGACTATGGGCATCGACAATTCATTTGTCTATCTATCAGATCTAACCAGCTATTTAATCATTCACAGAACCATTCATCATCACTAATCAAAAGATCACATCATGTATTCATAATCAAAGCATCATATAACAGAAATAACCATACTGTCGCATAATAGATCTACGAAGATAACACCATTCATGAGCAGTAAACATTGCATCATAGATCCATGTTGCGTATACTCACCAGTGGATTGCAGAAATAGAAAAAGACAGAAAAATACAACAGTATTTCAGATCAAGCTCATCTCTTCATATTACTTCTGTGCAATAAATCACAGATCCAAAACAAAGAGCAATTTAACTCTCAGTCATAAAGCAAAGACTCAGATTACAATCGATGATCATAATCGATAGATGCACAATTCCTTCATAGATTGATATATTTACATTCAGAATTCTTCTTCTATTTATAGGCTTGTTTTACATTCAGGGTCCACTTCTAACTAACTCCTAACTAATTCTACCAACTAATGAGCAATATCCACAAAATATGGTAAAAAATACAAAAAGTGACACAAAATATTCAAAAATAGTCTATATTCTGCCTTGCATGCTATCTTTGTCTTGCACAATGACTTCTAGGCTTGTGCAACATCTGTGGTGCTACGCAACTAACTGATCCTCAACCCCTTGCCAAAAATCCCTCACTAAAATTGCATGAAGGATCAAAGCAGGTCAGTTTAGTGTTTATAATATTTTAAAAATAATATTCAGATTAAGAGCGAACCTCGAAATTAATTATATTATCTAGGTCCCAATCTATTCGGGTCCCAAGCTTCCTAGCCTAGCTTTCCTTGCAAACCAGCGAGGTAACAAGCTAAAAAAAAAGCAACTATAATCAATTCCAGCAATCTTAAGAGGCCATCCATCCCCCATATCTCCAGCATCCTGCCTGCCTTCTTTTCTTAATACATATCCTTGCTTTATCCTAGCTCTTGGGTTCTTTCAGGATTTGAGTGATTTCATCGATTCCCATTTATATAGGTTGCAACGATTTCATTTTGAAATAATTGATCATGAACCTTGGCTGTATATGAAATTTTATTTTGAAATAGATGATGAAGCTTGTGCACCATGTGTAGGGCCTCAAACACAAAATAGGAATAATATATGGGATTATTTTCCCACAAGTAGTACACAAGCCCCGTTTCAAGGTTTGATCAATAAGAGATGGCTGTCATGGAGTACCATAGTTTTGGGAAAATAATACTTGGAATTATGACCTAAATATTTTAAATTTCAATTCATGCACGATGAAAAGGGACCTAAATTACCACATTGTCCTATATAGTGTACCAATTAGAAAGGACTATGGAAACCATTTAATGTTTTATGCATGGTGAATATATTTCAAGGCCACAACCATAGTACAAGGAGAAAAAATAGGAACTTAGGATTGCATCATTTATTTAGGTTTCAGTGGCCATGCTTTAGGCACATCCACATATTCCCTACAAAGGGAATAATTCACCTTCAATTCATATATGGAGACCTTTTTTAGTTTTAGCATACTAAAGATGGGTATGAGTTCCTTAGTCATGGTTTATGGGAAAATCTTAAGGTATTAAACCATACTATTTATCTATATAAATCATGGGCATTTCGTGGGGTCTTATACCACTACATAGACCCTACAAAGGAAACCTTTTGGATACAAGTGGAACATGGACACTATTTCATTATTTGATGTGTAGGATAGGTCTCTTGATCATAGGAATGCTTTATGGGGAAAAGGAAGGGGATTTAGATGTAACCGTTTCTTTAAAAATCATGGAATGACAACCATATGAACCTTATATAGGTATTATATAATATAGGAAAGGGATATGATCCTTATTTCACATTATTGGAACAATATATTGTTCAAGACAAAAAACTAGGGACTTATTAAACCCTTTACTAAGGCTCGTAAGCCATGGATGGGGTCCAATTTTGATATACTAGGCCTTTAGATAGAATTTGTGGCACATAAAAATGATATTTTCCTAATTTCATTATTTTGAGGAAATGATCCCATCAATTTATTCATACAAAGAGACGAATAGAACAGTGCCTCAAGGATTAGAGCTTGAGGTTTTACTAGAGCACTCACATTCTCTGGTATACAGAGAGCACACTGTTGCGAGGAGTAGAAGTTGAGGTTTTTCCAAAGCACCAACATTCTCTGGTATACAAAGAGCATAGTTCCACGAGGAGTAGACATGGAGGTATTTCCATAGCACCCATACACTTTGGTATACCAATCTCACAGTGGCATGAGGAGTAGACCATGAGGGGTTTTCCATGATATGAAAGAGTTGGTCTTGGAGAGTACAGTGCGAGGAGAAAAGACCCAACAGGATTTTAAGAGAATATTGTGAGGAGTAGAGAAGACTAATGGAGACAAAAATGGGACACGATGTCTTCGGTAAGCCCTACCATATTCCTCTATTTTGCAAAAAACATTACCCTAAAACACTGATATGTTCCTTGGATTTATCTTGGTGTTCCTGCTAAATATAATCGATGGCTTGGAATTTGAATTAAAATCTTGCATTGATGATTAAGCTCAACTTTGTTTAATTGTTTTCTCCCAATACCCTACCTCATTTTTGTATCTTTTTTAGAGTATGTACTAGTGAGATTTTAATCCTTTTAGGGTAGTGTGATTTTTCCAACTTAAACCCTGAATTTCAAAATACGTAGCTTGAATCAATTCAAGGGAAACGTTTTTGTGAAACCCCATGAAATTTCTTGGTTCCCCACCATGACCTGCACTATTTTTATTTGTGTGAATAATTTAATCCTCCTTGTTTAAGCACAGGTGGGAAAGTATTTGACATAGTGCAAATATATTTTAATTTGAACTACTCTATGTCTCTTTATCAATGATTCTAATGCTTTGAGGTCTTGACTCCTTTTGGGTATAGGGTTACCCTAAGCACTAAAATCTTATTTCATGTTATAGTTAGATCCATTTAGACGGATACCTTAACTACTAAATTTTGATTGAGGACTTCTAGGTTTCCTTGTTTTTTACATAAATGGTTATTAGATTTTACAAGAATATACTATAGTTTTGATATGTGGTTGAAATTTTCAACTCTCTTGACCTGTAACTAAAAATGATTTACCATTAATAGATGTGAGGTCCAATAGTAGTACTAAACCCATTATCTCAGGGCACTAAGGAGTCTTGACTATTCCCTAAGATATTCATTGTCATTGTCACCATCATCGTGATCATCATTGTCATCTTCATTTCCATCATCATCATTGCCATGATCATCATCATCATCATCATCGTCATTGCCATATTCATCATCATCATCATCATAAATATTTTATATCCTAATCCACATGGTTTATAACATGAGTGCTAGATAAGCCCTAAAATTACCCATTAGATATCTAGTTCCAAAGGGATACCCATTCAGCAAAATTATTTGAGACATAAAAGTTGGATAGTCCAATTAGATGGATTTCCAAATTAACCAAAGACTTAGACTAACCATTGAGATGGAGAACACCCCTATCAATAATTTACTTATCATATTTAGGAGAGAACAAGGTATCCACCCATCCCTTGACATAAAAATAAATAAATGCACTTATGTATTGTCCAAATAAAATAGAATCTCACTCACAATATGAATCCTAAAACATGAATTTATTGCAATCAAAACACACCTATCCCACCAAAGGAGTTTAAGATATATTGATGCATGGCATATTTTCTTACAAGCTCATTTAATCCATGAACATTGATAACAAAAAAATTATCGATGCATCTTCCACCCCCACCTCGTTATATTCAAGGCTCGGAGGTGCACCAAAAGAATCCCACTATGAAAAAATCATTGATAATTGCTTGTTTTCTCCTTCTAATGACATCAATTTAGACCAAAGTGTATAAGTATGTCATGACTTACAAGGAAGAGATGAAGAAAACCCAATCCCAATATTTTATTGCAAGGGAAAAACAAATCCCATGTTAGGGCTAGGCATCTTGGGATATTACATGATTGACACCATATGTTGCAAAAGGTGACATGAGGATGAGGTTGTGGAAGTTGAGATGTCTGATACTATTTGTTGATATCAAAGCAGGGCATGTTACTGGGATTCTTGCATGCCAGTCATGGCAGAGGAATATGAAACAATATGAGTAAACACTGAACTTATTTTAAACATTTCAATATTTTTTTCTTCATTCTTCTTTGTCTCATACACTCACTTAACAATGGGTGGTAGTCTATGCTTCTAGAAATTGGAATGTACTCAGAAGTTCCCAAAATTATGAGGTCCAAAGCATTAATTATCATAATGTACCTATCAAAACTTCATCCTAGTAGAAATAATGGAAAATATATATGTGATACTTTGGAAAATATGAGAACATATGCTTCTATCCCTTTACAATTGTAGATACCAAACATAGTTTGGTACGAGAAATCATATAACACTCAAATGCTTCCATTGTGTGCAGAAGCTCCAAGGTGTTATAGCCTAAAGTTGTACATATCCTAGTAATGTATGCTTATATGAGTAGACACCAATATAAAACATATCGTATAAGGTGATTTATCATCAGTATGATTGAATTAGCATAAAACAATAGAAAACATTGGTTAAATGGTATAATAACAGGTTTTATGTCATCCATTTTTTTAAATACAAAGATTGAACTGATAATGAGTTAGCTTGTGTTGTAATTCTGAATTAATTAATCCACAAATTATATTTTAAGATGTTAACTATAAGCTCAATTTACTCCAAATCAACTATAGTCTCAACCATCAGCTCAATGCAAATAACATTTTATCAAACCAAAGACATCCATTTCAATACTAACAAGGATCATGAACATTTAACAATTTGTGAGAGATAGTACATAATGAGCAACAAAGATCCTTCTAATTAATCATTTGGTCGTATATTTATTGAACATAGAACAAACATTTTACCCATCTATTACTTCCGAAATCATAAACCAACTTTAGATTATCTTCACACTTGTAATCTATATGACTAGGCGCCAAAGATAAACTTCCAATAACATTCAGAACTTACTGAAGGATAATATATCGTATTTAAAGCATTGCGATATAGTTAGCTAGAGGATATGTTGCTCAAGGTGATATACTTCAGAAATCAAAATGCTTAATCTACTACTGAAATAGTCAACAAATATGCCTTACAAGAATTGCCAAGAGTGGAGTAATGAAGACCTATCTAAAAGGTAACAAAGATACAATTTGTATCAGTTCTATCTCAGATGCATGCCTAATGAAAGATAGTGATCATTGTAGTAATTCATCATACTCATTTAATTTATCAAATGATTTACCAAACAAATGTTGCTTAGGTGTGCCAAGAATGAATTAAATGAAGACTTGCAACAATAGAAACCAAATAGTGACAAGGAACACTATGATCAAAATTCATATCTATCTCAAGAAGTATAAGGTCAAAATATATCGAGATATATCATATTATTTTGGCATCCATTCTTATCATACTCAGAAACATTTTATGTTCCAATAAATTAGTACCTTTTGAGTTAGTCTTGAAATACAAAGTTCAACTTCACTTTGCAAGTGGATTTGAGAGCAAATATAGTGCCAAAAACTTGCATTACATAACAATCATGTACTCCTTTAAGACGTCTGATCCCTAAGAAGGATTAACAATATTTTGTTAAAAGAGATTTAGTAGTTGTCATATAATGCGATGAAGAAATGGTTAGCAATGAACCAACACTTGACAACTTCAATATTCACCATCACCTATATTCTTTTCTCGATGGGATTTGGAAGAGAAACAGATTAGAAGCAAGGTTTATTGGGGCCATCCATGAGGCTGAGTAGAGAAAGTCAGCATGTGAGAAAAGAACCAAATCTAAATGAAACATTGCATACCCATGGATGCGCCTGGTGATTTGTTTTTTCTTTTCTTGTTTGTGCTAGCCTATTCAAGCATTAACCCAAAAGAGCCATTGACTATTGGTCTTGAACTTCTTCAAGTTTGCACATATACCTCTGTTATGAACTCTGGAAAAGACATATTATGTTGTTGTTTTCATACCTCTATCATGAAAACTATTAGTGTGGCAAAATACTTAGGTCATTCTCAAGAGTTGTGGTTGCACTATAAATATCCACTTTATCCTCTTCTCTAGGTTTTTCCTACTTGGATTTGTATTTTTATTCATGGGTAAAATGAAAAACACATTTTTCGGTGTTTTTTGCACAATAAGAAAATATACCTATCATTATATTTCATCATAAATTCACATAAACATAGGGATGATAAAATGATTAAGCTCACCATTTTTTTATTGTACAAAGTAGTTCAAAGGAATTTTGGTTCTCTTTGTACCTACAAGTGTTCTGATAGTATTTGTTGGCATCAAAGTAGGGCATGTTACTGGGATTCCTACATGCGAGTCTTGACATAGGCACCTGAAAAAAATGAGTAAACAATGAACTTATTTTAAACATTTTAATGTTGTTTTCTTCATTCTTCTTTGTCTCAGACTCTCACTTAACAATGGGTGGTACTCTATCCTTCTAGAAATTGGAACGTACTCAGAAGTTCCTAGAATTATGAGGTCCAAAGAATTAATTCTGATAATGTACCTATCAAAACTTCATCGTAGTATAAATCATGGAAAATGTACATGTGATACTTGGGAAAAGTTGAGAACATATGCTTCTATACCTTTACAATTGTAGATACCAAACATAGTTTGGTACGAGAAATGGGATAACACTCAAATGCTTCCATTGTGTGTAGAAGCTCTAAGGTTTTATAGCCTAGCATTGTACATATCCCAGTAACGTATGCTTGTATGAGTACACACTAATATAAAACATATCATATAAGGTGTTTTCTCATAAGTATGATTGAATTGGCATAAAACAATAGAAAACATTGGTTAAAGGGTATAATAGCAGGTTTTATGTCATCCATTGTTTTTAAATACAAAGATTGACTTGATAATGAGCTATCTTGTGTTTTAAGTCTTGATTAACTAATCCACAAATTATATACTATGATATTGACTATAAGCACAATTTATTCCAAAGAAACTATATTCTCAACCATCAGCTCATTGTAAATAACATTTTATCAAACCAAAGACATTCATTTCAATACTAACAAGGATCATGAGCATTTAATAATTTGTGAGAGCTAATACATAAATAGAAACAAAGATCCTTCTAATTAATCATTTTACCATATATTTATTGACATAGACCAAACATTTAAATCATGTATTACTTCCAAAATCATAAACCAACTTTATATTATCTTCACACTTGTGATCTATATGACTAGGTGCCAAAGATAGACTTCCAATAACATTAAGAACTTAGCAAAGGATAATATATTGTATATAAAGCATTGCACAATATTTAGCTATATGAGATGATTTTCAAGGTGATATACTTGTGAAATAAAGATTGTTAGGCTACCACTGTAATAGTAAACGACTATTTCTCACAAGAATTGCCAAGAGTGGAATATTGAAGACCTATCTAAAAGGTAACAAAGATACAATTTGTATCAGTTAAATATCTTAGATTCCTTCCCAATGAAATATAGTGATAGCTATAGTAAGTCATCATACTCATATTTAATTTCTCAAATGAATCACCAAACATATGTTTCTTAGGTGTGCCAAGAATGAATTAAATGAAGGCTTGCAACAATAGAATCCAAATGGTGACAAGGAACACTATGAGAAAAATTCAGATGTATCTCAAGAAGTATAAGGTCACAATATATTGAGATATCTCATATTAGTTTAGAATCCATTCTTATCATACTCAAAAACATTTTATGTGCAAAGAAATTAGTACTAGTCGAATTAGTCCTGGAATACAAAGTTCAACTTCACTTTGCAAGTGGATTTGAGAGAAAATATAGATACAAATACTTGCATTACATAACAATGACATACTCCTTTAAGACGTCTGATCCTTAAGAAGGATTAACAATATTTTGTTAAAATATATTTAGTGGTAGTCATATAATGTGATGGAGACATGGCTAGCAATGAACCAACACTTGCCAACTTCAATATTCACCATCACCTATATTCTTTTCTCGAGGGAATTTCGAAGCAAAGGGATTAGAAGTGAGGTTTGTTGGGGTCGTCAGTGAGGCTGATTAGAGCAAGCCATCTCATGAGAAAAGAAACTCAACCTAAGTGAATAATTGGATATCCATGGATGTTCTTGGTTATGTGTTTTTTCTTCTATTGTACGTGTTAGCGTATTCAAACATTAACCCAAAAGATCCTTTGACTATTGGGATTGAAATTCTTCAAGTTTGCACATATACCTTTGTTATGAACTCTATAAAAGAAATATTATGTTGATGTTTTCATACCTATATCATGCAATATATTTGTGTGGAAAAAGACTTAGGTCATTCTCAAGAACCGTGGTTGCATTATAAATATCAACTTTATCCTCTTGTCTAGGTTTTCTACTAGGGTTTGTATTTTTATTCATAGGTAGAATGAAAAAAAAATTAGGTGTTTCTCTCACAATAAGAAAAGATACCTATCATTATATTTTTTCATAGATTCAGATTAACATAGGGATGATAAAATGATTCAACTCATTGTTTTCTATTTTCCAAAGCATTTCAAAGGAATTTAAGTTATCTTTGTACCTACAAGTGGTTTGATACTATTTGTTGGCATCAAAGCATGGAATGTTATTGGATTCTTGCATGCTAGTGATGGAAGAGGCATATAAACAGTATGAGTAAACAATGAAATTATTTTAAACATTTTAATGTTGTTTTCTTCATTCTTATTTGTCTCAGACTCTCACTTAACAATGGGTGGTACTCTATGCTTCTGGAAATTGGAATGTACTCAGAAGTTCCCAGAATTATGAGGTCCAAAGCATTAATTTCTGATAATGTACCTACCAAAACTTCATCCTAGTAGAATTCATGGAAAATGTACATGTGATACTTTGGAAAATATGAGAATCTATGCTTCTATCCCTTTATAATCGTAGATACCAAACATAGTTTGGTATGAGAAATAAGATAACACTCAAATGTTTCCATTTTGTGTAGAATCTCCAAGGTGTTATAGCCTAATGTTGCATATATCCTAGTAATGTATGCTTGTATGAGTAGACACCAATATAAAACATATCATGTAAGGTGTTTTCTCATAAGGATGATTGAATTAGCATAAAACAAAAGAAAACATTGGTTAAAAGGTATAATAGCATGTTTTATGTCATCCATTGTTTTTAAATAGAGAGTTTGACCTGATAATGAGATAACTTGTGTTGTAAGTATTGATTAATTAATCCACAAATTAGATCCTATGATATTGACTATAAGCTCAATTTAAATAAGTCTTTATCAAACCAAAGACATTCATTTCAATACTAACAAGGATCAAGAGGATTTAACAATTTGTGAGAGCTAGTACATAATCAGCAACAAAGATCCTTCTAATTAGTCATTCGGACATATATTTGTTGAACATAGATAAAACATTTTACTCATGTGTTACTTCCAAAATCATAAACCAACTTTAGATTATCTTCACACTTGTGATCTATATGACTAGGCGCCAAAGATAAACTTCCAATAACATTCAGAACTTACTAAAGGATAATTTGTTGTATCTAACGAATTTCACAATATTTACCTAGAGAATATGTTTTTCTAGGTGATATACTTCTGAAATCAAAATGCTCAGGCTACCATTGAAATAGTCAACCAATATGCCTTACAAGAATTGCCGAGAGTGGAGTAATGAAGACCTATTTAAAAGGTAACAAAGATACAATTTGCATCAGTTCTTTCTTAAATTCTTTCTCAATGAATGATAGTGATAGTTGTAGTAAGTCATAATAATCCTATTTATTTTATCAAATTATTTACCAAACAAATGTTGCTTAGGTGTGCCAAGAATGAATTAAATGAAGACTTGCAACAATAGAAACCAAATTGTGACAAGGAACACTATGATCAAAATTCAAATCTATCTCAAGAAGTATAAGGATGCAACATATTGAGATATCTCATATTAGTTTGGCATCCATTATTATCATACTCAGAAACATTTTATGTTCCAATAAATTACGACCATTCGAATTAGTCATGAAACACAAAGTTCAACTTCACTTTGCAAGTTGATTTGAGAGAAAATCTAGTGCCAAATACTTGCATTACATAACAATGATGTACTCCTTTAAGACGTCTAAGCTTTAAGAAGGATTAGCAATATTTTGTTAAAATATATCTAGTGGTTTTCATATAATTTGATGAAGACATGGTTATCAATGAACCAAAACTTGACAACTTCAATAATCACCATCACCTATATTATTTTCTCGAGGGGATTTGGAAGCAAAGGAATTAGAAGTGAGGTTTTTTCTCGCCATCAGTGAGGATGAACAGAGCAAGCCAGACAGTGAGAAAATTAACCCAACCTAATTGAATCATTAGAGACCCATGGATGTGCCTGGTGATGTGTTTTTTCTTCTGTTTTTCGTGCTAGCCTATTCAAGCCTTAACCCAAAAGAGCCTTTGACTATTGGTCTTGAACTTCTTCAAGTTTGCACATATACCTCTGTTATGAACTCTGGAAAAGACATATTATGTTGTTGTTTTCATACCTCTATCATGCAAACTATTTATGTGGAAAGAGACTTAGATCATTCTCAAGAACTGTGGTTGCACTATAAATACCCACTTTATCCTCTTGTCTAGGTTTTCCTACTAGGATTTGTATTTTTATTCATAGGAAAAATGAAAAACACATTTTTAGGTGTTTTTCTTACAATAAGAAAGATACCTATCATTATATTTCATCATAGATTCACATAAACATAGGTATGATAAAATTATTTAGCTCATCGTTTTTCTATTGTCCAAAGCAGTTCAAAGGAATTTAGGTTCTCTTTGTACCTATGAGTGGTCTGATACTAATTGTTAGCATCAAAGGAAGGCATGTTACTGGGATCCTTGCATGCCAGTCATGGCAGAGGCATCTAAAATAGAATGAGTAAACAACGAACTTATTTTAAACATTTTAATGTTGTTTTCTTCATTCATATTTTTCTCAGACTTCGCTTAACAATGGGTGGTACTCTATGCTTCTGGAAGTTAGAACGTACTTAGAATTTCTCCAAATTATGAGGTCCAAAAAATTAATTCTTATAATGTACCTATAAAAAATTCATCCTAGTAGAAATCATGGAAAATGTACATGTGATACTTTGGAAAATAGTAGAACCTATGCTTCTATCCCTTTACAGTTCTAGATACCAATCATAGTTTGGTACGAGAAATTAGATAACACTCAAATGCTTCCATTGTGTGCAGAAGCTCCATGGTGTTATAGGATAACGTTGTACATATACTAGTAATGCACGCTTGTATGAGTAAACACCAATATAAAACATATTATATAATGTGTTTTCACATAAGTATGATTGACTTAGCATAAAACAATAGAAAACATCAGTTAAAAGGTATAATAGTAGGTTTTATGTTATTCATTGTTTTTAAATATAAATATTGACCAGATAATATAAATTAGATCCTATGTTGTTGACTGTAATATCAATTTTGTCCAAAGCTACTATATTCTCAACCATTAGCTCAATGTAAATAACATTTTATCAAACCAAAGACATTCATTTCAATACTAACAAGGATCATGAGCATTTAACAATATGTGAGAGATAGTACATAATGAGCTACAAAGACCCTTCTAATTAATCATTCATCCATATATTTATTGAAAATAGATAAAACTTCTTACTCATGTATTACTTCCAAAATCATAAACCAACTTTAGATTTTCTTCAGAATTGTGATCTATATGACTAGGAGCCAAAGATAAAATTTCAATAACATTCATAACTTATTGAAGGATAACCTGTTGTATCTAAAGCATTGCACAATATTGATCTATAGAACATGTTCTTCAAGGTGATATATGAAATCAAAATGCTTAGGCTACCACTTAAATAGTCAACCAATATTCCTTACACAAATTTCCAAGAGTGGAGTAACGAAGACCTATCTAAAATGTAACAAAGATACAATTTGTATTAGTTATATCTTATATCCCCACCTAATGAAAGATAGTGATAGTTGTAGTAAGTCATCATACTCATATTTAATTTATCAAATGATTTACCAAACAAATGTTGCTTAGGTGTGCCAAGAATGAATTAAATGAAGACTTGCAACAATAGAAACCAAATAGTGACAAGGAACACTATGATCAAAATTTAGATCTATCTAAAGAAGTGTAAGGTCACAATATATTGAGATATCTCATATTAGTTTGGAATCCATTCTTATCATACTAAGAAACATTTTATGTGCCAGGAAATCAGTACCATTCAAATTAGTCTTGAAATACAAAGTTCAACTTCACTTTTCAAATGGATTTAAGAGAAAATCTAGTGCCAATTACTTGCATTACATAACAATGATGTACTCCTTTAAGACCTCCGAGCTTTAGGAAGGATTAACAATATTTTGTTAAAAGAGATTTAGTGGTTTTCATATAATGTGATGAATACATGGTTAGCAATGAACCAACAATTGATAACTTCAATATTAACCATCACCTATATTATTTTCTTGAGGGGATTTGGAAGCAAAGGGATTAGAAGTGAGGTTTGTTGGAGACACCAGTGAGGCTGAGAAGAGCAAGCTAACCTGTGAGAAAAGAAACCCAACCTAACTGAATAATTGGATACTCGTGGATGCACCTGGTGATGTGTTTTTTCTTTTGTTGTTTGTGGTATCCTATTCAATCCTTAACCCAAAAGAACCTTTGACTATTGGTCTTGAGCTTCTTCAAGTTTTCACATATATTTTTGTTATGAACTCTAGAAAATATATATTATGTTTTTGTTTTCATACCTATATCACGCAAACTATTTGTGTGGCAAAAGACTTGGCTCATTTTCAAGAACTGTGGTTGCACTATAAATATCCACTTTATCCTCTTCTCTAGGTTTTTCTACTAGGATTTGCATTTTTATTCATGGGTAGAATGAAAAACACATTTTACGGTGTTTTTCTCACAATCAGAAAATATACCTATCATTATATTTCATCATAAATTCACATAAACATAAGGATGATAAAATAATTAAGCTCACCATTTTTCTATTGTACAAAGAATTTCAAAGGAATTTAGGTTCTCTTTGTAACTACGAGTGGTCTAATACTATTTTTTTGCATAAAAGAAGAGCATGTTACGGGGATTCTCACATGCCAATCATGGAAAAGGCATATGAAAAAATATGAATAAACAATGAACTTATTTTAAACATTTTAATGTTGTTTTCTTCATTCTTCTTTGTCTCAGACTCTCACTTAACAATGGGCGGTACTCTATCCTTCTGGAAATTGGAATGTACTCAGAAGTTCCCAGAATTATGAGGTCCAAACAAATAATTTTTTGATAATGTACCTATAAAAACTTCATCCTAGTAGAAATCATGAAAAATGTACATGTGATACTTTTGAAAATATGAGAACCTATGCTTCTATACCTTTACAACTGTAGATAACAAACATAGTTTAGTACAAGAAATCAGATAACACTCAAATGCTTCCATTGTGTGTAGAAGCTCCAAGGTTTTATAGACTAGCGTATTACATGTCCTATTAATGTACACTTGTATGAGTAGACACTAATATAAAACATATAATATAAGGTGTTTTCTCATACGTATGATTGAATTAACATAAAAAAATAGAAATCATCGATTAAAAGGTATAATAGCAAGTTTTATGTCATCCATTATTTTTAAATACATAGATTGACTTGATAATGAGCTAGCTTGTGTTGTAAGTATTAATCAATTAATACATAAATTAAATCCTATGATATTTACTATAAGATCAATCTATTCCAAAGAAACTATATTCTCAACCATTAGCTCATTGTAAATAACATTTTATCAAACCAAAGACATTCATTTCAATACCAACAAGGATCACGAACATTTAACAATTTGTGAGAGCTAGTACATAATGAGAAACAAATATCCTTCTAATTAATCATTAGACCATATATTTATTGAAATAGATCAAACATTTTACTCGTGTATTACTTCTAAAATAATAAACCAACTTTAGATTATCTTCATACTTGTGATCTATATGGCTAGGCGCCAAAGATAAAGTTCCAATAACATTAAGAACTTAGCAAAGGATAATCTATTGTATCTAAAGCATTGCACAATATTTAGCATATGAGATGTTTTTCAAGGTGATATACTTGTGAAATCAAGATTCTTAGGCTACCACTATAATAGTCAATGAGTATTCCTTACAAGAATTTCCAAGAATGGAATAATCAAGACCTATCTAAAAGGTAACAAAGATACAAATTGTATTAGTTAAATATGTTAGATTCCTTCCAAATGAAAGATAGTGATAGCTGTAGTAAGTCATCATACGCATATTTAATTTATCAAATGATATACCAAACAAATGTTTCTTAGGCGTGCCAAGAATGAATTAAATGAATACTTGCAACAATAGAAACCAAATGGTGACAAGGAACACTACACTCAAAATTCAAATGTATCTCAAGAAGTATAAGGTCAGAATATATTGAGATATCTCATATTAGTTTGGCATCCAATCTTATCATACTTGAAAACATTTTATGTGCAAATAAATTAGTACCAGTCGAATTAGTCCTGGAATGCAAAGTTCAAGCTCACTTTGCAAGTGGATTTGAGAGAAAATATAGTGCCAAATACTTGGATTACATAACAATGATGTACTCCTTTAAGACGTCTGAGCCTTAAGAAGGATTAACATTAATTTTTAAAAGAGATTTAATGGTTGTCATATAATGTGATGAAGACATGGTTAGTAATGAACCAACACTTAACAACTTCAATATTCACCATCACCTATATTGTTTTCTCAAGGGGATTTCGAAGTGAAGGGATTAGAAGTGAGGTTTGTTGGGGCCATCAGTGAGGCTGAGCAGAGAAAGCCATCTCGTGAGAAGAGAAACCCAACCTAAGTGAATCATTGGATACCCATGGATGCACCCAGTGATGTGTTTTTTCTTTTGTTGTCTGTGTTAGCATATTCAATCCTTAACCCAAAAGAGCATTGACTATTGGTCTTGAACTTCTTTAAGTTTGCACATATACCTCTATTATGAACTCTATAAAAGACATATTATGTTGATGTTTTCATACCTCTATCATGCAAACTATTTGTGTGGAAAAAGACTTAGGTCATTGTGAAGAACTGTGGTTGCACTATAAATATCAAATTTATCCTCTTGTCTAGGTTTTTATATTAGGATTTGTAACTTTATTCATAGGTAGAATGAAAAAAAAAACTTTAGGTGTTTTTCTCAAAATAAGAAAAGATACCTATCATTTTATTTCATCATAGATTCGCATTAACATAGGGATGATAAAATGATTCATCTCACCCTTTTCTATTTTCCAAAGTGGTTCGAAGCAATTTAAGTTCTCTTTGTACATATGAGTGGTCTGATACTATTTGTTGGCATCAAAGCAGGGCATGTTACTAGGATTCTTGCATGCCAGTCATGGTAGAGGCATATCAAACAGTATGAGTAAATGATGAAATTATTTTAAATATTTTAATGTTGTTTTCTTCATTCTTATTTGTCTCAGACTCTCACTTAACAATGGGTGGTACTCCATGCTTATGTAAATTGGAATGTACTCACAAGTTCCCATAATTGTGAGGTCCAAAGCATTAATTTATGATAATGTACCTATAAAAACTTCATCCTTGTAGAAATCATAGAAAATGTAGATGTGATACTTTGGAAAATATGAGAACCTATGCTTCTATCCCTTTACAATTGTAGATACCAAACATAGTTTGGTACAAGAAATCAGATAACACTCAAATGCTTCCATTGTGTGTAGAAGCTCCAAGGTGTTATAGCCTAATGTTGCACATATCCTAGTAATGTATTCTTGTATGAGTAGAAACCAATATAAAACATATCATATAAGGTTTTTTCTCATAAGGATGATTGAATTAGCATAAAACAATAGAAACCATCGGTTAAAACGTATAATAGCAAGTTTTATGTCATCCATTGTTTTTAAATATATAGTTTGACCTGATAATGAGATAGCTTGTGTTGTAAGTATTGATTAATTAATCCACAAATTAGATCCTATGATATTGACTATAATCTCAATTTAGTCCAAAGCTACTATATTCTCAACCATTAGCTCAATGTAAATAACATTTTATCAAACCAAAGACATTCATTTCAATACTAACAAGGATCATGACCATTTAACAATTTGTGAGAGCTAGTACGTAATGAGCAACAAAGATCCTTATAATTAATCATTCAGACATATATTTATTGAACATAGATCAAACATTTTACTCATGTATTACTTCCAAAATCATATACCAACTTTAGATCATCTTCACAATTCTGATCTATATGACTAGGCGCCAAAGATAAACTTCCAATAACATTCAGAACTTACTGAAGGATAACCTGTTGTATCTAAATCATTGCACAATATTTAGATAGAGGGGATGTTTTTCAAGGTGATATACTTCTGAAATCAAAATGCTTAGGATACGACTGAAAAATTCAACCAATATGGTTTACAAGAATTGTCAAGAGTGGACTAATGAAGACCTATCTAAAAGGTAACAAAGATACAATTTGTATTAGTTCTATCTTAGATGCCTGCTCAATGAATGATAGTGATAGTTGTAGTAAGTCATAATAATCATATTTAATTTATCAAATGATTTAGCAAATAGATGTTGCTTAGGTGTTCTAATAATTAATTAAATTAAGACTTTCAACAATAGAAACCAAATAGCGACATGGAACACTATAATCAAAATTCAAATCTATCTTAAGAAGTATAATTTCACAATATATTGAGATATCTCATATTAGTTTGGAATCCATTATTTTCATACTCAGAAACATTTTATGTGCCAAGAAATTAGTACCATTCGAATCAGTCCTGAAATACAAAGTTCAACTTGACTTTGCAAGTGGATTTGAGAGCAAATCTAGTGACAAATACTTGCATTACATAACAATGATGTACTCCTTTAAGACGTCTCAGCTTTAAGAATGATTAAAAATATTTTGTTAAAATATATCTAGTGGTTTTCATATAATGTGATGAAGACATCGTTAGAAATGAACCAACACTTGACAACTTCAATATTGACCATCACCTATATTATTTTGTTGAGGGGATTTGGAATAAAAGGGATTAGAAGAGAGATTTGTTAGGGCCATCAGTGAGGCTGATAAGACCAAGCTAGCCCATGAGAAAAGTAACCCAACCTAACTGAATCATTGGAGACCCGTGGATGCGCATGGTGATGTGTTTTTTCTTCTGTTGTTTGTGCTAGCCTATTCAAGCCTTAAATCAAAAGAGCCTTTGAGTATTGGTCTTGAACTTCTTCAAGTTTGATTATATACCTCTGTTATGAACTCTGGGAAAGACATATTATGTTGTTGTTTTCATACCTATATCATGCAAACTATTTGTTTGGAAAAATATTTAAGTCATTCTCATGAACTATGGTTTCACTATAAATATCCACTTTATCTTCTTGTCTAGGTTTTTCTACTAGGATTTGTATTTTTACTCATAGGTAGAATGAAAAACACATTTTTAGGTGTTTCTCTCACAATAAGAAAAGATACCTATCATTATATTTCGTCATATATTCACATAAGAATAGGGATGATAAAATGATTCATCTCACCATTTTTCTATTGTCAAAAGTAGTTCAATGGAATTTAGGTTCTCTTTATACCTATGAGTGGTCTGATACTATTTGTTGGCATCAAAGCAAGGCATGTTACTGGGATTCTTGCATGCCTGTCATGGTAGAGGAATCTGAAATAGTATGAGTAAATAATGAACTTATTTTAAACATTTTAATGTTGTTTTCTTCATTCTTCGTTTTCTCAGACTCTCGCTTAACAATGGGTGGTACTCTATGCTTCTAGAAATTGGAATGTACTCAGAATTTCTCCGAATTATTAGGTCCAAAGCATTAATTCTTATCATGTACCTAACAAAACTTCATCCTAGTAGAAATCATGGAAAATTTACATGTGATAGTTTGGCAAATATGAGAACCTATGCTTCTATCCCTTTACAATTGTAGATAACAAACATAGTTTGGTACCAGAAATTAGATAAAACTCAAATGCTTCCATTGTGTGCAGAAGCTCCAAGGTGTTATAGCCTAACATTGTACATATCCTAGTAATGCATGCTTGTATGAGTATACACCAATATAAAACATATAATATAAGGTGTTTTCACATAAGTATGATTGAATTAGCATAAAACAATAAAAAAACACCAATTAAAAGGTATGATAGTAGGTTTTATGTCATCCATTGTTTTTAAATACAAAGATTGACCTGATAATGAGCTAGCTTGTATTGTAAGTCTTGATTAATTAATCCACAAATTATATCCTATGATGTTGACTGTAATATCAATTTAGTACAAAGCTACTATATTCTCAACCATTAGCTCAATGTAAATAACATTTTATCAAACCAAAGACATTCATTTCAATACTAACAAGGATCATGAGCATTTAACAATTTGTGAGAGCTAGTACATAATGAGCAACAAAGATCCTTATAATTAATCATTCAGCTATATATTTATTGAACATAAATAAAAAAATTTACTCATGGATTACTTCCAAAATCATAAACCAAGTTTATATTATCTTCACACTTGTGATATATATGACTGGGCGCTAAACATAAACTTTCAACAACCTTTAGAACTTACTGAAGGATAACCTATTGTATCTAAATCATTCGACAATATTTATCTAGAGGAGATGTTTTTCAAGGTGATATATTTCTGAAATAAAAATGCTTAGTCTACCACTGAAATAGTCAACCAATATGCCTTACACGAATTGCCAAGAGTGGAGTAATGAAGACCTATCTAAAAGGTAACAAAGATATACTTTGTATCAATTCTATCTTAGATTCCTGCCCAATGAAAGATACTGATAGTTGTATTAAGTCATCATACTCATATTTAATTTATCAAGTGATTTACCAAACAAATGTTTCTTAGGTGTGCCAAGAATGAATTAAATGAAGACTTGCAACAATAGAAACCAAATAGTGACAAGGAACACTATGATCAAAATTTAGATCTATCTCAAGAAGTATAAGGTCACAATATATTGAGATATCTCATATTAGTTTGGCATCCATTATTATCATACTAAGAAACATTTTATGTGCCAAGAAATTAGTACCATTCGAATTAGTCCTGAAATAGAAAGTTCAACTTCACTTTGCAAGTGGATTTAAGAGAAAATCTAGTGTCAAATACTTGCACTACATAACAATTATGTACTCCTTTAAGACCTCTGGGCTTTAAGAAGGATTAACAATATTTTATTGAAATAGATTTAGTGGTTGTCATATAATGTGATGAAGACATGGTTAGCAATGGACCAACACTTGATAACTTCAATATTCACCATCACCTATATATTATTTTCTTGAGGGGATTTGGAAGCAAAAGGATTAGAAGCGAGGTTTGTTGGGGCCATCATGAGGATGAGAAGAGCAAGCCGACCTGTTAGAAACGAAACCCAACCTAACTGAATCATTGGAGACTCATGGATGGGCATAGTTATGTGTTTTTTCTTCTGTTGTTTGTGGTATCCTATTCAAGCCTTAACCCAAAATAGCCTTTGACTATTGGTCTTGAACTTCTTCCATTTTGCACATATACCTCTATTATGAAGTCTGGAAAAGACATATTATGTTGTTTTTTTCATACCTCTATCATGCAAACTATTTGTGTGGAAAAAGACTCAGGTCATTCTCAAGAACCGTGGTTGCACTATAAATATCCACTTTATCCTCTTGTCTAGTTTTTTCTACTAGGGTTTGTATTTTTATTCATAGGTAGAATGAAAAACACATTTTTAGGTGTTTTTCTCATAATAAGAAAAGATACCTATCATTATATTTCATCATAGATTCACATAAACATAGGGATGATAAAATGATTCATCTCACAGTTTTTCTATTTTCCAAATAAGTTCGAAGGGATTTAGGTTCTCTTTGTACCTACGAGTGGTTTGATATGATTTGTTTTGCATCAAAGAAAGGCATGTTACTAGGATTCTTGCATGCCAGTCATGACAGAGGCATATGAAATAGTATGAGTAAACAATGAACTTATTTTAAACATTTTAATGTTTTTTTCTTCATTCTTATTTGTCTCAGACTCTCACTTAACAATGGGTGGTACTCTATTCTTATGGAAATTGGAATGTACTTAGAAGTTCCCAGAATTATGATGTCCAAAGCATTAATTATAATAATGTACCTATCAACACTTCATCCTAGTAGAAATCATGGAAAATGTACATGTGATACTTTGGAAAATGTGAGAACCTATGCTTCTATCCCTTTGAAATTGTAGATGCTAAACATATTTTGGTACAAGAAATCATATAGCACTCAAATGATTCCTTTGTGTGCAGAAGCTCCGAGGTGTTATAAACTAGCGTTGTACATATCCTAATGTATGCTTGTATGAGTAGACACGAATATAAAACATATCATATAAGGTATTTTCTCATAAGTATGATTGAATTAGCATATAACAATAGAAACCATCGGTTAAAAGGTATATTAACAAGTTTTATGTCATCCATTGTTTTTAAATACAAAGATTGACCTGATAATGATATAGCTTGTGTAGTAAGTATTGATTAATTAATACACAAATTAGGACCTATGATGTTGACTATAAGCTCAATTTAGTCCAAAGAAACTATATTGTCAACCATTATCTCAATGTAAATAACATTTTATTAAACCAAAGACATTCATTTCAATACTAACAAGGATCATGAACATTTAACAATTTGTGAGAGCTAGTACATAATGAGCAACAAAGATCCTTCTAATTAATCATTCAGCCATATATTTATTGAACATAGATCAAACATTTTACTCATGTATTACTTCCAAAATCATAAACCAACTTTATATTATCTTCATACATGTGATCTATATGACTAGGCGCCAAACTTATAAACTTCCAATAACATTCAGAACTTACCAAAGGATAATATGTTGTATCTAAATAATTGCACAATATTTAGATAGAGGAGATGTTTTTCAAGGTGATATACTTATGAAATCAAAATGCTTAGGCTACCACTGAAATAGTCAACCCATATGCCTTATAATAATTGTCAAGAGTGGAGTAATGAAGACCTATCTAAAAGGTAACAAAGATACAATTTGTATCAGTTCTATCTTAGAGACCTTCCCAATGAAATATAGTGATAGTTGTAGTAAGTCATCATACTCATATTTAATTTATCAAATGATTTACCAAATAGATGTTTGTTAGGTGTGCCAATAATAAATTAAATGAAGACTTGCAACAGTAGAAACCAAATGGTGACAAAGAACACTATGATCAAAATTCAGATATATCCCAAGAATTATAAGGTCATAATACATTGAGATATCTCATATTAGATTGGAATCAATTATTATCATACTCAAAAACATTTTTTGTGCCAAGAAATTAGTACCAAATACAAAGTTCAACTTCACTTTGCAAGTGGATTTGAGAGCACATATAGTGCCAAATACTTGCATTAGATAACAATGATTTACTCGTTTAAGACGTATGAGCTTTAAGAAGGATTAATTATATTTTGCTAAAATAGATATGGTGGTTGTCATATAATGTGATGAAGAAATGGTTAGCAATGAACCAACACTTGACAAATTCAATATAACTTATAGTGACAACCTAATATATCACATCCGAAATGTGTTTAGAGTCTTGTCAATGTGAACCTTTTATTGTTATCAACCCATCAAATGATGCAAATTGTGATAAATAGGATTGTCATATGTATATCACTGATCAAGCAAATTATGAGGGACAAATAAGAAAATGACATACTAATAGTGTTGAATAATGAGCAAACTTAGTTTTGTGTTATATTTGAAATATTAATACTCAGGAAAAACATTGGCATAAATACATCATCATGCTATCATTTGTGAATTTGAATATGGATTAATATGAATATAGGACTTTGAGTGTAGTATGTTTATTAAATGAAGAACACAATAGTCAATTTGATTTTCAAAGGGCCAAATTGAACCAATTCATGGGATTACTAACAAGCCTTGTCAAATTGTTGAATTATCTATCAGGCTACGATACTCAATTTGTTCATGGATATGTAGGGATTCTTGTATAGTATGGATATGGTCCTCATTCATGCTTTTAAAATATAAGGAATGAGTATATGGTAGATATTAGATACCACTATTATGAAATTATGTCATCTTGTATCGATTAAAACACTAAAAACGAAAGAAAAATGAAAGGGAATAACACAATATGAAGGCTAACTTGTATTGAAACTAATATGGAAATAAATACATCAAATTATCAAAAATGTAAGATCAATATTGCATGACAACAACAAATATTATATATGCATATATACAAAAAAACACATTGTCTTGTTATGCAACAAAAACGATGTAACTTATGGTACTGACATTGTGTTCTTCATAGCATTCACAATAGTAAACAAAAGGAGAATCTAAGTTCCTACTAGATATATTCCAAAATATGCAGACATATTGTCCCAACAACAGAATACAAAACATAAAGACCTCTTTATTTCCCTAGAGATGTCCCATAACCCTTTCCATCCACAAATTTTTGGTTGGATTCCACTTCATTCTGCACTCGGACTTCGAAGGCCATAGTTGCTACCTGAATCTCAACGTAAGTCAGTCTATCCGCGAGCTCTTGGATGGCATGGATTGCTCCCAACATCGGGATTCCTCAGCAGTTTCTTACTCAATCTGAATTGATCTCACTTCATGGAGGTCCTATGCAACCTGCTCAAAACATTCCCTCATGTCATGTCTTGACATTTTTCAACACCAAAAGTGTTGACCTTTCCAAACACCTAGGAGTTCTAAGTGGCATTAACTAATTAAATTAGGGAATTTTGCTAAAATATTTATTTAGGAGGCTTGTACTTAGTTTGATTTCTGGTCATTATTAATTAATGTGCAATTAAATATGTGGAAATAAGTTTCCATGTCAGGAGGGCGCACTTGGGAAATCCAACTTTCCTAGGAAGATAATTAGAAACTGTCAAGGGACTGGCGAAAGAAAGCAACAAAAAAAGAGGGAAAGTATAAAAACCCAATAAAATTTGTCATAAGAAAAAAAATGAAACTAAGGAGGGCACAATTTCCATTTAGAGGTTCAGTCACAAAAGCAGAAGTGCATAAAAACTGTCATAACAAAAAGTGGAAACTTTGGGCCAGAGGAGGGCGTAGTTTCCATTTAGAGGTTCAGTCACAAAAGCAGGAAGTGCAGAAAAGATGTCATAGGAAAAAGAAGGAAACTATGGACCTAAGGATGGCACATTTTCCAAGTTGTATGAAAGGTATTGACAGGGAAACATCTTACAAGACACATACTTTCCATTTTCTCAAGGAGGGCGCACCACTTGGCCACGGTTAGGGTTTAGCAAGGGAAACTTACTCAACATGTGATTGACTTGATCAACAAGTAAACCAAGGCCTATTTAATGATAATTATAACTCCATTTCTTATTTTTATTGATGAATTATTTTTTTTGAGTGAATCCCAACTTCATACTGAGTGATGTGCCTCAGTCTCTTGGGATATGCTCCCCAAGTCCATTTCCCCTCTCTTCTTTCTCCCCTTCCATTTTAATTGAAAGTGATGGTGAGATAAGGATCAAAACCCTAATATTCATATCATACCTCTATAGCATCCAATCCACCCATTGAAGAAAATATCCAGTGAAGGGAACTTCACCTACGCTCCAGTCCCAAGCTTGGTGCTAGTTTTGGGTCTCTCATCCTCAGTTTTGGACCGCCTTTTGAAGAGATCAGTCCTCCAAAAATATTCATGATATGATAATATGAAAACAATTCATTATTAATTCTGTAATTCAGTAATTTTTCTGTTCCATAGAGCTCTCATGTTAAGTTTTCATGAGTGAGCCTTTTATTGCCCCCTTGATGAGGTTTTTATCAGTTTTATGGAATAAGAATGAAGTAATATCCATGGGAAGAGTTATTACATGAAATGGTGTGTAAAAAATGATATATTATTCTTATTAATACATCATTATCAGGTATGAATTAAATTTGGTCCGAAATTCATCAATTTATGCACACCCGTGCTAGTTGAGTAGGAAAATTCTACTAGTTTTACAGTTTTCATAATTATGGAAATTTTATGCATTCAAATTTCATTCCAAAAGTTTTTGGAGGAAGTTAAGTCACCAAAATACCTATTAAAACTCTCAAACAATGTTTTTTTTTAGTTCGTACCACGTTTTTACACCCATATTTGCGGAGGGTCTACCTATGCCAAAACAACTAGTTTTGCCCAAATCTTTCCAATCAACCCCAAATACTTCTAGATATGTTCCTGAATTTATGAAAATTAATTTTATGATTATTATCTATCTGATAAAACCTATAAACATTGCACAAACCCCTGGTTGAATGTATGCAAAATTTCTTCTTAGTTGCACGATTGGGAAACCCAGAAGCGTGGAAGTAGGTCTCAACGAAGCTGATTCTGAAACCTAAATGGTCCCGAATTTACATGTGTTAGGAAAGGAAATTTCCTTGGCCTAAATTTTCCTTGGTTTCTTCCATCAGCTTGCTTCCCTGTTTACAAAATTATAAGGAACATTCCCCTTTTTGCCTAGTATCAAGAATTGACTGGTTAAGTGAAAATGTTTCATTTATAATTTTTATCAAATTTGCAGAAAATTTAATATCCTAATATAATATCAGATCAGGGATATTACATTGGTATCATAGCATGGTCCTCCATACCTGCTCTTAATATTCCTTAATGGGTCCAAAATTTAATTCTAATTCTAGAAGGAAGGCCTCTGAAGAAGAGGAAATTGAATCTATGGAAGGGAGATTCCACGAAGATATGGATGAGAAGGATGAGTTCAGAAATTTTGTGAGAAATATTTTGAAAGGGATGCAATAATTTTTTTTCCAATATCATTTAGTTTTGTCAAGAGACTAGAGTGTTCCTAGCTAAGCAGTTGGGTGTTAAAGATGGAGAAGGGAGCAACATTGGCTCCCAGAATGAAGAGTGAAAGATCATAGGTAGATCTATATTCTCTAATACTGGACCTTAAAATAGGCCTCTAGAATATAAATATGAACATAATTTCCAGCCCCAGCCCACCATTACTAATTTCACGGAATTCCCAAAGGAAGACCTTGAAGTGCAAATTGAAACAGTTGCTTCATGGGAGGAGAAATTTGTTGCATATCAAACTTTGAGTGAGGAGTGAAAAAGGGTTCTATCATTCATAGAATTTTGTGAAAATCAATATAGAGCAAAACCAAGAAAAATTCAAAGGCTTCCATATTAGAATTTTGAGTTGAGGAATTCCATTGGTAGAATTACCTTACCTTACTTTGATGGCACTTCCAATTGCACAGTAAGCTCTTGGAATCAGAAACTGGACACCTATTTCCAACTGCATCCTATGGAAGAGAAGGATTACATCAAGTTGGAAGCCTTACATATTGATGGGGAGGCCAATGATTAGTCATTTCATGGAACGAATAACTTGGGCCATGATCAAGTAGTTACCTATGAAGAATTCACCCAGATATTGGTAGAAAGGTTTGATTGGAGAGATCCTGACATTTCTTTTTGTGAATTAGAACATATTAGACAAGTGGGAACTCTTGAAGCTTACATTTTAGAATTCCAAAACGTAGTAGTGATGTTCATTGATATCCTAGCATCTAGGCTGATCCTTTTTTTTACAGAAGGACTAGATGAACCTCTGAAAGGGCTAGTGAAAGCTTACCGACCCACAACTCTATAAGAAGTAGTGAGCAGAACTAGAGACCTGCAAAATTCCATTCCTAGGACCAAGTATCCTCCTAGACCTTCCATGCCTCTTAAATTGTAGAATCAAATACCTTCAGTGAGGAAATTTCCTACCCTTGGAAAGAAATATTACTCCTACAAGGATCAGGATGAGCTGAGGGAGAAGAAGCTTTGTTTTTCCTGCTAAGAACCTTGGGTTCTAGGCCACAAGTATGTCAAGGGGAAGGAACACTATATTGAAGTGTTATCCAAAAGTGATGAGGATATGGTAGAAGACGTTGATATGGATGATGGAGAATATGAAATAGATAAAGAAGAGGAGCATCTCCCTCAAACCAACAAAAAAATTGCAGTACTCAATAGAGTGCCCCGGTTCCATACATTGAGGCTGAAAGGAGTACTGCAAGGCCAAATAATCACAGTTGTTGTTGATGGGGGTTCCACCCACAATTTTATTGATGCAACCCTGGTGAAGAAAAGAGAAATTCCAACTGAGTCCTTTGAAGGATTCATTGTGGTCATCCCAGTGAACCATACCATGGAATGCAATCGATGGATTCCAAACATGTAAATGAATTTAGGAGACTACACAGTGAAAGAAAATGTCTATGTTGTCAATGTGGCAGACACCAACATGGTGTTGGGATTTCAATATATGTACTTTATTGGAGAACATTCCATGAATTACAAAATACCCCAAATAAGTTTCAAAGATGATGAAGGGAAATCGGTAGTTTTGAAGGGTATGAATACTTACCCAAGACAATTAATTTTTAACAACAGTATGAGATCCATTCTAAGGACTGGGGACATTGAATGGGCTGGAGTGTCATATTACCAATGAGGTAACTACAATAAAAGTTTCCTACCAGCCCAAAGACATAAAAAAATATGTTGCACAAGCACGAGGGAGCTTTTGAAAAACTTCCACATGGAATACCACCTGACCATGGAATTGAACACAGAATTGAGTTGGAAGTTGGTACACTTCCAATAAAAATCAAACCCTACAAGAATCCAAAGAAAATAAAGGATGATATTGAGAACTCCATCAAGGATCTCCTTGATTTGGGCCTCATTATACCAATCTCCAGTCCTTTTGATTCTTTGGTGGTTCTGGTGAAAAAGAAGGATGGGACACTCAGAATGTGAGTAGACTACTGGACCTTAAACCAGAAAACCATAAAGAACTAGTACCTAGTTCCCCAGATTGGTGAGCTAATGGATGAAATGCAAAATTATTCTAAAAAATAAACATCTTGTCAGGATACCACCAAATCAGAATGAGGGAGGAAGACATACATAATACATCCTTATGTTTTCATTTTGGTCATTTTGATTTTTTGGTCATACCATTTGGCTTGAATAATGCTTCGACAACCTTCCAATCATGCATGAACAAGGTCTTCAGTGAGAAAATTCATAAGTATTTTTGTGTCTTCTTTGATGATATTCGGATTTATAGCAGGGCATGGGAGGAGCACCTACTCCACTTAGATGTGGTGCTCACTATACTTGCATATCTATCCTTCTATGCTAAGTTGTCCAAGTGTGAGTTTGGCATGACTGAATTTCTCTATATCGGCCATGTGATTTGCCAAGAAGGGGTCAAACTACACCAGGAAAAGATAGGGGCCATATTGGGTTGGCCAAGCCCAAGGAACCTCACTGAACTGAGAGGCTTCATTGGTGTTTGTAACTACTACCATAAATTTGTCAAATGATACTCCTAGTTCACTGCACCTTTCATCGATCTAACAAAGAAGGGTGCATTTAGTTGGAATGGGGAGGTTGAACAAGATTTCCAAAAGATGAAGGAGATAATGAGTAGTTGTTTGGTGCTTGATTTACCTGATTTCTCCAAAACCTTTGTGGAGGAATGTGATGCCTTTGGAGAAGGAATTGGAGCTATTCTGATGCAAGAGAGGCACCATATGGCATTTGAGAGAATAAAATTTCAGCCTCTTGAAAGGCTGTATTCAATCTATGACAAGGAGATGTTTGCCATTATGCATGCATTGGCCAAGTTGTGACAATATTTGGTGGGAGGAAAATTCATAGTGAAGATTGATCACAATAGTATTAGACACTTCCTAACCCAAAAATAACTCAATGACAGGCGACAAAAATGGGTGATCAAAGTCCATTCATATGAATTTGATATTGAGTAAAAAGGGGAAGATGAATGTTGTGGTTGATGCACTTTCCTGCAAGCCCACACTCTCTTTTTTGCAGATTCTAACTAGGTGGAAGATACAGTTAGGAACCGAATATTCAAAGAATCGATTTGCTTGTGACATTTTTGATGGGGTAAGACAGAATGAAGAATACAAGGTACATGATGACCTCATATACTACAAAAATAGAATCTTCTTAGTGCCCAAATCTACACTAAAGAGAAAGATTATAGAAGCTACACATGATGCACTAGTGGCTATCCGCCCTGGTTTTTGGAAGACTTACCAAAATGTAAGAGAGGGATTCACCTGGAAGGGTATCAAGAAAATGTTCTCATGCATGTGAGGAAATGTATGTGCATTCCAGCAGAACAAACTGGAGCACACACACCCTACCGGAATCCTCTAGCCTCTTCCTATTCCAAAACAAAAATGGGAGAGTGTCTCCATGGACTTCATCATTGGGCTGCCAAAGTATCAAGGAAAATACAAAATTTATGTGGTGGTTGACATATTGACCAAATCTGTACACTTCTTTGCAATCACCTCCACTATTTCAGCTAGTGAAGTTGCTGCTCTATTTTTTAAGGATATTTTCTGGATGCATGGATTGCCTAGAACCATAATTAGTGACCAGGACAAAACATTCAATAGTTATTTTTGGCAATCTATGTTCGAGATGGTGGGAACAAACTTGAATATGAGCACAAGCTATCAACCCCAAATAGATGGACAAAATAAAAGGGTGAATCCGTGGCTTGAAGGGTACCTCCATAAATATTCCATGGGACAACAAAGAGCTTGGGCCACCTGGATGCACCTAGGAGAGTTCTACGATAAATCTTCATCTCTCTATCAGAGTGACCACATTTATGTCCTTTTATGGGTATGGGGCTCCATATTTTGCATATTTAATGTTTGGAGACTGCAAATCCGAAACATATAAAGATTGGTTACAGGAAAACCAAGGCATTCTAAGGGAATTACAAGAGAATTTGCAAGTGGCACAGAAATGGCATAAAATGTATGTAGATAAGGTGTTGACATGAAAACATTAAATGGAAACATCTCACAAGACACATACCTTCCATTTTCTCAAGGAGGGTGCACCACTTGGCCAGGGTTAGGGTTTAACAAGGGAAACTTGCTCAACAGGTGATTGAATTGCTCAACAATTTAACCAGGGTATATTTAATGATAATTCAAGCTCCATTTATTATTTTTGTTCATGAATTATTATTTTTACTGAATCCCAACTTCATACTGAGTGATGTGCCTTAGTCTCTTGGGAGATTCACCCCAAGTCCCTTTACCCTCTCTTCTTTCTCCCCTTCCATTTTCAGTACACGAAATGGTGAGCTAAGGATAAACACCCTAAGATTCAGATCACACCTCTACATTATTCAATCCATCCATTGAATATGAGCTCCAGTGAAGGTAACTTCACCTACTCTCCAATCCTAAGCTTGGTGCTAGTTTTGGGCCTCTCATCCTCAGTTTTGGACCCCATTTTGAAGAGATAGGTCATACAAAACTATTCATGAAATACTTAGAACAAATCCATTCATTATTAATTCTGTATTTCAGTAATTTTTATGTTCCAGAGAGATATCATGTTAAGTTTCATGAGTGAGCCTTTTATTGCCCCCTTGATGGGGTTTTTATTAGTTTTATGCAATACGAATGAAATAGTGTCCATGGGAAGAAGTATTAAATGATATTATCTGATAAATGATATATTAGTATATTTAATACATAATTACCATGTCTGAATTAAATCTGGTTCAAAAATCATCAATTTATGCACACCCTTGCTAGTTGACTAGGAAAATTCTACTAGTTTTACAATTTTCATCATTCTAGAAGTTATATGCATTAAAATGTCATTATGAAAGTTGTTTTAGGAATATAAATAACCCCAATACCTATCATATCTCTCATACAATTATTTAGTTGAGTTCGTACAACGTTTGGAAATCCATCTTTGCGCAGGGTCTCCCGAGGCCAAAACTGCTAGTTTTGCCCAAATATTTCCAAACAGCCCCAAATACTTCAATATATGTTCCTAAATTTAGAAGAAATAATTTTATTCTTATTAAATGTATGATAAAACCTATGAACATTTCACAAAACCCTATTTGGATGGATGTGAAAGTTCTTCTTAGTTGTATGGTTGGGAAACCCATAAGTGTGGAAGTAGGTATCAGTGGAGCTGATTTTGAAACCTAAATGGTCCCCATTTTAGATGTTCTATGGAATTTAATTTATATTTCCTAATTTTTCCTTGGTCTATTCCATCATCCCACTGCACTATTTACAAAATTATCAGCAACATTCCCCTTTTAGCCTAGTATCAAGAATTGACTGGTTAAGTGCAAAATTTTCATTTATAATTTTTATCAAATTTGCAGAAGAGTTAGTACTTGATATGATATCAAATCAGGGCCATTACACCTCACTTATCATTTTATTCGATGAAGCTAATGCTTCTGAATATTTAACTCCCCTCAGTATACGTCTTAGTGTTGCTAGGCCATACTGCGAGAAGTAAGGCTCACTCTTGTTGGTGGATTCCATGTTATCAGCCTATTTTCATAGGGGCCAATTATATTTGAGGCTCTCTTAGCTATGAATTGATTTATTGAGATGAATGAAGTTAGAGATAAGTTGGAAAGGTCCCTTTTCTATTGCCTAGTGCATGTATATACTGCAGGAATGATCTATCTCATAGGCCTAGTCACTCTTCTTCATAATGGAAACAATCCTATTGGCATGCTCTAAATATCCAGCCTCCACCTCAGCTCTCACCCATGGCTATATTAACATCATCCCGCATGATCTAAAATGGCTTGATGTACTTTCCACATCTCTCACATGGGACGCATAATACTCCATGGATTCTTCAGTTTGTACCTCCTGAACAAAACCCAAATTCCCAACAGGTACCTGGGTTGGTGATTTTCTGACGTACTCTACTTCCATTTCCCTTGAATTTTTTGTTCTTCCAGATTCTCCTTCTTTCACAACAAGGTTCACGATTTCCTGTGTCTACCTTGTGGTTGCTAGTGGTGCCACCTCTTCTATTTCAGTCACCCTGTGTTGGGAATAACTCCACACGATTGTTTTGGATCTCCTGTTAGAGGATCGGGTCCGACACGGTTTCATCCTCATTCAAAAGAAGGACATTCAGTTCCATCCCAATTGCTTTGTTGGCAGATTGATCCACTTTGGAATTTTTCATTCGCAACACATGATAGTAGTTTATATTTCAGAATTTTGAAGCAGTTTCCTTAATTTCGAGAACAATTTTCCTTAACATGATGTTATTCGGCTTTGTTTTCCTAACCATTATGCCAATCAGACTTTGTGAGTCACCTATCATTCTAGCTTACAATATTATTCTTCTTCAAAGTCATTTGAGTCCTTGCAAGAGCGCTAAAGCTTCAACTAAAAAGGCTATGTCCTTCAATGATGGAGAAAAAGATTCTTTTAATATTGCTTGGGGCACACCACCATCCATAATCATTGGAAACAAAGTTTATAGTTCCTCATTGTACATGAGTTTGAGCCCTCATTAGGCATATTCCTCACACCAAGGATTAGTCTCCAGCAAGTAAGAATATCCTCAAATACTGACATGTTTATGAAAAACCATATACCCCAATATAATATAAGAAGAATAGTATAATAATTCTTATATAAATCAGTTTGTGACTAGGTATAAAATCCTCCTTTAAGAGTAAACTTTTCCAATAAGAGTTGAATTCCAACAATCTAAGATGCCAAACCCCACACCCTAAAGGTGTAAGTGAAAAAAATGAATAAATGAGCATCCCTCTCAGCACTATTCCCACATAGTGGGCACCTTCTAGGCCCCTCCTAGATACAATTTTACAAATTGATTCCATACATACACCTTTTTGTTCACTATTCTCATATAATGGGCACCTAGTAGGTCCCTGCCACATACACTTTGGAAATTGATCCCATGCGTGCACCTTTTTCTTCACTGCCAGCTAGAAAAGTAACTTGGTTTTAAGAAAATATTTGAATTTCTAAATATTTTTAAACTACCAAAGAGGATCATTGAAATTATCCTCTTCCTAGATGACCATGTATCCTAGGCTGGGATTATATATTGCATTTACATGAATACCTTTGCAAGTTTGGTAATTTTTTAAGAACACATTTTCATTCATGAATAAGGGGTACTCTACAATAGATAAAGAAACAATTAAAGTAGCTGTTACAATGATCAATGTAGATTTTATGATCTTAACTGTGCCCATATATTTTATTGTTCATATGCAACGATAGTTTATGAATAATAAATGCATTAATGTAATTTGGAACCAAAACTCACAAATTCAGGGAAGCAATTATTGGTATTAGTTATGACCAATTATGAAATATACCCTTATATATGTATAAATAATGGGTAGGTCTCTTCATCAATTTGATCAGACATATGTAGAGAATAATGTTTTAACGAGTATATTTATTACCAACTTTTTTCTTCTTGTTAATAGAAAAATTTGTCTTAAGTTCATTCATGTGTTTGAATTATTTCTTTGGTATTGTATTCGAGATACAACATTCCATTCAAAAGGAGTAAGGGAACATTTAGTCGATTCAATTGTTATCATTGTTAATTAGGTTTTCTTTTGTTGTTGATTAGGTTTTTTCATTGTTAATTAAGCTTTATTTTCAACTTCTATTTATGAGTTATGTTACGATTAATAGTTAACATCGATCTACAAGAATTGCACTCTAAAATTAACCTAAGACTGAGCATCTTCTAGAGGAACATGCCATCATTGATTTTACAAGAATCATTAATAGTTTCATGTGTAGCAAAATCTACATAGAACTAGTATATATCTTTTTAAAATTCCCCATATTGGTCAGACATTCGACATAACTTCCTACGATATCTGATGATCATGCCATACCACCGATGACAAATGTCGTCAACCTTTTTCTTTTTTGTATGTATATATGTTGGATATCTAACATTATTCCCCAATTTTCCGGTGTTCATGCCATACCACCGACAACAAATGTCGTCGGATATCCGACCGTCTATAAAGTATTTTGGGTCGATTATCCGACGGGTCTGTAGTTAGAAATATTTCCTTATGATAAGTATTGGTGGTAGAATATCTGACGTGTATGTATCGAATCTACGACTTGTATATTAATAAATTTTTGGTCAGATATACGACTCGTATCATTGGATATCCGAATAAACCATATTCCTGTAGGATATCCAATGAAAATCAACCGATGTTTATAAAAGTCGGCACTTATTGAATTGTCGACAGATTGATGTCGAAAATAAGACATATATGCTGTCGGATTGTGGGTTCATATTTCATGTGAGAAGAGAGTGAGTGATCTTCTTATATGGTTGTTATTGTATGAACTTGGAAGAGAGCGCGAGAATTTTCTCATTCTTCCTCATAAATCAACCACGGTTCATTGCTAAATATGTTCAGTTGGAGGGTTAGAACCTTAGGATTCCTTCTTATGGCTTTATATTTTTGAAATTTAGAGTGATGTTGTCCTTTTACTTGGGTTGTGACTATCTTGTTGGAATGTGACTCCTTTTCTGTGTGTATGATACATAAATAAGTCTAGTTATGGCATACCATTTTGTAGTGAGACTCCATACATTTAGTCTTCAAGAAATAGTAGTAAGTCGTACCATACTTTCAAGTCCATAAAATAAAAGGACCACGTGTGAGGGTAAATTGATAACTGATTCCTTGAGTTAACTAGTGTCGAACTGCAAGAAGCCATGGCTTCTTCCTTTAACTATATGCATAATATTTTCTTTAAAAAAATTAGAGATTACGTATGATAGATAAGGGTCATCTTTTTTCTATAGTGAAATATTGTTAGTTATATTAATTGCAACTCTATATTCTTGTTAGATAGAGGATGGAATTACCTTGTTCCATTCCTTTCTATAACTTGAAATTAATAACAGGGTATGTTCCCTTTGTGTGAAGTGACATAGGAATGCTTGGTGAAGGAAAGTATTAACCCCAACACCAAAGAGATAATATATGTTTATATATATAATATTCATATGATCTGAGTTATATGTGGTTGAATGAAGTGTATCTACCTTAGTTATGTAATTATTGATTCATTAAGTTTTACAAAGAAATAATTATTTATGCATTGATGTGATAGAGAGGTATTTATGGCATGCTAAGGTCTCCATGTTATTCTCATATTTAAACCAATTATTGCATATAGAAAATAATAAGAACGATGTTGATAAGTTATATACCAACCTTGTCATAAAATGTATGTTCATGAGAGGATTGAGTACCTTTTTTACCTTTATATGTGGAGTTAGTTAATAAATTGATTTTGGTTGATATTTGCTGAAAGGGGTTATGTAAAGTATTATCTTGATACAATATTATAAGTGAAATTTTGTATGCTATAAATTAGCTACATTGAAGGGAACACTTTACATAATAAAGGCACTACATTAACTGCACTTATATAATACCTGACAGTGCAGTTAATGCAGTGCAGTGAAGAGGAAGTGCAGTGCAATTAATGCAGGTTGTATCAATTCATTTTGCTGGATGGTATAATAATAAAGGTATGGAAATTTCTGTGTGAACGTAACCCATCTTGGGTGAAACATGTTATATCTATGTCTCTCTTGTAATGTGTTTAATATTTGCATCTTGTTTAATTATTTAATTATATAATTGTTATTTCTCTACGATTCTATTTTTCTAACAATTGGTGTCAGAGCCAAAAGGTCTATTTCGATGGTAAACTTGCAGGAAAGAAGAGTTCCTAGTTTGAGTGGGAGAAATGGAAAAAGAAGTAAAGTTTAAGGTTGAGAAATTTAATGGACAAAACTACCAGTTATGGAACATGCAAATGGAGGACTATCTATACTAGAAGGATCTATACCTAACATTGAGCAGAAAAACAAAACAACCGGTGACTATGAAGGATGAAGAATAGGAGGTTCCTGACAGAAAGGCACTGGGAACAATACGGTTGTGCTTGGCTTCATCGGCGGATTTCAATATCTCAAAAGAAAAGACAACTGAGGGTGTGATGAGCGCATTGGTTAAGCTCTATGAAAACCATTGATTTCCAACAAGGTATTTTTAGAGAAGAGTTTATTCAATATGAAGATGTCATAAGGTGGATCTGTTGCTGACCATTTAAATGAATTTAATACGCTTACTAGTCAACTAAGTTCTGTAAAAGTGAACTTTGATGATGAGGTTAGGTCTCTTCTAATCTTGTGTTCATTGCAAGAAATCTAGAATAGCTTGGTCATAGTTGTAAGTAACTTTGTCCCTAGTTCAAACAATCTTAAATTCTATTATGTTGTTGGTTTATTCTTAGGGAGGAAATGAGAAGAAAAAGCATAGGTGAGACATCCAGTAATGCGTTGACCATGGAGAGAAGGGGGAGACAAAAGGAGAGAGGAAGGATCCTAGGTAATCATAGCAAGTCTAGAAAGGGAAGATTGAAGTCCATATTTGGAAACATAGAGTGTTGGAACTGTGGTAAGAGAGGACATCTGAGGAAAGACTGCAGAGCTCCAAAGAAGAAAGGAGATGAGCATCAAGAGACCAATAAGGAAGAAAATGTAGTAGGTGATGTGCTACAAGATGCTTTGATTATTGCATTAGATAATACTAGTGATTACTGGGTAGTAAATTCAGGGGCTTCATGTCATGCTACACCCCATAGGAAATTATTTCATGATTATGTTCCAGATGAGTTTGGACATGTTTTATTGGGGGATGATGAACCATGTAAAATTGTTGGAATGGGTAAGGTAAAGATTAAGTCAAATAATGGAAATGAATGGTTGCTAAAAGATGTAAGGCATATTCCTGCTATGAAAATAAATATTATCTCAATAGGGCAGTTGGGAGATAGTGTTTGTTTGTCTACTTTTGGAAAAACATGGTGGGATATCACTAAAGGATAACTAGTAATAGTAAAAGGATATAAGATATGTACATTGTATATATGTCCTCATAATACTGATTATTCTATCTCTGTATCTTCCATAGAAACATGTGAAATGTTGTGGAATTATAGGCTTGGTCATGTGAGTGAGAAGGGGATGCATATTCTCCACTCAAGGAAACTGATTCCAGATATGAAGCAGGTAAGTTTGGAATTATGTGAGAACCGTGTTTAAGGAAAACATCATAGAGTTATATTTCTCGGTGTTGGAAAACAAAAGAAGAGTGAAAAGTTAGAACTTGTGCATACATATGTATGGGGATTGGCTCAGGTACAATATCTTAGTGGCTCTCGTAATTATGTTACTTTTATTGATGACGTAACTAGAAAAACTTGGGTTTATTGCATTAGGCATAAATCTGACGTGGTTGCTACTTTTAAGAAGTGGAAAGATTTGGTTGAGAATGAGATAAGAAACAAGTTGAAATGTCTCAGATATGATAATGGAGGTGAATACTGCAGTAAGAAGTTTGATAGTTATTGTTCATACAATGGGATTCACAGAGATAATACAATCCCTGGAACTCCACAAGAAAATGGTGTGTCAAAAAGGACGAACAAAACGATCATGGAGTGTGCAAGGTGTATGTGATTGCATGCAAGGTTTCCCTCATAGGTTTTGGATGATGTTGTAGATACTGTTGTTTATTTAATAAACATAGGGCCTTCAAGCGCTTTGGATGGTGGAATTCCAAAGGAGGCATGGATAGGTAAAAAGGTAAACTACTCATTTATGAGAACTTTTGGTTGTGAAGCATCTATCCATATTGATAAACAAAATAGAACAAAGATTGAGGCTAAAAAAAAGAAATGTACCTTTATTAGATACAGGGTTGATGATTTTGGTTATCACTTATGGGATTATGAAAATCACAAAATCATTAGGAGTAGAAATGTAGTATTCAATGAAAAGGTTATGTACAAAGATCAGTTGCATGGAAAGAAAGAGGAAAATAAAAACATAGAGTACACAGTGCTTAATGAAATCAAAGAAATTGAAGTTCCAAAGGAACCAAAAAATCAAGAGCAGCAACAAGTGACTCAAACTCCCACAAATGTAAGAATATCTACTAGGTTAAGTGGACCCCTGAATGATTTTCTCCTTCATTATATTATTTATTGATGACTGATTCTAGTGAACCAGAATGTTATGAAGAGGGAATGCAGGTAGAAACTAGAAAGAAGTGGGAGAAAGGCATGGATGAGGATATGGACTCATTGGTAAGAAACCAAAAATGGTATTTGGTTGAGTTTCCTGCAGAAAAAAGAGCATTGCAGAGTAGATGGGTTTACAGGTTAAAGGAAGAAGATGGAGGCATGAAGCGGTACATGGATAGACTTGTTGTAAAGGGGTTTGCACAAAATAAAGGTATAGAATTTGATGAAATATTTTCTCCTGTTGTTAAAAGGATTTAAATTAGGACTATTTTAAGTATAATGATAGTAGAAGATTTGCATCTTGATCAGTTAGATGTAAAAACAATATTTCTCCATGGGCATTTGGAGGAAGAGATTTATATGCAGTAGCTACAGGGGTATCAAGTCAAAGGAAATGAGAATTTTGTTTGCAAATTGAAGAAGAGCTTGTATGTCCTGAAGCAAGCTCCAAGGCATTGGTATTTAAAATTTGATAAGCTTATGACAGAACAAGGTTATAGTAGATGCCATTCTAACCACTGTGTTTATTTCAAGAGGCTTTGATAATGAAAGATATATTATATTGTTATTTTATGTGGATGACATGATTTTTGCATGGTATAACATGCAGGATATAAATGTGCTCAAAAGGAAACTAGCTAAATCATTTGCGACGAAGGATTTGGGTGCTGCAAAGCAAATACCTGGTATGAGAATACCAAGAGATAGGAAAAATTGCAAATTGACATTGTCTCAAGGTGAGTACATAGAAAAGGTGTTGGAGAGGTTTAGAATGAAGAATGTGAAACTGGTTAGTACACCTCTGGCTAGCCATTTCAAGATAAGTAAGGAGATGTGTCCCAAGACACACAAAGAGATAGAATACATTTCCAAGGTTCCCTATTCATCAACGATTGGAAGCTTGATGTATGCCATGGTGTGCACAAGATTAGATATTGCACATGCAGTTGGAGTTGTGAGCAAGTATATGAAAAATCTATGTAAAGAGAATTGGAAAGAAGTACAGTGGATTCTCAGGCATTTGATAGGTAGCACTTCTCATGCGTTATGTTTTGGAGTTTTAGACACTGTTCTACAGGGATATGTTGATTTATATGTGGAAGGTGATAAAGACAACATGAGGAGCACCACAGGGTATGTCTTTACTATGGGTGGAACAACAATAAGTTGGATTTTGAAAATGAAAAAGGTTGTTTCAATTTCAACAATGAAAGCATAGTATGTTGTTGTTACAGAGGTTAGTAAAGAGATGATTTGGTTATAGAGGTTCATGGAGGAATTGAGTAAGAAGTAGGAGAATAGCAAGTTGTATAGTGATAGCTAGAGTGCATGGTTGGTGGATTAAATCATGACTTAGATATGTATGAGGCCAAATATTAATTATTAATGAAATACTAAATTAATTTGTTCAATAATTGCATATAGGAGGATAATTGGGACCAATGTGAAGTGACTTAAGAGAAATGGCAAAAAAACATGAAAAATCAATTAGAAAGTAGGAAAGCAATGAAAATCGGGAAAGTGTCAGAAAGCAAGAAAGAAATGAAAAGCAAGAAAAGTAGAGTTTCCAAAAGAATAAAAATCAAGAAAGCAAGGAAAAGACACTTGAAGCTACAAGTCTCCAATTCAATCAAGGAGGGCACATTGGATGAGCTAGAGGACCTCATAGAATGCCTCTTATCCAAGATGTAGCTTATCCAAGAAGTTATCAGAGCTTATAAAAAGGGGTTGAAATCACACATTCACATCTTTTTCTGGTGATTATTTCAAAATTGAAGAGTTCTAATGCTTTTCAATACTTGTGAGATGTACCCCTTATCACTAGTTGGGAGATGTGTTGCTTATGTTCAGTACACTAGTTTATCAATTTGCTAGAGATTAAGGAGGATAAATAGATATTTGGGAGGATAACACTCATGTTTCTTCATTGATTTTATTGCAGTATTTTCATTACATTTGCAGGTCCATTTTACTTCCACTCACATAGATATCATTCTAGTAGTGTTGAAGACTCCAACAATTTAGTGAGTTTCTGCAATGTTCGGTAATTGTCTATGCTATAGATGGAGGATGGTGAGTTCATGGGTGTTTTATATTGCATCTACAGCCATGTAATCCAAATAATTTCCTTCTCTAATTAATTTAATGGAGTTTCTTCATATTATGCAAATATTATCTCTCTCTCCATGAATATTTCCACTTATGCTCGTTGTGATGTTAATTTTGACTAGTTTTCAGTTTCCAAGAATAAAATAACTTCTGCCTATTGAAATTATTATATGAAGGTTGTTTCTAGAATATAGGACCAATTCAAACTTATCTCATCCCTTAAACTTTCAATTCATGATCTCCTTGTGTTGTTGAGATTCACATGGAATTTAACTAGTTGAGTGGTCCTAGTTTTGTCATTTTCACTCTAGCTTCCAAATTCATCCCAAATCAAATGCAATATTTATTTATATGTTTGAATAGTATCTTGGGGGTTTATACATAGGACAACCACTTCTAAACTGCACCAGGATCCATTGGGTTCCACATAAGTCTTAGGGCCATTTCCTTCAAGCCTTTGGTTTTCCAAAGGAGTCTACCCAGGTGTGATGCAACCCAGAGAATGTGCATATTTCAAAGATGGTAGTTTGATTAGGTTTTTGTAGTTTTTATTTGAATTGTAGCAGGTCCTAACATCCATTTGGGAAAAATTTTGGGAATTTTAATTGTGTTTGAGTCTAGATTTTAAAATCCTTGTCCAAAATTAGTCAAAGTGAACTAGTCCTCTTGAATATCCATTTGGGAACATTATGTTATATTTTTATCATTAAAGCTAGCATTATGATCTTAGGATATTTAATTGAGAGAATAACATGCATAGAAATAAAACACAAAAGACAAGAGACACAAATAATTTTCCTCGGGGAAACCATAAAGGAGAAAACCCCTCAACTTCCTCAAATATAGAATCAGCACCAAAAGTAAAACCTGAAAACATAAAGATGATCTCCTAACAGTAGCAGTCTCTCTCTTGTCCTAGCAAATTCTCTCTCTCACTCATGCGCCCCAATGAGTGAGCGTGTGTGTGATAAATAGAGAGGCTCACTCTCTATTTATATTCTTTCATTCACTTGAAACCCACTCCAACATGTTGGCCTCACTTAACAATTACTTACAAAAGCCGACATCTCTAGGAGTGTCTAATAACCCTAGTGCCCCATAACTTGTGGGGACTTTTCCTCCTCTAACCAATAAGGAGGTTTATCCTTAACACAATGGTGGGGACTATTGTCCCGACTTACAATGACTCACCTAGGGTCAACTTCTCTAGGATAGTCTAATAACCATAGGGCCCCACAACTGCAGGGACTTTAACCCTTGACCAATAGGAGGGTTACCCACAATGACTTGACATGACTTATTTACATTATAGAACCTCCCGATAGGAACATCAGGGTATGACATGACTCAAATACATTATAGACACATCCTAAAATAAACATCGGGGTACAATACATAAGATATACGAATGAATACAATCTTAAGTTACAATTACATCAACACTCCCTCTTAACTAGGAAGGTATTCTCTCAACACAATTTATCAGCACAAGTATTCTTCTCTGTATCATTTGGATCATCATTGAGTCCTCGTCATATTCAAGTCATCTTCATCATTAGATTTGGATCATCATAGGATCTATATCATCAATCGATCTGGATCATCATCACTAGATCTGGATCATCACTCGATCTGGATCATCATCACTAGATCTGGATCAACACTCGATTTGGATCATCATCACGAGTTCTATCTCATGATTCTTCTCGTCATAGGAATTTCTACAGAGCCAGCCCTTTTTCATGCTAGTTGTAGGCCTAGCCTCCATGTAGGTCTTCTTCCAGCACTTATATCTGACCCTAAGTCAGAATGGCTCACCCAACACTTATATTTGATCATGTAGGAACCAATCCTATACTCATATCAGAAAGGCATGCCCAACACTCACATATGACCATGTGGGAACACCTCCCACAACCCTGTTAGAAAGGCCAAGCACTCACATACGCCAACCAATGTTGGAAAGGCTCAGCACTTACACTCGGCCATGTGAGAAACCAATCCTCCATGCCGAAAGGCTCTACACTTACATCTAACAACCAATGTCAGAAAAGCTCAGCACTTATATTCGACCATGCAAGGAACCAATACTTCATGCCGAAAAGGCTCTACACTTACATCTGACAACCAATTTTAGAAAGGATCTGCACTCACATCTGATCATGTAGGAACCAATCCTACAGTCACATCAGAATGGATCTTAGTCCCAGACTGAGCTTTCCTGGTAACTGACCAGGTTCCTCCATTCAAAGAATGGCAACAACCCTTATATCTGATCAAGTGGGAACACATCCCTCAATCACATCAAAATGGCCATGCGCTCACATCTGATCATGTAAGACTACATCTTACGGTTGTATAAAAAAGGCCCTCAATCCTAGACTGAGTATTCCTGGTAACTGACCAAGCACCTCCATTCCAAGAATGGAAATAGCCCTTATATCTGATCATGTAGGAACCAATCCTACAGTCATATCAGAATGGATCAGGACTCATATCTAACATGGAAGGAACCAATCCTCTCACCATGACAGAATGGCTCAGCCCTTACATCTGATCATGGAAGGAACCAATCCTCTCACCATGTCAGAATGGCCCATAGACTCATCATTTCCCCTTGGAAGGAACCTCGATCTGGAGAACACCAAGATTCTCCCTGAAGTACTCAAATTTCACCCTAGCCAATGGATTTGTCAACACGTCAGCTATATGTTCATCCGTCACAACATACTGGAGCTTCACTACTCCCCTCTGCACCATATCCCTGATATAGTGATACTTGATCTCGATATGCTTCGACTTGTCATGGAACACCGAGTTCTTTGACAACTTCACACAACTCTAGTTTTCGTAATGTATACAGGTAGCATCTAACTGGAGATCAAATAAATCAGATAGTATCTTCCTCATCCATACTGCTTCACAACTAGCTGAACAAGCTACAACATACTCTGCTTTAGCTGTACTTAGTTCCACATAGGATTGTTTCCTGCTAAACCAAGAGATCACACCTGATCCCATACTGAAGCAACACCCTGAAGTGCTCTTCCTATCGATGGAACTACCTACCCAATCTGAATCAACATAACCCTCTAGGTTAACCTTCTAATTTACCTCATACTTAAGCCCATAATCAACTGTACCCCTCAGGTACCTCTGAGTATGCTTTGCAGCAACCAAGTGAACATGTCTTGGATCTGTCAGGAACTGGCTCAAGGTGTTCACAGCAAAGCAAATATCTGGTCTCGTGTTCATTAGGTACATCAAGGACCCAATCATCTAACGATACATCGTAGTATCAACTGCTTCTAATGAAGCAACACTTAGTAGCTTCAAGTTCAATGCTATAGGTGTGGTCATGGCCTTGCATTCCACCATCCCAAACCTCTTCAGGATCTCTACTACATGCTTCCCTTGTTCGAGGAATATTCCATCCACATTCTTCCATAGCTCCATGCCTAGAACATAGTGCATTGACACATAATAGGAGCATCATTGATCTTCCTCCTTCAACCTTGAAGCAAAGGTTGGAATCCACTTTACTCTTAGTAAAGCCTAGAGTCATCATTAATCTATCCATCCTGTCATACCATGTCAAACCTCAGGATCTTTTGCAGTCACTCCCTCTGAAGCATCATACTCCCTTTGTCTTTCATACTCTATGCACTGAAACATTCTATACCAGAGTGACAATTAGCTTCCTATGCTACTAATCTTCTATGTATCCATCTAGGATCACTAGATACCAAGATCGTCTATCTTGAACCTTTTCAAAAGTTCTTCTTGCACCCATCTGTGAGCTGCTCATCCTCTATAGGATTTCATCTTCAACCTTGTAGCAAAGGTTAAGATCTTCATCAAGCTCCTCATGTATGTGTTATCCCATGGGTGTCTTCTGAACTCATACAAGGCCTTCTTTCATTTGCACACATGATTCTTCCTGTCATGTGTCTCAACTCCCGCGATGTTTCCATCTATTGCATGATGGAACTACGAACTTCCCTTCATGTATCGATAATGCATCCTAGACATCATTCTTCTTAAACTGGTCTTCCCTTTCTTCTTAAAAGGTTTTGCATCAATGATGTCGCTGCATTTGTCATATTATTTTTTCATCTTGAACTATCGTTACTTGTTCTTTGGAACAAGTCTCATCCTTCTTTGCTTATAGGCATTTATGTATGCGATATTTCCTACAAGTCAAATGCATTTGTATGGTTAGAAACATTTCATAAGGAATATTCATGCTGGAAAATTATTATGCATAAATATATGATCATGTAACTACTTTAGCTAATACAACATTCATCCATATTTTATGAAACGTTTTTAGATTCCTTCCATCTCTACCAGGACAACATTGAGATTGTGCACTAATCCAATATTCCAACAAATAGGTTTCATTCTAGATAAGTAGCAATGGAGATCTATATAGCACCATGAGCTACTTACCCATCACATGCATATTAGTACTATACTGTCATTAATGCAAACATTCTATCATGCAAAATACATCAACTGAATATAAACAAATGCATAACAAAATGATATCATGAAATGACAATTGAATACTTATCTCTATTTGTTTTGTGGGTAGACTCCTTTTTGATCCTTTCACTTCATCATCTTCTTCATTCATGACTTCATCATTTCTTATCCAAACTCTCAAGATGTATAAGAGGTTGTTCAAGAATTGAGTCCTTAATATTCCTCACTACTTGAGGGATCTTCTTTTGATGGTGAGAGCTTGATCTTCAATTGATCCCATCTTCTCTTCTCTTATTATGATTAGAGCTTCTTCTTCTTGTGTGTGCTCTTCCTAGAGTCTGCTGAAAGTAATCACTTCCTTCTGGCACACATTCCTCACATGAATGAATCCCATGATCCTGGGAGGCCATTCAAGGTGGCTATCACCACTTCTGAATTCTCCACTTCTTCTTCTACTACTACAAGTTGTTCGTTGATTTGAGAGAACCTCATAAAGTATGACTGTATGGTCTTTGCATTCCGTATCTTCACATTCTTCAACTAGTTTCTTAAGTTCATATTCCGATTTATGTTCTTCCCTTCAAATAGCTTGGTCAAGGAATCAAACATCTTCGGTGTCTTTAGGGAACACACTTGTGGTACAAGTTGATCTATGATTGAATCAACAATGATCTTCTTGACCTTAACCAAGTTATTCTTGTGTAAGGATTCTAGCCTCATCTCCCTCTGGAACTGGAACCTCTCTACTCATGTAGGTGTCCAATTCATTTTATTTAGAGAGATCATATACTTCCATGCTTGGAAGTTGTCAACTTCACCAAGCTTATCATCAAGCTGATGTGATAGATCACTTTTAAATGAGAACCTCAAATGAAAATAGAAAAAGATTAGATCTTACCAATTTGAGCTGTTCATCCTGGTTCTAGAGCTGGCTAATCTAGGGTTTGTCAGAGAAACCCTAATTTTCAAAACTTGGAATCTTTTAGATCTGATTGGGTAGAAATGTAGATCTCTTCAAGTTGAGCGAATCTGAAGAGGATGGAACCATAACTTGGAGGGATCATATCTCCCAGAATATAGCAAATCTGAGGCTGAATTTTGGACACAGTGTAAATCAGGATGTTATCTTCCACCCCTAAAATTTTCATCTCCTGGTCCTTCACCAATCTTGAAATATAGCGAATGTACCAAAACTTATCAGTTTTAGTATTTTAGGGTTTTTCCAGTTCGGGGTCAAACTAGGGTTTGACTTTCCTGAAGTTTCACCCAACCAAAAATATTGACCCAGGTCTCTAAAATTTGATTTTGATGAGGAGATAAATCCTACGCTAGGCTCACTCAAAAATTCCTCTTCTACAAGAAGCCCTAATTTCCCGCACCAAAACTGAAAAATGCTCAGAATCAAATTCCGCTTCGACACAAAGATGCGCCCTTCAATGGAGAGTCATCCTAGCATACTTTTGATGATGGATTGTGTAGAGAGACCCAAAAATTAAGAATCCCTAGCTTCTACAGCTGCATAATGTCTTCTTCTCAGGTTAGCTCTAATACCATGTTAGATTTTTATCATTCAAGCTAGCATTATGATCTTAGGATATTTAATTGAGAGAATAACATGCATAGCAATAAAACACAAGAGACAAGAGACACAAAGAATTTTCCTCTGGGAAACCATAAAAGAGAAAACCCAGCAAATTCCTCAGAGATAGAATCAACACCAAAATTAAAACCCAAAAACATAAAGATGATCTCCTGACAGCAACAATCTCTCTCTTGTCCCAACAACTTCTCTCTCTCACTCATGCACCCCAATGAGTGAGTGTGTGTGTGATAAATAGAGAGGCTCACTCTCTATTTATATTCTTTTTTTCACTTGAATCCCACTCCAACATGTCAGCCTCACTTAACAATTACTTACTAGAGACGACATCTCTAAGAGTGTCTAATAACCCTAGTGCCCCATAACTTGTGGGGACTTTTCCTCCTCCGACCAACAAGGAGGTTTATCCTTAACAAAATGGTGGGGACTATTTCCCCGACTTATAATGACTCACCTAGGGTTGACTTCTATAGGATAGTCTAATAACCCTAGGGCCCCACAACTGTGGGGACTTTAACCCTTGACCAATAGGAGGGTTACCCACAATGACTTGACATGACTTGTTTACATTATAGAACCTCCCGATAGGAACATCGGGGTATGACATGACTCAAATACATTACAGGAACATCCCTGAATAAACATCAGGGTACAATACATAAGATATATGGATGAATACATTCCAAAGTTACAATTACATCAACACATTATTGTAGAAAAAAATAATCTCTCTACAACAAAGCATGGAAGTGGAAGAAATAAGCAAAATCCATCTTCTTTTTGAAAAAGAGTTGAACCAAAAAACTCTTTAAGGCTTACAAAGAAGAATTTGAGAGTTGGAGATTGAAATCCTGAAGCTTGTGGTTAAAATCTAGGGATAAAAATATAACATTTTTTCATAAAAAAAAACAAATTGATAAAGAAATGGAATAATGTAAAAGAAATAAAAGGGTCAAAGGGAGATATACTCTCCAAGTTTGAAGATATAAAAAAATAAGCATTTTCTCATTTTAATGTGGTTTTGTCTGATGAACCAATCTACACAATCTACCCATGTTAGCCAATGAAAAATATAATATAATGTTGATAGAGAAAATAAAGGATTTAGAAGTCCAAGTAGCTATGTGGGGCCTAGATGCTGACAAATCCCTTTTCCCTGATGGTTTTACTATTTCCTTCTACAAAAACTATTGGGATATTATTAAATCAGACCTATGCCGGATGCTGTAATGGAAACGTGAGAATTATAAATTAGGGGGGAAACCAATTTCTCTCTATAACTCTTTCAAAATATTATCCAATATTTTATACAGCCAGCTAAAAACTCTTCTTCTCAACCTTATTTCTTAAAACCAAGGTAGGTTTATTTAGAAATGAAAAATAATTGACACCATTCTTCTTGTGAAAGAAGCCATCCATTCCATCAAATAGAGAAAGGAAAGCAACATGATAATAAAATTGGATGTGGAAAATTCCTTTGATCGGGTACGACTCTTTTTTTCTTTAGCAAAATTTGGAATTTCTAACCATTTCATTTCCTGGATAAAGACCTATATTGAAAGGCCTTGGATTGTCCCATTAGTAAATGGATTTCCAATTGAATTATTTATGAGCTCAAGGGGATTGAGGTATGGATGTACATTATCTCCTCTGTTGTATGTAATTATGGATGGTTCTCTAAGTAAAAAGTTGGAGTAAGCGATAATGGCAGGTAATATTCTAGTGTAACAATTCGAAAATATACACCAGAAATTTCTAATCAATAAAAGAAACACAAACAAGTATAAGGGAAGTAAGAGTCACCTACTTGAAGATAATGTCGAAAATATACTTGGAAAATCAGTTCTTCCCAACCATAGGAGAGGACCGCAAAATTACTATCCCAACTCCACCCCCGAGTTGGATCACCACCATTCACACTAGAAAAACAAGCAAAATTTCCATGTAACACTCTCCGATAGTCTGTATCAAGCTCAATCATGGACTTGTGAAAGGGGGAAACAATCAACACATGCACTTGCAGTAAAGTTTCTCCATGCACAACATAGTGTCTCATGTTATCCCAGTGCACCAATATATATAGTTTTTTCCCAGGTCTTATGCCATCCCAATCAAATCTCCAATCAATCTATAAATCCGTATGATTTAGGATATTGTCTAGTTGTTGAGTTTTAGATTGGATTTGATTGGTAAATATGTCTCTAGCTTTTTTACACGTGTTCTCTTGTGCCATAGTGGTGTCCCCTCATGTAACTAAATCCTCCAGTGTCTTTTCCTTTTATTAATAATAAAATAATAGTTTGTTGTGCAAAATGTCACTCACAACTCTTGTGATAATTTTGAGTTCTTAATTAACTCTTACAAAAATAATTGTTTTCGAAATTATTTTCACAAATATTAAATAAAATAATAATGTATTGGGGTAGTAAATTTATTCCCTCCTTATTCTTAACACCGTCCTCAGTGTTCTTTTATTCTGATATCTCTTGCTCACTCTGGAACATGGATGGATACGCCTCCTGCATTTTATCCTCCATTTCCCAAGTTTCCTCCTCAGGGATAAAGTGCTTCCATTACATTTTTATTTGAACGATGGCATGATTCCGTAGAATACGTTCCTTCTTGTCTAGGATGTGGAAAGGGTCGGTATGGAACTCGCCCTATGGTTCTACCTGAATCGCATTCCATTCATATATACAAGTAGAATCATGCATATATTTTTTAAATAATTAAACATGAAATACATCATGTACTTTTATATTAGGGGGAAGTGTAAGCTGATAGGATACTGGTCCTATCTTAACTAACACTTATAAAGGTCCACAATACCTTGGTTCCATATTGGAACATATTCCCAAACTCAAATAACTCATCTTCGACTTTACCTTTAGATATACATGATCACCAATGTTGAACTCTCTTGGAGTTATTTCAAGATACGCATAATGTTTATGTCGATCTTGAGCAACTTTTAAATTTTGTTGCACTTCCTTCACCACCTATTGCATATCCTTTAACATCTTAGGTCCTAGAACAATATTGGTTTATCCATAACATACATTCACAACATGTATTATAACACTTGGTTAGTTCTTTCAGTTTTCCCATTTGTTTGATAATGGTAAGCAATACTGAAATTCAACTAAGTATCCAGACCTTTAAACATGAACTTCAAAAAATTACTTGTAAATTTTGCATCTCTATCAGAAATCACGACTTTCGTAATTGCATGTAATCAAACAACCTATTTCATAAGAATATCAGCTATGCTTATTTCTTTGAAGGTATATTTCACAGGTATGAAGTGTGCAACTTTACTTAATTCATGAACAACTACCATTATTGAGCTAACTCATTCAATATTAATTGCTTAACTTCTTTGGAATTTGATATATGTATATAATCTATTTTTTATAGATTGGAAAGTATTTTGAGCTTATAGAATAAACTGACGAATCATTTTGATTATCCAAGTTTTCTTTAACTTTTAAGTATTCTTCATCATTTTCAATGATATACATGACAAATAGTTTACATCCTTTCCCAATACACTTCTTTAACTGCAAAGAAGATATTTTCCTAATAAGATTTCTTTTTGTTTTAGAAATCCATTTTACAAGTATATTTTCATTTTTTTTTAATCCATCATCCTCATACTTCCATAAATTTTAATTATAAAAAATATTCATCTCTTCATTTTGCATAACCAAAATTGAGTTTTACTAAAAAATAAGGAAGAAGGGTACTTATTTGGTTTAAGAGGACTAGACCATAAAACTAGCTAGAGTATACTAACCATCCATCAATAAGTTCCCTAAAGAGGATTTAGATTCCTATATCTCATCACTTACTTTTTTTCACAACTAGATAGTTAGTTCTTCTGCATCATCTATGTTCTATATGTATCCTACTATATGGAAATTTCAATCATGCAACATGAATAGCAAGGAGAAGGAAACATACAAGTATCAAATTATTTCCTTGTGGAACTTTCCTTAACTTGCATGACAAACTTGTTGGTTTCTTTTATAAACACAAGCTATTTGTAATTTTTTTGAATTGAAAAGTGTGCTGAAACCATGTTGAAGGACTTATGTCACTTAATCTCACATATATTAACCCTTACTCAATTGAGCATCCACCTTTAATTAAAATGTTCTCCACTTCATGAAGAAAATATCATAAAATGATAACATCCCCTTCTTTAATCAAATTAAAACCACTTAACCTCTATTTCATAAATAAATAACATACAACATTTATTTCATTTTATTGATGAAATATAAATTTTATTTTATAATGAAATAAGATATAACATTTACTTCATTTTTTCAGCAAAAATTTGTGTCGATATTTAAAAGGAAAAGAACCATTTTTTTTAAGAAGATACTTCACTATATAACTACATAAGCTATACCATGCATTGTAAATGTTGTTTGTCCCATATCCTAATACTTATTAAATCTATAAATGCATTTAGCTTCAACAATTTTCCCAATGCATTCTTATACGATGAAAGAAATGTGAATACAACTTCTTCCATATCCATAATTCATTCATAAGATCATTCTTTTCACCATCCATATCATCTCAAAATGTAACTCTTTCTATGAATAAGCACCATGGGATACATGCACAATGGAATGTGTTTACTTTCAAGTAATTCTTTCAACCATTAATGCAATTTAAATGTGAATGACTCCGACATGAAGACATTTCATATAATGCATATTGAAACTAAAAAGGTGCATTTCTATATGAATGGAGGGAATTTATTTGATGGTTTCAAGAAACATCAACTAACTCATTTTTCGGTCACATACCACTATGTAAAATGATGCAAGAGCATTGAGTCAAAGTCCTATGTTTTCTGATTGAGCAAGAAATGCTATATTTTCTACTTCCATGTAATCATTTCTAGAAGGATAAGGTTAGTTGTTGATTACTTGAAATCTGGTTTATAGATAGGATTAGTTTGGATGTAATAATGGAAATTTACCACTGATGTCCTTAACTCTTGTAAGAGGTTGCTCAAGGATAGGTTAGTTGTAGATTTAATTTCTTAGGAGTTCAAATCCTACCTATTCAGTTTGGACAGTTTGATAGAGTTCTATATTAAAGTGTCGAATGTAATAATCAGATATGATATGAGTGCATGTGTATGAGAGTGTGTGTGGTAGTGGTTGATGGTTAATGAAATGAATAACATAGCAATAGCCACTGCATGAATATTTGTAAATTGTTTGTCTTCTTGTCAATAACCAAAAGCATGTATAATTCCCTGTGTCTATGAATGTTCAGTATTGATAGAAATGTTTAGAGAATTCATGAAGATGGAGATGTGTTCATGTGAGTGCAACAGGAGGGAAATTAACCGTTTCACGGATAAATTCTATTGTAATAGTATGAGTTTAAAAAACTACAACTTAGACAGATCTACAATTGTTGATGAATTTTGCAGGAGAAAAGTGTACGAGAGATAATAGATCTGCAAAGTTAAAGTGAAGTTTTGCACTTGATCTCAGATCAACAGATAGGGAAAAACCATAAGATATCAATGGTCGAGAATCTTTTCCGCAATGCAAAGGTGCAATCTTGTTAAAGTTGCAAAAAGTTAATTGCAAAAGAAAGGTTGCGGGAGATGAATTGCAAAAGCGGTTCGAAGAAAAGTAAAAAATCCAACCCACAATCTGTAATTGCGAAAAGAGCATTGCGGTCACATGGTTGTGGAAATACTATTGTGGAAAGGAAATCTACAAAAATAGATTTACAGAATTGAGCTTGTAGAAGAATATTTTAATCAACGATTTCTGCTGATTTGGATCAGTATATGATTACTAGCTCTTACCTAGCATCAGTTTTGATATCAAAGAAAAATATCAGAGCCTATAGAAGGATTACACCAAGATGAGGACGTGGAGTTCGATTAGGAAGTGTCCGAGGAAGACAAGCTACAGAGACAGACACACAAAGGGAATTAAGACAGCTCCAAGCTAGGATGAAGGCTATGGAGAGAATAAATTAAGAGAGTATAGACACCAACGATGAAGGGGAATCCTCTAATGAAGAGCAATACGAGATTGTTGATGAAGTAAAAGTATTGAGGATGCTGGTGAAAGCTACTAATAGGACTACAATTGAAGTTCCCATGTATGAAGTTAATCTGAATGTTGAAGAACTCATGGACTGGATAAATGCTCTGGAAAATTACTTTGATTTTCAAGAAATTGAGGATAAAAATAAGGTCAAATATGCAGCGACTAGACTGGAGGGGCTTGCGTCTATCTGTTATCTAGTGGGATGAACTTCAAATCCATGGGGAAAGAAGAGGTGAGTCCAAAATCAAAACTTGAAATAAAATGTTAGATAAATTTAAAAGTCAATTTATGCCTAAGGATTATCATTCGACTCTCATTAGACAATTAAAATATCTTAGACAAAAGGGTATGATTGTTAAAGAATACACGGAATATTTCTTTAGAGTGAGTATTAGAGTTGGACGGACACAAGGGGACATTAAAAGATATGATATACAAATGGACTAAGATCTGAGATACAATATGAGACCAACTTGTTGAATTCAAAGACTGCTAAAGATGATTACTAGGAAACCTCATGGGTAGAAGAGAAGCTACTAAGAAGACAAAACCAGAAGAATCGAGGAAGAATTATAGCCAAAGGAAAAGGATCTCCAAACAAAGGAGGTAAGTTTCATACCTATAGGGAGGATGAGGAAGGTTCTAGTAGCCGAACACCCCAAAGAGGAGGATTCAGTGGAGGTAGGTTAATGTTAGAGAAAGAGACAGAAATAGAGAAGTGAAATGCTATACATGTGGAGAAATTGGACACATGCCATGGGAGTTCCCAAAGAATAAAAATACAGCTCAGAGGAATGAAAATATTGCTGAGGCTTGTGAGGAGTCCAAAGAGGATGCGGAGATGAATAATCCTCCCAAGGAAGGAGAATATCTTATGATGAAGAGAGTTTTAGTGAAAATGGAGAAGAAAGTGCATAAACCAACCCAGAGGAACAGTCTCTTTAGGACTAAGTTCAAGTCACAAGGGAAGTGTTCTAAGATGATTATTAACAGTGGTATTATAGACAATTTGGTCTCCACAGAGATGGTAGAGAAGTTGGGATTGAAGAGGATGAAAGATCCCACTCCTTATAATCCTGGTTGCAGAAAGGACATCAACTCTTGGTGAATGAGCAGTGCAATGTGGAGTTTTAAATTGGTACTTATAAAGATGTGGTATTATGTAATATAATGCATATGGATGTTTTCTAGATACTCGTAGGGACGCCATGACAATATGATAGAAATGGTGTTCATGATGGAAGGAAAAACACTTATTCTTTGGAAAAGGATGAAAGGAGTCATACACTGTCACCTTTGAAAGATTAAGCATTCCAAGAAGGTCCAGGATCCAATATTTTGCTAATGACTGGGAATGAACTGTTACAAGAAGTCAATAAAGAAGAAGAACTTCATTTTTCTCTTGTTGGCAAACCAAAGGTAATTTTAACTTCTACAAATTTAGATGATTTTCCTACTGAAGTTGAAATCTTGCTTGATGATTTTGTTGATATTATTGTGGATGAGTTACCAAATGTTAGAAGTATTAGTCATCATATTGACTTAAAACCTGGTGCACATTTACCTAATAAGGAAGCATACAGACTGACTCCTCAAGAGAATGAAGAGATAAAACAACAGGTATAGGAGCTATTGGACAAATGTTTTGTGCAAGAAAGTTTGATTCCTTATGCAGTACCCACTGTGCTTAGCCCAAAGCAAGATGCTGGATGGTGTACATTCATTGACTCCTGAGCAATCAACAACATCACTATCAGGTACAAATTTCCCTTACCCCGCATTGATGATTTCATGGATTGTATAAGTGGATCAAAATATTTTTCAAATATAGATTTTAAAAATGGTTATCATCAAATAAGAATAAGAGAAGGGGATGAATGGAAGACTGCATTCAAGACTAACAATGGACTATATGAGTGGTTAGTAATACCATTTGGGCTTATTGATGCACCTAACACTTTTATGAGATTGATGAATGAGGTATTGAAGGAGTACACTGGAAAATTTGTGATAGTGTATCTAGATGATATTATGATTTTAAATCAAAATAAAGAAGAACATTTAAACATCTTAAGTTGGTGTTGGAAAACCTGCAAAAAGAGAAGGTGCTGATCAATCTGAAAAGTGTAGTTTCATGAAGAAAGAATTGGTTTATTTGGGATTCGTGGTTTCAGAAGAAGGGAGAAAAATGGATCTAGAGAAGTTACAAGCGATTTAGAATTGGCCAACTCCAAGGAATGCATATGAGGTAATATTTTTTCATGGTCTTGCAAGTTTTTATAGAAAATTCATCAGGAATTTTAGTCAAATTTGTGCACCCATAATAGACACCTTCAGGGGAAGTAGACAAGATTTCAAGCAGACAGAAGCAGTTGATGGAAACTTCAAATTGTTGAAGAAGAAGATCACTAAGAAGCCTATTCTGGATTTACCAATTTTTGACAAGGTTTTTCAAGTAGATAAATATGCTAGTGGGATGACAATAGGGGTTGTTATGAGTCAAGAAAAAACACCAGTAGCATACTTTAGTGAGAAGTTAAATGAGGAAAAATAGAACTATTCCTCATATGATAAAGAATTGTATGTTGTTGTGAAAACTATCAAGAAATGGAGACATTACTTGATGCCCAAATAATTTGTGCTATATACTGATGTAATATCCTGATTTTGACCCCATTTGCATTAAAAATGTAAATGATGTAAATACCATTATTAAATCATGGTGAGGAGCTCAAGGCAAAGGCCCAGCCATGGATTTAATGTTATATGCATCGATAATTAAAATTGATGCTGATGGTTATCATGCTAGCCAAGCACCATGTATTTTGGACATCATGTAAAAATGAAAATTAATAAAAATACCCACAACTAGATATGTCCAGAATGCAATAAAGATATGGGGGAATGATTTCGCAAGGAATAGGGAGGGGAAATATTCAAACCCTTGAGCCAATAGGGTTGAACTAAATGTGAGTGGGAGAACCCATAAAGCTGTCAACTAGCTTTTTTGTCTTATGTGCCCAATCTTTTATTTCTTCTAGAAGTTGGTTGAGGCAGTTAATGCCTTGACCATGGAAGAGTAGGGTAGTCAAATTAGTATTGGGGAAAGCCATCAATTTTGGGAAATCGAATTTTGACTTATGAGGAAATAAAAATCCAAGAAATGCATGCCCATTCCATTATTGACCCATGTGTCCCTCTTCTTCATGCAGCAGGAGAAAACAAGGGTGTTTTCATCCCAATTTTCTACAATTACCTTCATTCCTCCATGGTGGGTAACTCATTTTTGTATTTCTCAGCAAATGGGAGAAGAGATCCATGATTTTGGGTTTTTAATAGGTCATTATTTCTCCTGTAAAATCCTTGAACCTTTTTTAAATCGAATCGCTCTCACAAGGTGATTTCCCCATCTTCCATTTTCATTTTTGGTTCCTAGTACATTTTTCCTCATACCCAGAACTTGTATTTTGCTGTGAAGTGCATCCTTTGTTTTGGTATGAATTGGTTAGGAGTGGAAGAGGCCCATAATTGGCTTGATAAACCTAGTGAAGTGAGGAACCTCACAAAAGGATCGAGAGGGGATGGTTAATCTTCTATGCACACCCTAAAGAGTACTAGAAGGGAAGGTATGGCCTGAGGGACTGTGTAGCAGTGGAGGGCATACTTCCTTGTGTTGGGTGTGTAGGTATTCTGGAGGCCAAGCCAGATATTGTGCAGGTGTCCATAGCTCTGTGGTTGAGCTCACTAGCTTAGCAATTCATCATTTCCAATTCCTCAGAAGCCTGATAAACCCATTTGTAGAGAGGCTTGGCTGAACTTTGATGTGTATTTGGATATATGTGAGCATGCTACTCCCTAGTTCCTTGTGGAAATCATGCCCATCTCGGGGGTGGAATTTGTGTTGAGAGATTGATGAGCACAACTGGCCTATGGTTGGGTGGAACGTTGCAGTGACATAGCTAGTTGCGGGACAACTCATTTACAAGATAAGTGCTCTCTTATATTTTCTATATTAATCCTGCAATGTAGTGTGTTTTATGAATTATTATGAACATGTCGAATGAATGTATTTTGTTCCGCTATATTTTAATGAATTATACATATGTACATGTATTTTATTTCAATTCATTTATCGCTTATGTTCATGGGGCTACATCCCCGTTTTGATAGAAAGAGCAGTCGATTCGCATCCTCTCTGTCGAGTAGAGGGGAGGGGACATGACAACTGATAATCATTCTTTGCAGTTTATAAATAGTCAACCTAAATTGAATCAGAAACATGCTAAGTGGTGGAATTTTTGCAAAACTTTACCTTTGTGATCAAGCATACAAGTGGAAAATCTAATATGGTTGTTGATTCCTTGAGTAGAATAAATTTGATCCTATAGGAGATTAAGGTTATTACTTTGGGATTTGAAAATTTGGTTAATATGTATAAGGAAGATGTGTATTTTAAGAATTTATATGCAGCCTGTGAGAATCCAATTTCCCACAATAGAAGTCAATGGTTGGATTACATGATACAAGAAGGATTGTTGTTCAAGAGTAGTAATTGTCCATTCCTAAATGTTCTATGAGAGAAAATATGATACAAGAGAAACACAGTGGATGTTTGTCGGGTCATTTTGGATAGGAAAAAAAATTTCTTAGGTGAATACTTTTTATCTTTGGCCAGGAATGTAGCATGATGTAAAGAAATTTGTTGAAAAATGTAGGATATGTCAACATGTCAAACAGAGGAGACAAAATACTGGAATATATCAATCCCTACCTATTCCAACTAGGCCTTGGGATTACATCCGTATGGATTTTGTTCTGGGATTGCCTAGAAATAAAAGGGGTATGATTCAATTTTCGTGGTAGTAGATAGGTTTTCAAAAATGGATCATTTTATTGCTTTTAAGAATACTAATGATGCAACCAATATTGCTAATTTGTTCTTTTCAGAAATTGTCAAGTTGCATGGTCTTCCTTTGAGCATTGTGTCTGACAAGGATACTAAATTTGTTGGTCATTTTTGGAGAACTTTATGGAAGAAATTGGGTACAATTATTAGTTTTATCTCTACTTATCATCCTCATACTGATGGTCACACTGAAGTGGTAAATAGGAGCTTGGGAAATATATTGAGAAGTCTTGTTTATGAGAATCCAAAACAATGGGAGCTCTTGGTCGAGCCGCGTTTGCTTACAATGATTCACCTAATAGGACTAAAGACTCTTTTTATATTGTGTATGGAATGAACCCAAGAGGAGTATCTGAACTCAGAATTTTGGGAGGACAGGAAAGGAGAAGTGCACATGGTGAATATTTTGCATCTATTATGCATGAGCTACAAGAAAATGTTAAAATAAAATTGCAGGAAAGTGTTGGACAATATAAACAGAGAGCAGATTTTAAAAGAAGGGAAGTTAACTTTCAGGTTGGAGATTTACTAATGGAATATATTAAGAAGCAGAGGTTTTCTAAGGGGACTTACAATAAACTAAAACTCAAGAAAATAGGGCCTTGCAAAATTTTGAGGAAATTTTCTGCAAATGCATATGAAATAGAACTTCCTTATGATCTTAAAATTTCTCCAATTTTTAATGTTTCAAATTTATATCCTTTTAAAAATTCAAGTTTTCAGATAGAATAAATGATCTCAAGTGAAAATGGTACATTTGTAGATTGGAAAGGATAGTTACCACAAAAATAACAACCACATATCGAAGCTATCCTTGACAAGTGAATTTCAAAGAAGGCTAGGAACAAAGATTATTTTCAATATTTGTTCAAGTGGAAAGATTGGCTATCTGAAGATGCAACATGGATGACTGAACTAGATATTTCCAAATACAATGTGGACTCTAAAGAACTATTGAATAATTATTTTCTTCCCCTGGAGTATCATGGAGTAGCATCGAGTCAAAGTTCTCTATTTTTTTATTGAGTAGGAAATGCTATATTTTATGCTTCCATGTAATCATTTCTACAAGGATAGGGTTAGTTGTTTATTAATTGAAATCTGGTTTATAGATAGGATTAGGTTGGATGTAACAATGGAAATTTTCCACTGATGTCCTCGAATCTTGTAAGAGGTTGCTCAACGATAGGTTAGTTGTAGATTTACTTTCTTAGGAGTTCAGATCCTGCCTATTCGGATCTGACAGTTTGATAGAGTTCTATATTAAAGTGTCGAATGTAATAATTAGATATGATATGAGCTGGTGTGTATGAGAGTGTGTGTGGTAGTGGTTGATGGTTAATGAAATGAAGAACATAGTAATAGCCTCCGCATGAATATTTGTAAATTATTTGTCTTCTTTTCAATAACCAGAAGCATGTATAATTCTCTGTGTCTATGAATATTTAGTATTGATAGAAATGTTTAGATAATTCATGAAGATGAAGATGCATTCATGCGAGTGCAATAGGAAGGAAATTGATCATTTCATGGATCAATTCGACTGTAATAGTCCGAGTTAAAAAAAACCTGTGACTTAGACAGATGTATGGTTGTGGATGAATTTCATAGGAGAAAAGTGTACAGGAGATAATAGATCTACAAAGTTAAAGTGAAGTTCCACACTTGATCTCAGATCAATGGACAAGGAAGAAGCCGCAAGAGATCAACCGTCAAGAAGGGTTTCTGTAATGCAAAGGTGAAATCTTGTTAAAGTTGTGGAAAGTTAATTACAGAAGAAAAGTTGTGGGAGATGAAATGCAGAAGCAGCTTGAATAAAAGTCGAAAAGTAGACCCACAATCCAAAAGTGAAAAAAGAGCGTCGTGGATGCATGGTTGCGGAAAGACTGTTTCCAAAAGGCACTTTGCGGAAACATATGTGCAAAATTGAGCTTGTGGAAGAAGATTTTAATCAATGATTGCTGTTGATTTGGATTAGTATAGGCTTACTAGCTCTTACCTAGCATCATAACCACTATTTAACGAATCCAAATACTACATTAATGTGTATATATATATATATATATATATATATATATATATATATATATNTAAGACATCGAAAATAAAAGATTAAACTACTTAACTAAAGAAGGAATTACTATCCTTTTTATAATCCACATGGTATAGAATTTACACATTTCTTTAAAACAATTTTCATAATTGATTGATAGCAACTTTATGTAGCACTTTTAATAATCATTAAGGATTCTCTTAAGTAATATATATACAAACTACATTTTATGTCAAGCCCATCCTAAATCACATGATTCACTAAATAGTTTCCAGCTCTTTCATTTGGAGCTTGGTCATACTTCCTACTTCACATACTTTGTTTATTTTGATCCCTAGCATCTACTTAAAAATAAAGTCCTATTCCAATACAATATACATATTAAAACATTCCCAAATCAATATTTCAAGGCCACTAATATTGTGTTTATAAAACAAGAATGCCTAATAATAATAACAAAATAAAGAGGGAATAACTCAAAGAGGTGAGGAATCTTCAAGCGGGAATAGATTCCATGGATACAAATCAACATTGCTCAACATCATGGTGATAACGTAGGAGATGTCAGTGATAGAGATGAAGAGTTTCCAATAGAAGAAGATCCTTTTGAAGAAACTACGGGGATAAGAATTCTCAAATTAGTCTTAGGGGCTAGTTCTAGACCCAAAACAAAGGTGCCTATGAATGAATGTAGTTTGAATGTTGAGGAGTTAGTTGATTACCTGAGCACCATGGAAAAATAATTTGAATATGAAGAAAATGATGAATAAAAGAGGATGAAGTTTTGTGACCATATTGGGAGGTATTGCTGACCTTTGGTGGGATGGCATGCAAGATGAGAGGAAGAACAAAGGAAAACCAAAGATTGAAAAATGGAACCAGATGGTAGAAAAAATGAAAGGTAAATCTATTCCTAAATATTACTCCTTTCTTTATTTAAGCAGAAGCATAATTTAAGGGAAAGATGAATGTCAATTCAAGAATACACCAAGTAGTTTTATAAGGTTAATATTACAACTGAGTATATTGGGGACACCCTTGAAAATATTTCTAGATATATGAATGGCTTGAGATTCAATATTAAAGAAGATATTAGCTTGTTATCTTCGAATATTGTGGAAGATATCTATCAGTTCGCTTTAAAAGTTGATGACAAAGAAAGGTTAACAAGGAAGAGATCATGGTTCCTTGAGAAGAAGAGGGAAATGGGATGGAAAGAGAAAGTTTCCAGTACCAAAGGAGGAGTTTGGAAATTCCAATAAGTAGGGGAAATCCTCCAAAGGAAGTGACTTCAAAAAAACAAGACCTTACCCAAAGAAAAGAGGTAAAGGTATACAATCAATATCCAGGTGTTTCAAATGTAATAAATTGGGACATAAATAATTTGAATGTACAGAGAATAATAATATAGATCAAAGGAGTGCACATTTTGCTTAGGATGAAGAAGAAACAATGGAGTGACCTACACATGAGAATACACTAAAGGTTGGATATTCCTTGCTAATGAAGAGAGTATTATGGAATCCAACCAAGGAGATTAAAGAACCATCTCAAAGAAATACATTGTTCAAGACTTCACGAAATGAAAAAGGTAAGTGCCACAAATTTATCGTTGATAGTGGTACTACCGATAACTTAGTATCCACAGACATGGTTGAAAACTTGGGTTTAAAGAAGGTCAAATACCTTACTCCACTGATATAAAATATTTTGGTTGCAAAAAGGGAATCAAATTTTGGTCAATAATCATAGTGAAGTGGAGTTTTATAGTGGAGAATATAAGGATAAAGTGTTGTGTGATATCATGCCAATGGATTTCTATCACATTCTGTTGGGCAGACCCTGGTAGTAAGACTAAAAATCAACGTAGGATGGGAGAACTAATCTCGACACTTTCAAGAAAGGAGCATGAATATGAAGAAAGCTTCCCAAAAGGGTTGTTAGTCAGTGGAAAATAATTCTTGCAATAGATTGAATAAACTAAGGTAATTTTTGCTTTTATTGGTAAACCAAAGGTATTTCTTACAAACACAAATATAATGGATATGGATATGGACGTACAAATTCATGATATGTTAAATGAGTTTGTTGATATAGTTGTAGCTGACTTACCTAATGAATTTCCACCAGTAAGAAGTATAAGTGATTATATTGATTTGATTCTTGGAGGAACTTTGGCAAACAAGGAAATATATAGGATCACACCTAAAGAGAAGCAAGAAATAAAAAAGCAACTTCAAGAGTTTCTTAACAAAGGATTGGTGAGAGAAACTTTAAATTTTAAGCCCATATGTCATGCAAACAATTTCAAATTCAAAGAAGGATGGAGGATGGAGGATGTGTACAAATTCTTGAGCCATAAACAAAATCATATTTAGATAGAAATTTCCATTACCTCTCAAGGATGATTTAATGGACTTCTTAAGTGGTGCAAAGTATTTTTTGAAGATAGATCTAAAAAGTGGTGATCATCAGATCAGGATAAGAGATGCTGATGAATGGAAAATTCCCTAAGTTAACACTAATGATGGATTATATGAGTGGTTGGTTATTCCTTTTGGGTTAACCAATGCACCGAGCACATTCACGAGGATGATGAATGAAGTCCTCAAATAATTTATTGGTAAATTTGTCATTCTATATCTTGATGACATTTTGATATACATTCAATCTAAAGAAGAACTCTTGACACATTTGAAATATGTCTTGGTGAAGTTGCAACAAGAGAAACTATTGATAAATTTGAAGAAGTGTTATTTCATGAAGGAAAAAATTATTTACTTGGAATTTATTGTATCTTGAGATGGGGTTAAGATGGACCTAGATAAATTCAAGGATGTCATAAAGTGGCCTTTCCCAAGGAATTTGTTTTAGGTAAGGAGATTCTGTGAACTAGCAAGTTTTAACAGAAAATCCATTAAACATTTTAGTGATATATGTGCACTAATAGTGGAGACCATAAAACAGATAAACAACCTTTTAAGTGGACAACAATAGTAGAAAAAGGATTTCATTTCCTTAAGAGTAGGATAACAGAGAAACCATTCTTAACACTACTTAGTTTGAATAAGTTGTTTCAAGTAATGTGCGAAGCAAGTAGAATGGTAGTGGGAGTCGTTTTAATCCAAGATGCTAAAACCATATCTTATTTGAGTGAAAAGTTGAATGATGCAAAATAAAAATAATATTCGTATGAGAAAGAATTTTATGCAACAATACAAGCTTTAAAGAATGTAGGAATTAGCTAATGCCTAAGGAATTTATTTTATATATTGACAATCAAGTTACAATACATCACTCAACAAGCTAAAATTAATCAAATGCATGCTATATAGGTTGATTTTCTACATATTTTTAGTCTTTTTCTTAAGAATATTAGTGGACATGCTAACAAGATTGAAGATTCCTTGAACAAGAGGATTTTAATTTTACATTAATGCCAAGTCAAGGTCTTAGGATTTGATCACTTGAAGGAAATGTATATATATGATATGTATTTTAGTGAATCTTATTAAGCCTATGAGAACCCAACCAATGGAGTTAGAATCCCATGGTTGAACTATATGTTGCAAGAAGGAATATTGTTTCAAGGAAATCAACTCTATATTCCAAAATATTCTATGAGGGAAAATTTTCTTCAAGAAAAGAATAGTGGAGGATTGGTTGGACACTTTGGGTAGGAAAAGACTTATGCTTAGTTCAATTCTTTTTATTATTGGTCGGGAATGAGGACTAATGTTAAGAAATTTGTGGAAATATTCATAATTTGTCAACACGCTAAGGGGAAAAGCCAAAATGTAGGTTTGTATCAGCCTTTTCCAGTTCCAACTAAACTTTGGGAGTCAATCAACATGGATTTTATGTTGGGTTTACTCAAGACCCAAAGTGGACATGATTCAATTATGGTCATTGTGGACAGATTTCCAAAAATGGTTCACTTTATAGCTTGTTTTTAAAGAAGTGATGCCATCCATTTGTCAATTTTATTTTTCAAATAAATTGTAAGACTACATGGGATCCCCAAAAGTATAGTCTCAGACATAGAATCTAACTTTGAGGGACATTTATGGAGTACTCTATGGAAAAAGATGGGGAAAAATTTGAGTTTTAGCTCAGCATATCACCTGTCCTAGATGGATGGCCAAACCAAGATAGTAAACATAAGTTTGGGTAATATTTTGAGGATCTTGGTGAGTGAACGTCTGAAATAGTGGGATCAAGCCCTTGCAAAAGAATAGTTTTCCTATAATGATTCTCCAAACAAGAGTACACGATTAAGACATTTTTAGAGATTGTGTTGTATGCACCCCAAAGGAATATATGAATTATGAAATTTGGGAAAAGACGAAATGAGAAGTGCTAACGAAGATGATTTTGCTACAACAATGGAGAAGCTACATGAGCAGGTAAAGTAATAGTTGCAAGATAATAATAACAAATACAAAAAAGAAGTAGATTTGTAGAGAAGGGACATGATTTTTAAAGTAAGAGATTTAGTGCTACCTCATCTGAGGAAGGACATATTTCCAAAAGGAGAGTATAAAAAGCTAAAACTGAAGAAAATTGGGCCTTGTAGAGTCTTGAGAAAATTCTCTACAAATTCATAAGAATTATAACTTCTGTTATCACTCCAGGAAACTCCTTTAGGTTGCAGCTCAAGGATTCCTGGTAACTTAAATGTTTTTAATGGTTTTTATAAATGGATCAAGTCAGATGACCTATAAGACCCTACTCTCCCAAGAAATGCATAAAACTCAATCAAAAGATAAGGATTCTAACCACCAATGTTTAGAGGGTTAATAATAAGGTGAATAAAAGGAGAACTTACTATGCTAGCAGTTTCATACATAAAACAATCACATATGAATGGCTAATCATAACAAGGAAGAATAATTGCAATTCAAATCATCAACACATAGATAGGATGACAACTATCTGGCATTAGATAAAAAGAATAAACCTGAATCAGACATTCAAGCACAAGTACAGAACATAAAAGATATGGAAGCTGAACATATAATGGAAAACGAGCTTATATTAAATGATGAATAACATGAGAATCTTGATAACAATAAGGGTCTAAAAGTATCTGAAGTCAAACCCTTCCTTCAAAATAATTCTTAGGCTTTATAGCCTTTACAAAAATCTTCAGATCCTGAAACATTGGATCTCATTTACTAAAAATAGATAACATAATTGTTTCACAAAAATTTAGGTAAAAAACCCTAACTTAAGTGCTAGTCTATCTAACTCTAAGACTTTGTTCACTCATTGAACTCTTTGATAACTATAGTGATCACTGAAGTAGAACTATAACCTGTTATCTAACAGATAAGCCATGGTTTGTGACCCATTTCTCTTTGATCGCACCTTCAAAACTAGAACAAACCTCCTCCACTGGTGATTTTCATTAATTTTTCTTCTTCATAATTCACGCCTGAGGTGTTTGTATTTGGCAAAACTAGTTTTGTGTGTAAACATATCTTTCTGTACCCTTTTGTGCTTTCGGTGGTTAAGGAAGTATAATCTTGGGTCTGTTAGCCACGGAAAGCTCTACTTTTGGTGGCTAATGAACAACTGATGTGTTCGCCTAAGCCCCCGAAAGCTCTATTTCTGCAAAATTTTAATCAGCCTTTAAATCAACCTTTTACATCTTTTACCTATGTCCTTCCTGTATTTCTTCCATTTGCATAGGGTTTGACAGAGCAGCAGCATCATGAGCTGTCTCATGATCCTGAAAGCTTCCTGCTGCCTCTGCTAGGGTTTCTAGTGCAAAGTGGGTTTGAGGATTTGGGTTGGAATTCCTCATCTGCAACCTCAATAGTCTGATCATCCTGTAAAGCCTGGTGTTGTTTCTACATAAATATTAGATTCCTTTTTTACAACAGGAAATACATCCCTTTCATTTCTAGCAAAGAATTATGCAATTGAGTATTTTTCTTAGTTAATATTGCATTAGTTCTTTTTATCTCTCTCTCTAAAATGTCCATTTCATGTATTTTCCCTAACAGTTGGTTGATTCTCTAAGACCTAGGTTTTCTTGAGGAGGTCTCTGCCATTGGTTCCTCTTGACCTTCCCTTCGTGTTAGTGAGGAAAACTCCTCATATTCTGCTGCCACCTACTCTGTTAGGTCAACTTCTTTCTCCTTTTTTTCTTCTAAGTCTGAGTAGGGTAAGTTAAGTATATTTCCACTTTGTGTTGGGATCTCCTTCTCCTTTCAACTGAAGTCCATATTTATTTTGGCTTGGTTGGTTTTAGAAGTTGGAGAAGGTTGATCCACTATCACTGGTGAGATAGCCCTCCTCTTCCTCTTTCCACTCCTGGGAGTGGTGGATTTCTTTGAAGGGGACTTTCATTTATCTTCTAGCTGTAAGCCTATTTAAAACTCATTCGAGAATAAGAAATATGTCCATGCTATGTTTCTTCTTTGCAAGAATTCTTGGACAATGAGTTTTATGAGGCCATGGTGAGATAACCTCCCTGTGATTTTGGTGGGTTGGGCCTTGACCTGATGGGCCATCTTGGTTATGATTTTGTGGAGGTAGAAAGGTAGGTTTAAAGGGCATCTACATGTAAAATGGTTCATCAATTTAAAGTGATATATCATTACCCTATTATACCTTCCTTCACAGGTTATATAAGCCAAGATTTCTTTCAATAACTGCTGCCACTTCTCCTCAATCCAGGTGGATGGGATGCTTTTCTTCCATACCACGTTTTTCTGTTTAGGCTTTAAGTAGGAACTTAATTCCACATCCTTAGTAATGGTGGTCTTGAACAATTTCTCCTCAGTCCTTGGGAGTTCTGCAACTTCTGCTATTAGGGTTTCATCAACCTGGACCTCTTCCTTTCCTATCAATTCCTTAGAGCCATCAAAATAAAGAGTAAAGGCTTCTGCCAATTGCTGGTGGGAACCTTGGATTTTCTCACAGAACCTGTAACAACCTGCATCTCTAAAGGATCGGAATACTTCTAGATGTGACTCATGATAGCTAATGTCACCTAACTCCTGTCTGAGGGCAAGTCCTCCTCCTTTCTTCATCTCTGGATTGTGCTTCTAGTACCTGCAAAAACCAAAATTTGAATTTTGTAAATGGGATTAGCACGCTGGTTTCAGGGGTGGTCATGAGCAGCGAGGATACATATAGATAAATGTGGAGTGTACTGAGTATATGATACTGATTTATAGGGGTTAATCAGTCAATTGGTACTTGAGCACAATGATGGAAAAATATGGTGAGCACCATGAGATAACCAGCACAACAATTATTTTTAACTGGGACTGGATGTTTCATGGTGGCTTAACTATAGTCGTGGGACAGATGGAGGGAAGGATAGGGTTTTGGTCTCTATCAGTCACTTTAGATCAATAATGACGTCTTATTCACCAACTTATGATTTTGTATATTCCCCCAGTATTTTCGGTGATTAAGTGCTAGATCATGACGTGCCTCATGCTGACAACATTTGATTTCGACGGATAAGCTAACCATTTTTCCTGTTTTGGCCTTTTCGGCGGTTAATGAAATCTTGGGTCTAATTTGCAAGCTACGGAAAGCTAGGATTTTCGGTGGCTAATGAACTATTGGCACGTTCTCCCAAGCCATCGAAAGCTTCCTTTCCAAATTTTATCCGAAAATGTAGTTAACGAGCTTTCAGTGGTTTAATGTCTTCTTGGACCAATTGCTAAGTTGCCAAAACCTGGGATTTTCGGTGGCTAATGAACTATTGGTAAGTTCACCTAAGCCACCGAAAGCCCCCTTTCCAAAATATTTATAAAAATGACATCAACAGGCTTTCGGTGGTTAACACAGTCCCGAGTCCAAATAGTTAGCTACCAAAAGCTATGTTTTTCGATGGCTAATGATCTATTGAAAAGTTTTCCTATGCCACCGAAAGCTAAACTTTCAAATTTTCTTGAAAAAGATAACACCAGGCATTCCAATTTTGTTAATCACCCAAACATCTTTCATAATATACCTTGAAATATTCACTACTATGAAATATAAATTGTCTGAGTTTGACCTATTGAAAATTAATTTATTTAGGAGATAACATATGGCTCCTACGCGGGGATGGGAACCTCCCTGTGAGGTCCCTTGAACCCCAGACCAAATTGCCTTTCCTGAAAAAATAAGAATTAAACCTATTTTCTACTGTTTCATTGGGCATGGAGTTTATTTTGTAAGCAAAAACAATCAACTAAATAATATTTTACAATAACAAGGCCTTAAAGCCTCAAATGAAATAGAGTTTCATAAATCGCCCATTTACTAGGCTATCAATCACCTCCTCTCCTTCCATATTTTGCAATTTGAAGGTGTTTTTCTGCTGCACCTGAGCTATCACAAAAGGGCCTATCCACAGAGAGACAAAATTTCCATGCTTTCCCTTGTCTTTCTTGACAGTATCCCATTTGAGAACCCAATCTCCAACCTGAAAGTTGTCCACCTTCACCCTTTTGTCAAAAATAATATTGATCTTCTTTTGATGAGCTTCTGACCTTTCCATCACATGTTTCCTAACTTGCTGCAACTCCGCCAAATCAAGCATCCTCATCACCATGTCATTTGGTTCATCCTATTCCTCCTGAAAGAAATTTGCAACTGGAAGAATCAGCTGAATGGCAAAAATGGCCTCAGTACCATAAACCAACCTGAAAGGAGAAGTCCCTATGGAACTCTTGTGAGTCACTCTATCATCCCATAGAGCAAACTTTAGCTTAGAATCCTAGCTTTTTTTATTACTCTCCAATAGTTTTCTGATGATTTTGACTAGGATTTTATTGGATGACTCAACAAGGCCATTGCCTTGAGGGTAATATGAAGTGGAATGCACCAACTGAATTCCCATTGAATCACACATGTTAACCATTTCCTTGGATTTGAAAGCTGGTGCATTATCAGTCACTAGCCTTACTGGGAATGCAAAACTGATAAAGATGTTCTCATATAAAAACCTCATGATGACCTGATTAGTTTTTCTAAGTGCATTAATATAGATCCAATGCCTCATGGTTTGAGTATGTCTAGAGATCACCACCTCTATCCACTTGGTGAAATAGTCTGTGGCTACTAGGATCCATTTCTGCTGACTACTTTATGAAGGATTAATTTCACTTATGAAATCAAGACCCCACTATTGAAAAGGACCATTCACTACAATAGGTCTAAGCGGCAAGGATCTGAGCTACTGCTTCCTATGAATCTTTGGCACTTGTCACAGGCTCTCACAAAGGTACACACATCAGAGAAAAGAACAAGCCAATAGTACCCAACACTCAGAATCTTGGGGGCTGTGGTATTCCAGTAATGATGGCCTCCACATGTGCTTTAATGAAATTGATACATGACCTGAACTGACTCCTCTTTATCTAAGCATCTCAGCAAAACACCAGACATATTTTTCCAATACAACAGTTTATCAATTACACAAAATTTAACAGACTTAAGCTTAAGAGCCCGTTCCTGATTTAGAGTAAGTCCAAGGGGAACTTCTAAATTTTGTAGGAAATGAATAATACATGAGTACCAGTCACATGAGGACAAGTTCTTAGCTACTTGTTGACTACCATTTTGCTCCTGAACTACCTCTGCTGCTATCTCTCTGTGCAGGTTAGCTGAAGTTATACAAATGAAATTCATTCCCAAAAGATCACAATTTTCTTTAGCCATGAGTTTAGCTAGACTTTGGCCTTTCACTAGCTTGGCAGGATTTAATTCTATGTCAAACGCAATAAGCTTGGCAATCCATTTAGCTCTCTTTCCATCAATGTCATGCTGGGTCAATACATCCTTTACAGCAGATGAAGGGACATAGGCAAGGACCTTTGCATGTATAATGTAAATCCTAAAGGATTTCGATGACTTGATGAGAGCATAAGCCTACTTTTCAATAGGATTATACTTCAGTTCAACATCCCTCAATGTCTTGATGAAAAATTCAATTGGGTGATCAAGGCATTCATCATATTTTTGTAACAGCATTGTTGTCATTGTGTCATAGGATGCAAAGGAGAAAATGTAGAAACCCTTGGTGTAGTCTAGACTGATTAGAGTGGGAGATTCCATGATAGCCTTCTTGATGTCTTCAAAAGAGCTTATTGCTTGCTCTGTCCATTTGATTTCAGCTTCCTTCCTCAACATAAAGGTTATGTGCTTTACCAACTCATAAAAGTTTGGGATAAACCCCCTGACAAAATTTATATTACCTAGAAATGACTGAATATCCCTTTTTGACCTAGGTATGGACAACTTCTGGATTTTTTCAACTGAAACAGGATCAATATTCACACCTTCAGCTGAAACTATGTGACCTAGGAGTTTTCCCTCACTGAGTACAAATTAAGACTTCTTCGGGTTCAGTGATATCCCAAATTTTCTACATTTTAGAAACACCCTCCTCAAGTGCTGCAAATGTTCTTCATGGCTGTTGGAGTAAATAGTGAGGTCATCAAGGTATATGCAAACAAATTTGTCTTTCAACCCCACAAAAGCTAGGTGCATGGATCTCTGAAAGTGGCCTCAGCATTCATCATCCCAAATGGCGTTTTGGCATACATGAAGGTGTCCCAGGGAGTGGTAAACATAGTTTTTTCTTGGTCATTAGGGTGCACAGCAACTTGGTTGTATCCAAAGAAACCATCTAGGAATGACATGACACTAGCCCGTGAGACTCTTTGCAATAGATGTTACATCTTGGGTAGTGGATAGTTATCTTTCTTGGAGCATTTGTTTAGGTTTCTGAAATGCACACATAACATAATCTCCTAGTTCTTCTTCCTTACCACTACTAATTTTGCAATCCATTTGGAATACCTAAGGGGAATTATGATTTTGGCTTTAAGGATCTTTTGGATTTCTTTTTCAATCACAGGAAGTAGGAGATAACTGGTGGATCTCAACTTTTGTTTGAAAGGGATGGTGTCCTTCTCTAGGGGAATCCTGTGTTGGATGATGCTAGTGTCATAGGTTTTTGGGTCACTATATTCCCAAGAAAAGATATCAGCAAACTCTTTCATCATACTAGAAAAGTTTGACCTCTGATCAACAGTCAACTCAGTGGACAGATTTATGGGTTTTTGATGACTTTGGCTTCCTATGTTTTGCTCTTGGAAAACAGGATCTTTCTCCTTTTTGGCAGGTTTAAAAGGGACATCATTATGATCAAATAGCTCTTCCAGGGGTACCAGAACCTGAGGTATATAATTACTAGGTAACTGAACAATGTTCTGATCACCTACTTTAACTTTTAACTTGAGCCTTTGAAAATCTTCCATATTTAGGTTTTCTTGATCAATATGCATATCAGAAAATTCATCTACTACTTGGAGGAATTTACTAAGCTCATCATCATTCTCAAAGACCTTCCAAAATTTCACATTATCAGGTAGGGATGTCCTGTACTTAACCTGGATAACATAGCTCAGTTTAGGAGGAAAAGGGGGAACAAATAGACTTGTAGAGACAACAAGGGAATCAACCAGATGGTTCATAGCCCTAGGTATATATGAGAGTTCAAAAAACATGAAAGAGTCCCTGAGTTTCCATACCTCATCTCTGTATGCCTTCAGCCTGACATTTTTTGCTTGAAAATTATTGTTCACTTGTTGTATGATGAGATCTGCATCTCCAAAGATCTTCATGCACATGATTCCCATTTCTTTGGCAGCCTTCACTCCCAGCAGCAATGCCTCATATTCTGCTATGTTGTTAGTAGTCTTGAAATCTAGGTTATAAGACAAATGTATGACCTCCTTTGAAGGAGAAATCCAGACTATTCCTGCACCTGTTGAGGCTTGAGTACTGGCCCCATCAAAAAACATGCTCTAGACAGTAGTGATTACCTCCTTAGGTGGATAATAGGTAGGCTTTGTCAGTTGTGTGGATGTTGGATGAGAATCATCTATTTGTAGGATGCATGCCCCAAATTCTGTGTCTATTGCATATATGCGATGGTTTATAGAGTTCTTGGCATTACTGATAATGTAGGTGAACTGGTTCTCCCTGTAGAGTCTCTTAGTCTCCCCTCCAAACATTGGGATTGTAGCATATGTAGGGTTCATTTGAAGGGTACCACCCAGCCTTTTACTCCATGAACAAGACAAAAGGAGGCCAAATTTAGGTGGGATATCAGCCACCACTATGTCCATCACTATACTTTTTGAAGCTAGCTAGGATAGGTTTATGACAAGGTCTTTGATGAGACCCATGCATTTGACCTTCTTAGAGTCAAATGACAACAAATCATGGTAAGGTTTTGTAATGTTGAGGCCAAGCTCATCCATCATTGCTTTTGGAATTAGGTTATGGGAAGCTCCTGTGTCCAGCAAATAGTTATGAATGATTTTATCATGGATATTAAGAAATATGTAGAAAGGTGGGAAAGGCTCATCCAACTCTTCAATCATAGGGCCTAGGATTACTGTGGGTTTATTATCTTGCAAGTTCACAAAGTTAGCATCTAGGGGAGTCCTTGGCTGAAGATATTTTAGTATGGATGCCTTGAAGGCCTCATTCTTCATCAGTTCTATGAAGGGAAAAGAGATTTTTAACTTCTGAATTTCTGACTCAGAATTGAAAGAATAACATAGCTTTTCAGAAGTCCTTACCTCATGTGTTGGAGCTTTGATCTGAATAGAATCAGGGGCTAAGGGATGTAGTGACCTTTGCTGCTATTTTGGAGGAACAATCATCTTCTTTGCAGGAGCAGCAATATTCCTAGCCTGAGGAGTAGGCTGCTTTGTAGGGGCATGAGTCTTCTTCATGGGATTAACGATTCTGGATCTCAAATTATAACCTTCTTGATAATTTTCCTAATACAGAGATTCTTCCATGATCTATTCATTCATGAGGGCTTCCTCATAGTCTGCTTGTGTTAGGAAAGAGAGATCTACTTCATCCTCCATACAATTGATATCATCTTCTACCTCTCCTTCTTCTTGAGTGAACTTTGGTTCTTATTCTAGTACAACATTCTGAAATGGAGCTCTGATTCTTTGATCCTCAGCTTGATTCCTATCCCTTTGAAGGATCTAAGTTGGTGGGTTGTTTCTTCTAAAAGGGACAAAATTAGGGTTTCTGTTAGAAAAATCATTTGTCCCTTTACCCTTTACAGGTATTTTCCCTCGGTCTTTAATCATAGACATTTCAGTTGTCAGACTGTCCAACATTTTGGCTCTAACATTTTGGCCATTTTCTCCATTTTGTTCTCTAATGAATAAGCCCCTAGAGGATATGAGGTTTGCTTCTTCCTGTCAATTTTTCCTTTAACCTTCTGAGATGCAACGATATTGGATTCAACTTCAAGGGTAGCATATTGCATGAGCGACAGAGAAGTTCATCTTCTTTCTCTGAGTAGAAGACATAATTCTGAATCAAAGGCATTGGCATAGGTGACTTTGGCAGAAGTGTCAGTTGGTTTGATCTCAGCAGGGATATTGCCGAACATCTTGTTAAATCTTTTGGTGAAGTTAGAAACAGACTCACCATTCTCTCTCTTCAGATTGCTAAACTCAATGATATAGTAAAGGTGGTCTCTTCTCTCTCCCCAATGCTTCAAAAATATGTCATATAGCGCTTCAATTCCTGCTATTGATCCAGCAGGCAACTCTTTGAACAATTTCCTAGCTTGACCATCTAGACTTTGCACAAAAACCCTAGTTCACACATCCTCTTGGTCAATGTTTATATTCACATCATAACTGCAGAAGGCCTCTAAGTGTTCTTCAGCTATGAAATCTCCCTCCCTAGTAAACTTAGGCATGTATTTGACATAATCTCCAGTAGGCATAGCATAGAGGGGGTTAGGAAAATTCAGAGGGGCATATCTAGAAACAACGATCCTTTCCATTTTGGTTAGAGGGGCAGCCATATTGGAAGTGGGTATGGAAAGGGCAGAAGGAGATAATGTTGGTGTGGGTGGTATATGAGAGAGTATTCGGGTGGATTTATCTCAATGGAGTCACCAGGGATTGGATCTACACAAGCAACAATGCTTGAAGATTCCTTAACCCTAAAATTTTCTGATTCAATTATAAATTCCCGAGATTTATATGTTTCAGTAGAATGATATTGAAATAGAGGTCTATTTGATATAAAAACATAAATTTCTCTTGAAATACTTGATGTAGCTTCCCTTATAGCTCTGTAGGTCTGTCTTAGTGAAGCCCTAACTCTTCTTAGAATCTCTTCTGGATCTGAAATAGGTGTTACTGGTGGCCCTTGAGGGTTTGCTCTGGTACTTCATCTTCTTGAAGCCACCTTATTCCAATGGATTCCCCAGATAGATGATTACAACCGAAATAATGTCTAGACTTTGTCTATCATCCAAGTAGGATCTATGTCATCCCCTATGGAAGCTAAGCTTCAATCTCCTCTCCCCGGCAATGATGCCGATTTGTTATCACTCTAGGAAAACCCTTTAGGTTGCAACTCGAGGATTCCTGGTAACTTAAATGTTTTTAATGGTTTTTCTAAATGGATCAAGTCAAATGACCTACAAGACCCTACTCTCCTAAGACATGCATAAAACTCAATCCAAAGATAAGGCTTCTAACCACCAATGTTCAGAGGGTTGATAATAAGATGAATAAATGGAGAACTTACTATGCTGATAGATTTATACATAAAAAAAATCACATATGAATGGCTAATCATAACAAGGAAGAATACTTGCAATTCAACTTATCAACACATAGATAGGATGATAGCTATCTGGCATTAGATAAAAAGAATAAACCTGAATCAGACATTCAAGAACAAGTAAATAACATAAAAGATATGGAAGCTAAACATATAATGGAAAAAGAGCTTATATTAAATGATGAATAACATGAGAAGCTTGATAACAATAAGGGTCTAAAAGTCTCTGAAGCCAAACCCTTACTTCAAAATAAGTCTTAGGATTTATAGCATTTAAAAATCTTCAGATCCTAAAAAGTTGCATCTGATTTACTAAAAATAGATAACATAACTATTTTGCAAAAATTTAGATCAAAAACCCTAATTTAAGTGCTAGTATATCTAACTCTAACACTTTGTTCAATCATTGAACTCTTTGATAACTATAGTGATCACTGAAGTAGAGCTATAACCTATTATCTGACAGATAAGCCATGGTTTGTAAGAACTAGGTAGGGTTTGTGACCCATTTCTCTTTGATAACACCTTCAAAACTGGAATAGACCTCCTCCACAGGTGCTTTTCATCATTTTTTCAGCTTCATAATTCGCCCCTCAGGTGTTTGTATCCACAAAAACTAGTTCTATGTGTAAAGATATCCTTTTGCACCCTTTTGTGCTTTCGGTATTTAAGGAAGCAGAATCCTAGGTTTGTTAGCTACTGAAAGCTATTCTTTCAGTAGCTAATGAAAAGTTGTTGCGTTCGCCTAAGCGACCGAAAGCTCTATTTCTGCAAAATTTTAATCATCCTTTAAATCAACCTTTTACAGCTTTTACCTCTGTCCTTCTGGTATTTCTTCCATTTGCATAGGTTTTGAGAGAGCAACAGCATCATGAGCTGCCTCAGGATCCTGAAAGCTTGTTGTTGCCTCTGCTAGGGTTTCTAGTGCAAAGTGAGTTTGAGGGTTTCGGTTGGAATTCCTCATCTGCAACCACAATAGTATGATTATCCTATAAAGCCTAGTGTTGTCCTTCATAAATCTCATATTCCTTTTTTGCAGCAGGAAATACATCCCTTTCATTTCTAGTAGAGAATTATGCAATTGAGTATTTTTCTTGGTTAATATTGCATTAGTTCTTTTGATCTCTCTCTAATATCTCCATTTCATGTATTTTCCCTAACAGCTGGTTGATTCTTTGAGACCTAGGTTTTCTTGAGGAGGTCTCTGCCATTGGTTCCTCTTGACCTTCCCTTGGTGTTGGTGAGGAAAACTCTTGATATTCTGCTGCCACTTGCTCTGTTAGGTCAACTTCTTGCTCCTTTTCTTCTCCTGAGTCTTAGTAGGGTAAGCTAAGTATATTTACACTTTGTGCTAGGGCCTCCTTCTCCTTTCCACTGAAGTCCAGATTTCTTTTGGCTTGGTTGTTTTTTAGAAGTTGGAGAAGGATGATCCACTATCACTGGCGAGATAGCCCTCCTCTCCCTCTTTCCACTCCTGAGAGTGGTGGATTTCTTTGAAGGAGACTTTCCTTTGTCTTCTGGATGTAAGCCTATTTCAAACTCATTCTAGAATAAGAAATATGTCCATGCTATGTTTCTTCTTTGCATCAATTCTTAGAAAATGAGTTTTATATGGCCATGGTGAGATAACCTCCCTGTGATTTTGGTGGGCTGGGCCTTAACCTGATGGGCCATCTTGGTTAGGATTTTGTGGAGGTAGAAAGGTAGATTTAAAGGGCATCTTCGTGTAAAATGGTTCATCAATTTAAAGTGATATATCATCACCCTATTATACATGCCTTCACAGGTTATATAAACCAATATTTCTTTCAATAACTGATGCCACTTCTCCTCAAGCCAGGTAGGTGGGATTCTTTTCTTCCATACCACATTTTTATGTTCAGGATTTAAGTAGGACCTTAACTCCACATCCTTAATAATGGTGGTCTTGATCCATTTCTCCCCAGTCTTTGGGAGTTCTACAACTTCTACTTTTAGGGTTTCATCAACCTGGACCTCTTCCTTTCCTATCAATTCCTTAGAGCCATCAAAATAAAGAGCAAAGGATTCTACCACTTACTGGTGGGAACCCTGGATTTTCTCACAGAACCTGTAACAGCCTGTGTCTCTGAAGAATTGACATAATTCTAGATGTGAGTCAAGATAGCTAATGTCACCTAACTCCTGTGTGAGGGCAGGTCCTCCTCCTTTCTTCATCTTTGGACTGTGCTTCTAGTACCTGCAAAAACCAAAATTCGAATTTTGTAAATGGAATTAGCGCGCTGGTTTCAGGGGTGGCCTAGAGCAGCGAGGATACATGCAGATAAATGTGGAGTGTACAAAGAATATGGTGTGATTTTGAGGGGTTAATCATTCGATTGGTACTTGAGCACAATGATGGCAAGCTCTGGTGAGAACCACAAGATAGCCAGCACAACAATTATTTTTAACTGGGAATTGATGTTTCGTGGTGGCTTAACTACAGTCGTGGGACAGATGGAGGGCAGGTTAGGGTTTTGGTCTCTATCAGTCACTTTAGATCAATAACGAACTCTTTATTCACCAACTTATGGTTTTATGTAGTCCCCTAGTCTTTTTGGCGATTAAGTGCTAGATCATGATGTGCATCATGCCAACAGCATTTGATTTCGATGGATAAGCTAACCGTTTTTCCTCTTTTGGCCTTTTCGACGGTTAAGGGAATCTTGGGTCTAATTTGCAAGCTATCAAAAGCTAGGATTTTCAGTGGCTAATGAACCATTAGCACGTTCTCCAAAGCCACAAAAAGCTTCCTTCCCAAAATTTATCTAAAAATGTAGTTAACGAGCTTTCGGTGGTTTAATGTCTTCTTGGACCAATTGCTAAGCTGCCAAAACCTGGGATTTTCTGTGGCTAATGAACTGTTGGTAAGTTCGCCTAAGCCACTGAAATCCCCCTTTCCAAAATTTTTATAATAACGACGTCAATAGGCTTTCGATGGTTAACACAGTCCCGAATCCAAATCGTTAGCTTCCGAAAGCTGGGATTTTCAGTGGCTAATGAACTGTTGAAAAGTTGGCCTAAGCCACCAAAGCTAAACTTTCAAATTTTCTTGAAAAACAAAACACCAGGCATTCCAATTTTGTTAATCACCCAAACATATTTCATAATATACCCTGAAAGTTTCACTACTACAAAAAATAAATAGTCTGAGTTTGACCTATTGAAAAATAATTTATTTAGGAGATAACAACTTCCACCAAACATTGACATTTCTCCTATTTTCAGTGTTGCAAACCCATATCCTTACAAAGAACATCAAGCAACTAGTTGACCATTATCACCTGAAAATTTGAATGGATGACTAGAGTATTTCCAAGAGAAGTTACCTATATCTTAGCCTTTGTAGACAGAGACACGATTGGATAAGAAAATTGTTAAAAGGACTAGGAATAAAGAAAATTATGAATATCTAATTAAATGGAAGGGTTTTCCAATGAAATAGGCCACTTGGACGAATGTAGAATAAATCCATAAGCATGGAAACATAATTGAAGACCTCATGGATAGGAGTATATGGATACTTTGTTATTCAGGAGTCTAATGGAAGGAAATTGATTTCAAATCTAAATTTCAATTTTTTAGAATGGTTTCTTATGTTTTTTTTTTGTAAGCTGCACAGATCTATTATATTACAGAGGCAAAAATACATGGTTTAACTTGGCTACCTGAGGTTTAAGGAGGTGAAACCCCCTCTAGAGCCTCTCAAAAAATAATAGCCCTCGAACAGTATTCACGTCTAAGATGTCCATGGCTGAGAGACATAATTACAGTAATCCGTAATAAAAACGACATACTCATATACTTGAGCATAGACAAATATTTCCATATCAGACATAAAAACAAACAGAGAATTGATATATAATTAAAGACTGACCAAAAACCACTAGAGTCTTGACCAAAAAAACCTGGTTGACACATCCATTAAACTGGAGGAGGTTCTTCAGTGATAGGGAAGGCCCATCTTTCTTCTTGCGACAAAGTAGGTGAGTTGGTGGCGACATTCGGGGCCAGAGAAAGTGAATGCTGAGGCTGCTCAGACTACTGGGATGACATTTCCTTCAGACGTTTGAAGAGAGGCTCAACCGTAGAGGGGGGAAGAAATGGCTTGACGCGAGGAGCTTCGGTTGAGCAACTGGTTGCACTGTCGCTACCACTGAGACTAGTAAGAGGCCGACCTACAAATTCACTGCCACTAGCACCACCACTGTCACATGCCCCAATTTTGTAAAATAATGTTATTTGTTTTGATTAGATTCCAAGACATTATGTTAAATTTAATACTAAGTTGAAACTGATGACTCAGCAGAGTCAAAAGATGTGGAATGTAATTCTAAATATTTTATTTTAAATAAATAAAAGTGGAGACAACAGCTTGGGAGAGCTGTTAAAAAGAGTGTACTCATCAAGTTGGTGGAAGGAACTAAGTGGAGGACAAAAAGACAAGTGGCAGGATCCGCAAACACTTCCTATGTTGCATGTGGAAACTTCCCTACATTTGGGGTCATGATCCCCTAAGAAAGGGGGATCAGAGCAGGTGGCTCAATTAATGACAACTAACCCAAAAAGACCTAGGTAATCCTCTTAAACTTTGCCCAATGTAAAGAGCTGAGGCTGCTCATTCCAAGAGAAGAATCATTCAGGTGAATGCACTTCAAGGAATTCATTGGGAAAGGGAAATTGTAAGGAAGGGTTTTTTGAGGGGTAAGCTACAGGAACTTGATCTTGTACAGCTTTTCAACTGAGAGATCTCACTGCTGTGTGCAAAGTTGGTATTAAGTCTAAGGACTAGTACTTTGTTGATTGCTCCACCTAATTCCAGCCAAGGAGACCAGAGCAGGCTCGGGGGTCCTGAGAAGTCGTTGTTTGAGCGCTTTCGAGGAGTTGGTAGGGAGGAAGGGCCTCCCATTGCTATTGTCATCTAGCTTTAAGAACAGGTTCTACTATCTTTAATTTATGTGTTATAGTTATATCTGTGTGTGAGAAAATGATGTATGTTATAAGTTTAAACTGTAGAGTGTAAAATATTTTTAGCTTGTTTAATGTTGAATCTGTTCTTGATGAAAAATAAATCCTACCTATGTTTTTCCCCATCTAGAGTAATCCATATTGTACTCTAGCACAAGTAGTGTATTTAAATGAATGAAATATGATGTAAATATAAAACAAAATGTTAGCTATGAATATCGAAATGTTTTCTTTCCTTAGATAATTAATTACCAGAGGAAATATTAATCTGTTCAAAGAGTTGTGTTATATCTAGACAGTATATGTTAGAATTTTAAACAAAAAAAAATAATCATACCATTATACTAACCATAGTATGTTCTGGTATGCGAATCATTCTTCTACACAGTATTTACTTTTGCATACATTATTCTATATAGAAACAAAAAGAAAAGAAAACTAGAATTTGACTGCTTAAATTGCAAGATAAATAAAAATGTCTTCTTAGCTCTCTAGTTCATTCTTTTCCTAATAAGGATAACTATTTTACCTACAACAACTCAAACTGTAAGTAAGGATAGAAAACCCTGATTTAATTGTAATGATAAAACTAATTGGTTTAAGAATGTTAGCTAGGTTTATTTCATTTATGTTGATAATGTAATTAATTTACTTATTTATTTCATTTACTTATTTATTTCAACTGTACCTTTGCAATATCTAAAGTTACTAACATGTCTCCTAAGAAAATATTCAAATTTAACAAATACCATTATCTTATTTTTTTTGTAAGGAAAGGAATTAAGTTATTTGTTTATTACCCTTATTTTCTTTTGTTTAACAATTTCTAATGTCATGTTTTAGATAGGGTAATATAGATACAGAATGGTTCTTATAAATTATTTAGCATAGAAATCATAATAGCATAACAATAAGATATTATCTCATCCGTACACTTTATAAATAGACTAAGTGTAAGGTTAATATATAAGTAATATTTATTTACAAATAACTAATATTTATTTGAATTAACAAATCATTTAAAAATATATATATATTAACAGGGTCGAAACCCTCACAAGTCAAAACAGTATAAAATATAGTAAAATGTTACAATATTATTCCAGATAAGCATAAATCACGTACTTCAAAGGTGTAACAATATAGTTACATAAGTACGAATCCGAAGCATTGGATTATGTATTTTTCTGAAGTTTTCATTTATAAAATGATTATTACAAATTCCATAAGGTCTGAGAAAAATGAATAAGAAAACATAAATACTCCTACATATAACATACACTTATATAAACAGGTATTATTTAAAATAACTTACAGTTCATAAATTAGAATGTATTTTAGGATTTTTAACAGAACCCAAACATGCTCAATTAACCGAGCTAAAATATACAAAATTTATTATACAAGAAAGAGCAGAACAAAACATAGTATTATATCTTTAACAAAAAGAATAATTGAAAAACAGTAGATACATCTATACACAGCAGAGTTAGGGTAAAACCCTAATGTATCAAAAAATTACAATAGAAGTATCAAAATAAGCGAGTCTAAGCTCTAGACTGATGCCTCTTTGCATTTTAAGGTTAACAGAGAATGGCTCAACAGGTCTTCCACCATTCTATACAAGCTTTGCACAAAACCAAAACCAAAAGAAAAATTTACAAGTTACGGCCTAAGCCGGAAGCCCTGCATGTAGCAAGGGTTTGTCAACAAACTAAAACAGCGAAGCAAGTTAACCCAGAAAAACTTAAACCACGAGGGTCTTTGCAGGCCACGGTGACCAACCAACAAATGTTCCATAAGGAACTGTACAAGGACGAACTGCCATGGGATAACCAGGGCTTACTCGTGAGTAAGTTTTTGACCAAGCTTCGCACCAGCTGCATAGGAGGAAAAGGCTGTCACCTGTGAGACAACCCACGTTGCTGTTAATAATTTATATTTATAATTTAATAGAGATATAAAAGAAACAGAAAAATGAGTAATTTCTTTACCTGGTTTTCAAAGTAATGTAGCCACCCACAAACAGGAGTGCCGCCACCAACACAAGGATCAACAAACCCTTCATCTTTTACGAGGAAGAGGGAGGCTACACAAGCGCAACAACAACCAATGACAACCAAAGATTGGGAGCAACAAGCCAAGCAGACAATAAAGCATGCGCTGTCACTACTTCCCAACTGGAGAATTCACTCTGCTAGAAACCCTAAGACAAAGCAGACCACGAGTTGTTAAGTCATGGCTCTCATTACCCTGCTGCTGAGTTAAAGAAAAAGAGAATTGTACAGTCTAATAACCCTTTCAATGAGCAAGCCCTGAAGGTTTAACCCTAAAGGAAAGCAACTACCCACAGTGTAAGAAGCGATTATTTTGTTAAAGCTCTTCTCCATCAGTTTGCAGGACTAGCTTACGAGGTACAAGAGGCAAAAACCACGAAGGGAGGCTAACATCTAACTAGACACAGAATCTACATAGCGGTCAAGACGCAGTAGCAGAGCAGCCGGAGGCCCAAAAACGATGGAGAAAATGACAAAGGCTAGGGTTCACAGTCTCGTTTTATTGTTGCAACACTTGGCCACGGTGAATCCACGTATGCATGCAAATAATTTACCACGCAGTGGGTAAATTACAAAGTCCCTGCATGCAATCAAATAACTATCTTTTAAAAATGATTTTTGTTCAATCATTTGGTGGACCAAACTTTCCACAAGGTTCTACAATCTTGGAGTCAACCACGTGATGAATGCTGCAAACATTAAAAAGCAATAGTATTAAAGGATTTGGTTACTTTATGCAAGGTTAATATAGTTCATCGTGGGCGTGGACAAATGCCAAGACCTTTCACCTTATGCAAAGTAGAGTATACATTGAAAATGTTTATAATTCTATCGAGGGTTATGCCAACAATAAAATTTGTAAAATTTATAAACCTTATTCATGTCAAGATATTTTCATGCTAGATCATATCCTCGATATGCCATATGAGTACCTTTTAAAAACTATTAGGTTTGCTAACGAGGGTGCTAAGCCTTATAGTTTTCTTATTATATCATTTCGGCTTGTCAATAAACTTTTGATGGTCGTAATAATGAAGATGGATAATTTCTTTTTCCAGGCATGTTATGCATAAAGGAACTTTAGTTCCTCACCACTGATTTAACCCAATTGGTAGCATTATAATAGTATAGACATAATTGTCTCTAAACCTCAAGCTTTATAAGCTAGGTTAATAGCATAAAATCTATTTAACTACTGTGCATTAATGTCTTATCACATAAGTCAACAATTTTATGTCGTAACATGAATTTGTTTATGGATATAGTTTAGGTTCAACCCATAAACTATAAACCCCGCTGTCTTTAACCCGGATGTAAGGAAAGTTTAAAGGCTTTATGCACATGATGAATTAAGTAGATATTGTTTAATATCTTAGAAGTTAGTTTGCAACAAAATTATAGATTACAAACTAGAGAGATAACAACTATCACCAATTACAAAGAATAATAAACTGATTGTTTTACCTCATAGAAGCATTTGAAATTGAAAATAAACAGCTTATATATATGTTTTACCCAGCTATTTAAATTGCAACGAACGTATATCTGCATGCTTTATGAATATTGATAGGCAGCACTGGATCTTTCTTACCTATGAATCTGTGAAAACAGGTAAACTTTCTGCGCTAGCTAAAAAGCTAAGTAAGCACCAGAATCCAAGACAGTTCCACCTTCTTGTCGCAAAGAAATAAAAAAAACAAATCATTAAATTGAAAAGAAAAAGAATTATTCTTTAAGCTAAACTTAACCAAGTAAATAACTCAGATTATGTAATAACTAATCTTATAATCGAATAATTTATAAGTAATTGTAATTGTTAGCAGACTGCATTATTGATTATTTTCGGTATTTTCAAAATTTTAAATTTTTTAGAAAATTTGGGGTTTTGACAACCACCCTATGCACGACCCCCAGCTTTCATCCCACTCAGACTAGAGATGCCAGCCGTGCCTTTCCAAGCAATGGAATTGTCCATAGCTGTAAGCAGGGCTTCAATCTCTGAAATTTTAGATTTCATGGTGTGAACAACAACCCGAGCCTCAGACCAATTGCTGAGCATATCCTCCGCCATGTTGCAGAGCATGTTCTTCATCATCCAATAATGATTAATTTGGCTACTATCCTCACAAGTCGAGAGCTTCTGGTTGAGGACCCAAGTCTCCCAGGATTCCACCAAAACACGGATGCACGGAGAGATGTGGGGTTTGTAGTCTGCGAGGGTCTGAGCACTACATCCCCACTGTTATTTGCCTCACCTGGAGCTAGCATGTTTAGGAGTTCCTCTCTGTTGGGACATGGCTGCCAACTTGATCCTGAAACCAAATCGCACGGGAACGTTCTTTCCGGCAATGAACATATAGTGCATTGAAACAAATACACTGCGAACCTCCTGACGCACAATAAACCCAACAAAACTTCTAGCCAATCCATAAATCTTGAGATCATTCTAAACAAGACGCATGCCATTCGAAGTACTTGCAAGCATTAACGTTCGAAGCAGAACCATGAAAGCACCTAGGAGGATGGACCTTCGCTAGCCCGAGTCACATGAGCTGAAGTGACAGAGGGAGCTTATCCCACGCGCAAGGAGCCTTGAATGTGCTGAAGAGGTGAGTTGTCGCGATGAGTGTCAAGGAGGGCGACACGTGCTCTTTGTGATGGCCGGAAAGAGGGACGGCTGTCACTTGAAATATCTCCCGCATCCAGAACGAATAGTTTCTTATGTTACTAAAGGGAGTGGGTTAGTTTTAATTTATATTTTATTCAAATTTAAATTTTGAATATATAAGTTTAGTTGTTATATAGAAGAATCATTTTTCTATGTAGTGAAAAAAGTTTGTATTTTGGGCATGCAGTTGAGAATTCATAGGAGTTTGTTTTAATTATAGGAATGGATTGATTTCTTTATACGTTTTGGAATAAAATAGGATAGGGTTTACATGACAAACAGAAGTAGAGAAGAGACATAGTTTAGGAGTTTAGAAGCATTAATGGAAGAAATAATGTAAATTGAGATTTTTGTGTTAATGCAAACGATAGCATACTCCGTTCAATAGACACACTTTAATTTACCTATTTGAGATTCTAAATATTAGGGTTGATTATGGTTTGTGGTTCTTGACGTTTAAGCTTCTGCAAATTGAATACAATATTGCAGTGTTTTCTGCAAGATTTGATGCATTTGAGCGTAATGAATGATTGTTGCGTAAGCATGAAGTTAGAAAAATTCTCAATGTGAAATCAAATCAATATTGCATAATCTATTTCTTGGTTGCCTTGAAACATTGTTAATCGACATTTTTTTTTGTGATTTATACACCATGCAAGTTGAACATGAATTTGGAAATCTCCAATCTACAAAATTTTAAGCTGCCTGAATGTAGAAGCAGACTAGGGATACACCTCATTGGACACGTTTCTACTGGAGTTTTCTTGCACTATGTTCGAGTTACTAGAATTAAATCCTTTAGCATACTTTGTTCCAATTATTGGAATTAAATCATGTAGTGTAGTTTGTTCAAGTTACGGGGAGGTGATTCACTAAATCCCGTAATTTTGTTGATTTTCCATCCCTTGTATCTTAAAAAATCCACCTTCACATCTATTCAAGTAAGTGCTTCACTGTAATGTTCCACATCTATGATCCCATCATAATTAATTTCATGCAAATGAAATTCTTTTATATAATTCTTAATGTGTACTTGCTTCTCTAAACTAGAGACTAGTTTCCCATAAAAGGTGAAAGAGACCACATACAAGTTGATGCTTTGATATTAATTTGGTCCATGAGAGGAATTATAAAAATGACAAATATCAAATGAATCAAATTGTAGTACTTACATATCCATAATATCAATTGAACACATTCATATACAAATCACAAAAGCATATTGCACAAGGTTTTGACAATAATAAAACTTAAATTCCATTAGAAAATCAATTATACTATATATGTATAAATTTTAGAATTAAAAATAACTAAACCACTATACAATGAAATGAACACATTTAATATTAAGTTCAAAGAAAATAAATCACTTTTCATTCCCACCTCTAAAGTTATTTTTTGTATGCAATTATAATAACATAGGAGGGAAGAAAAAATTAGTAAGAATATAATTTGTTGATTAAACTACACCAATTTTTTGAATGGTTTCATCTTATTATACACGGTTGTTGCAATGTCCATCTATAATCATTATTAAAAAAATCTTATCATGGAGTTCCTAATTATGTGGTTGAATGTTAGTGAAACTGGCCATGCAATGATTGTATGAATATGTTGCTAGTGCAACCATCCCACAATATTTCTAACCATTAAACCAGGAATGTGAATCGCTGTAAATCCATAATTATTTTTTTCATTTATATTTAAGCATATATAATATAAACTTTCCTCCAAGATACCAAAAGAAAAATGACATTTATTGTCTCTTGGAAGTGTGTGAATCAATGTTTTTGACAAAAATATCAAAACGGATACAAAGACAAAGACAAACCTACTTGGACTCCAAAGTTGAAACTTCAAGATTTCAATTGCTAAATCTATCAATTATCATCATCAAAAGTCTCAAATTAACCAAACCCGACTGAGACAATGATTAGAATAGGAAAACATGCTCTTTATTTATTGACAGCATAACAAAATGGAGAAAAAACATAATCACTATTTGTTTTGTCACATTAAAACTGTGCATGATATAACATGCATACAATATAACACGTGCCAGTTTTATAGAAGTAACATGCAATCACCTATGTCATTTCTATATCCATGTCAAATTAATAATTGAAATTCACTATGACATTAATCCTCCCTTATCCAATTTGGTCATATGTCTAAATCAGGAGTTATGTCTAAATCGGGAGTCCTTCGAGTCTATTTTTAGTCACTAGCACCATTGGGTCCACTTGGCCTAATTGGGGCACATGTTCCAGTTAATAAAGTGTGAGGAACACTAATTGAGGCCTACTACCACTGATTGCACTTCCATGCATCAGTTTAGGAGCCTCCTATTTCAATCCCTACAAATTAGGAGCCACTGTGAGTGTCGATACCAACCAAGGTCAGTTACGTTGAGTTGGTGACTAGTCAAGCTAAGTTGGAGTCAGTTACATTCAGTTATAGTCCTCTACATTCAATTAGCACTAGGTTTGCATGGATGCATGCAGGAGAGGCACATTTCTCACCTACCATAGTCAATTGGGCTTAGTTAACACTGAATTAGACACTTGAGTTGTGATTTAGAACTCCGATGAACTTCGATAATGATTTATACAAGGTCAGTTAACCATTTAGTCCTCCGATAATGATTTAGATAAGGTTCAATTAACCATTCAGTCAAGTAGAGTCGAACCAATTCGAATTTCCTCACATAGGATTCAAATTGCTTGAGGCTATTTAGTCATTGTACTTGATTGTAATTACTATCTAATTACTTTTTTTATTAGTGATAGCATTCACAGCTGCAAGCCATTTTTGCACTATTTCATTCTTCAATTGGTGAGTAAATTGTGTGATCTATCATGTGAGTTGTGGGTTTGTCCATAGATATATGTGCTCAATTTAATATGGTATCAGTGCCTCAGAGGACAAGTCACTTCTCCTCCTCAGATTTCCATATGGATCATTTTTTTAGCGAATTTGCTCCTTCGAGTACTACACCAGAAGTGAAGAATTTACCACTTAATATCCCAAGTAAAGGAATTATTGATCAAGCTTGTTGATCAACTACGTTGGTTGTGATGAAAATTCCAAAAGTGCAGACTACCAACCTTATCTTGTCTATTTGATTGTGTGATTTACAGGTTATAAACTCTTCTCACTGCATTCTCTACAAACAACTCTTTCTCCTCACTTCATTTGCTACAATAGCTTTGTCTTCTCCACTGCATTCAAAATGGCCCGTCCAATAGAGAAGCTCACTTCCTTCAACTACCACTAGTGGAAGGAGGAGATGGAGTCACTGCTTCGCACCAAGAAGCTCTATAGACTCACAATAGATTTAGAGGCAGAGCCAATTCTTAATTATGACAAAGAAAAGTATTGGAATAGGGTTGATGAAGCCTTTCAATGCCTGTTTCTCTCAATTTCTAGAGAACTTCTCTTCCACATCAAAGGATTGAAGACTCCCAAGGAGATTTGGGATAATCTTGCTTCCTTATTTGATAAGCAAGATTAATTGAGGGTCCATCAGCTAGAGAATGATCTGATCTCTCTTCATCCATCCATATTCGAAACACTGAATGAATTATTTGCAAAATTCAAGAACCTCATATTCCAGTTGAAGCTATGCAAGGTTGAGAAGGAGGATGATCAACTCATCCTTTCCATTCTCTCAAAAATCAATGCATAATACTTAGTCTTTGTATCAAATTTTCAATCAGTGAGGCTCACTACTCCAAATTGGAAGATTCCCACTCTTGATGCTTTCATTGAATCTCTCACTCATGAGCATGATAAGTTGATCCAAATGGGGATCATTCGATCTTCTAGAGATCAAGCAATGGTTGCAGGAGGACCTAAGGTAGTGAATTATAAAGGAAAGAAAAATGATGATTCTCCTGTGAAGAAAGAGTAGTCAAATGAGCCTTTAGGTTCAAAGAAAAGCGAGAAGAATGGAAAAGGAAAACCCCTTTGTTCCTACTATGGAAGGGGCTTTCATCGAGAAAGCTCCTGTATGAGAAGACAAATTGATGAAATGACTCTCCTTCTGAAGAAACATAACATTGCTACACCTGAAAGAGTAGTCAAATGATCCTTTAGGTTCAAAGAAAAACAAGAAGAATGGAAAAGGAAAACCCCTTTGTTCCTACTATGGAAGAGGCTTTCATTGAGAAAGCTCCTGTATGAGAAGACAAATTGATGAAATGACTCTCCTTCTGAAGAAACATAACATTGCTACACCTGCTGGAACAAGGAAGGATGACAACATAGAATACATTGAATAATACTTTGAAATATGTCATGCAATGAAGGCTATCTGCTCAACAGCACATGCCTTCCTCATTGATTCTGGAGCTACCAATCATATGGTTGCATCCAGAGAATCATTCTCTTCTTTGTATTCTTTTGATGGTCCTATTATTTAGATGGGAAATAACAGTAAAGTTCAAACCAAAGCGAAGGGCTCTATCAAGATTGAACATGGAAATTTAAAATATGTGCTTTATGTTCCCTCCCTAGCTTCAAACCTGTTATCTGTATACCAGATGACTCATAATGGCTCTCCAAAGCGAGTGATATTTGGTCCTGACTCAATGGAGATCACATATATCTCTACTGGGAACATCATAGCGAAGGGTGTTGCAAATCATTCCTCCAAGGCATATGAGTTCTCACACTTCATGCCATTTTCAGAACCAATGCACTCTTAACCGCCACTTGCAAGGGAAGGTAAAATCATTTCATCTACTTCTTTTACAGCTTCCACTAGTATTGCAGATCCAACTATATCAGTTTATCATATTTAGATTCAGGGTGATTCAGATCCAGATCCAGTCCCTACTTCCAAACTGAAAGCTAGGAAGATAACTGGAAAACTAGCTGGCACTCAGAAGGGAAATACCATTGTGCTATGGGTGATTCCATGAAGATGGGTAACACTTTTTGGCCAAATTTGGCGATGAAAACCTGATTTTTTACTCATGTGCTAGATAGAAGCCCTGAAAACGC
>LPNX011048925.1:413925-468956 GCA_001517045.1 Pseudotsuga menziesii
CTTGGTCTAATTGGGGCACATGTTCTAGTTACTAAAGTGCGGGGAACACTAATTGAGGCCTACTTCCATTGATTGCACTTGCATGCATCAATTTAAGAGCCTCCTAGATCAATCCCTAAAAATTAGGAGCCACTGGGAGTGTCAATACCAACCAAGGTCAGTTGAGTTGAGTTGGTGACTAGTCAAGCTAAGTTAGTAGTCAATTACATTCAGTTCTAGTCCTTTACATTCAGTTAGCGCTAGGTTTCCATGTTTGCATGTAAGAGAGTCACATTTCTCACCTGCCACAGTCAATTAGGCTTAGTTAACACTGAATTAGACACTTGAGTTGTGATTTAGAACTCCGATGGACTCCTATAATGATTTAGACAAGGTCAGTTAACCATTCAGTCCTCTGATAATGATTTAGACAAGGTTTAGTTAACCATTCAATCAAGTAGAGCCAAACCAATTCGAATTTCCTCACATAGGATTCGAATTGCATGAGGCTATTTAGCAATTGTACTTCATTGTAATTATTATCTAATTACTTTTTTCTATTAATGAAAGCATTCACAGCTGCAAGCCATTTTTGCATTGTTTCATTCTTCAATTGTTGAGTAGATTGTGTGATCTATCTTGTGAGTTGTGTGTTTGTCCACAGATCTATGTGCTCAATTTAATATAAACTACACCAAATTTCTGAATGGTTTCATCTTATTATACATGGTTGTTGCAATGTCCATCTATAATCATTATTAAAAATGCTTATCATGTAGTTCGTAATTATGTGGTTGAATGTTAGTGCAATTGGTCATGCAATTATTGTATGAATATGTTGCTAGTGCAACCATCCCACAATATTTCTAACCATTAAACGAGGAATGTGAATCGCTGTAAAAACCATAATTATTTTTTTCATTTATATTTAAGCATATACAATATAAAATTTCCTCCAAGATACCAAAAGCAAAATGACATTTATTGTCTCTTGGAAGTGTGTGAATCAATGTTTTTGACAAAAATATCAAAATAGATACAAAGACAAAGACAAACCTACTTGGACTCCAAAGTTGAAACTTTAAGATTTCAATTGCTAAATCTATCAATTCTCATCATCAAAAGTCTCAAATTACCCAAACCCGACTGAGCCAATGATTAGAATATGAAAACATGCTCTTTATTTATTGACAACATAACAAAATGGAGAAAAACATAATCACTATTTGTTTTGTCACATTAAAACATGTGCATGATATAATATGCATACAATATAACACGTGCCAGTTTTATAGAAGTAACATGCCATCACCTATGTCATTTCTATATCCATGTCAAAGTAATAATTGACAATCACTATGACATTAACATGGTAGCTAATTTGTGTGCACACTTGATGTTCAACATTAAGGACCATTTTCAAATGAAACATGGACGCATTATATAAAAATCATACACATTATTTGTAGTTTTTTTATGTTCTCAAGGAAAACCTCTAGGAATTGAGGATGGTACCCAAGGTGAACCCTAGATTCTTCAAGGCACAATGCCAAGTCGACAACATGGATGAAATCGTTACAACAATATACTCGTTATAAATTCAACATGTCACTTACGAGAATATAACTTTCCTTGACTTATATTCATCCAGAAATTTAAATTAACAATCATACATATTTGTTGTAGTTATTAAATAATATTGTGATATATGAGTTTACAATCCCACTTTCAAAATTTTATTTATATATTCAAAATTTTAAATTAGTTATAAACAAGTGATTGTTGTATATTGTAGAGCCAATTAAAAATATGATTTGAAGAAATGACATAAGTCTATCATAATTAAAATTTAAGTTGGATTTTTTTTATTAACTTTTCATTTAGATTGAATTCTAATGTCCATGGTTCACATCTGATAATAATTTTGTCCTTTGTCATAATTAAAAGTTAAATTGGACTTTTTATTTACTTTTCATTTCTTGAACTCCAATGTTGCTTCACATTTTTCTAAGCTTCTTGCACTCGTGAGAGCTTAAGTGAACTCATTACATTATTTTATTATTTATTTGAATTACTATTAAGTAATTACATCAATTCTTCATTTCCATTAATGTGTATCTAACACATTATTATTTATTTATATTACTATTAAGTAATTACATCAATTATTCATATCCATTAATGTATATCTAACCCATTTTACTGATAACATTATCCTTTTAGTTGGAAAACATATTGCACATTTATAACTATTTATATATTAGATATCTTAATTTCAATATCTCAAATTACTTTCTATAATCCTTAATTTCTACTTTTCATTTTTTTCTTTCAACATTAATTATTTATAAGTGATCTCAAACATATAAAATTTGATGACAAATTAAATTGAGTAAAGAGGAGCTGCGTTCGGAAATTAGAGATCTCGACGTTTCGATCCCTACTCTGGGATCATCATCAGGAGACAAATTAAATGTCAAAATTTATTTATCTCTTATATTACTAAGGAAAGCTATTATGATACATAGAGACATAGATACAATTGTGCATCATAAATATTTATCATTTACGTATGTTTAATATTTAAAATGATAAAGGAGAAAATACCTTATTAATATCTACTCAACCCCTAGGAGTAGCTTAGTTGGTTGGTTTTTTTGAGTCCAAGACTATAGTTGTTGACATCAGAGGTTCAATTCTCACGAATCCAACTCTCTGGGTCCTTCAGGTTTAGGCTCCTAAAATTGGAGCCAATTGGGCGAGGCCCCTTCAGGTGCCCCCCTATAATTATTATTGTGGATGTAGCAAGCCCTCGCCACTAACTTCCAAGGCTGTGAACCACACAAAAAAATATTATTAAGATCTACTTAAATTAATTTTAATTGTGAACATTTATTAATTCCTTTTATTGACGGAGGGAACCTGATTTCGAGAGGGAAAACAATTTCCCTTACATACACACAATGGCTCTACACCTACTACGTTTGAAATTGAATTGATTTCAGGGTTATGTTGTAACCCAATTACCAGAACATAGATCAATAGATACAATAATAGTATGTCATCTCTCTCTCTCTCTCTCTCTCTCTCTCACTCACACACACACACACACACACACACACACACACACATTTAAATATATAATCTTTCATGACTTGGAGAAATCCAAATAAATGCGTCCTCACATTCTGGGATGCCACAATCCCACAATTTAATGTGCCTAGCCTAGGGGGATTTGAACTATGCACCTGTTTGCATAAAACTAATTCAAATTTCAAACACCATTGATGGCAATGGACACCAAAGAAACAATTTGACCTTCCTTTACCAATGCTCTTTTACAACTTTTACAAGTTGATGGTATGCCATTTGAAGTAACTACACTACTTTGCTATTAAATTGTTGGAATATTGGTTTCTCTTTATTACTTATCAACTTAGTAATAAGAGGATTGATCTTTCCCTCTCACAATCGTAAAAATCTCTACTATGTGTTGACATTTTTCCATTGGAATTTCGTACAAGTATCTACTCTACTTTGGACTTTGAATAGTTGGAATTTTGATTTCTATATATTACTTAACAACTTAGTCAGATGTAGATTGATCCATCCTTAATACAATTGTAACCAAGCATTGGAATCCTACACGCTTGGTGTACTTTTATTTAAGAGATTCTCTAAAACCATGGCTTATTTTCCATTGAATATGTGCATATCAATGACCACAGAAGCAAGCACTAGCATATCCTCTAAAGATGGAGTAATGCTTAGATTTAAATATTCTATTTTTTTCCAACGACTACTATCCTTGCACTCATAGAGGGATGAGACAAGATACATAAATTAATATATGATTCTCATCTACAAGTCTATGTTTAAGTGTTAAAGTGATATCTTTGTTTTAAAAAAATCACTAAAAAAAACACCAATAGATTGATCCAAGCATAAACAAAGTTATAAACGTCAATAGAAAATTGATCAACTATAGCACTAACTGATCTTATGTAAACTGCAAGACTCGATAACTATCTATAAAACCATTCTAGTACTTTTACAAAAACTACAACAAAAGTTGCTTTCAAAAGTGAGCCGGACTACTACTAGTAAATAGCTAAAGCGCCTGGTGACATCAAAGAGAAATCCAAATACTCTTCAGAAAATAAAAGTCCTTCAAGCAAACCTACAACTCTTTTGGATAACTTGTTAGCTGAGGGTCCAGTTCTATAAATATATGCTTTATGGATATCTAGTTGAAGCTCTCCAAAATATGTTTGGTTTTGTAACACCATTGATCCAAAAGTGAGATTTGCAAAAAAGAAACTCAAGAAGCCCAATTCACCACGATCTTGGAATTTCCAAAAACATGTAAAGATTGAAATCCTTTTAAAGCCACAAAGACAATCCCCAAATAACTCTTCAAAGTGTCAAAATGATACCTTCAATTGTATCTTCTTATTTGAGAAAATGGGTGTTTATAGCTACTTCAAAGTGTCAAAATGATACCTTCAATTTTATCTTCTTATTTGAGCAAATGGGTGTATATAGCTATAAATATTATGTTTAAATGGTGGAAAAGTTTTCAAATTTTAATGGTTATGGCTATGATACACAAGATGTCTTCATCTTCTCTTCAATTTGGAGAATGCATATAAAATTAATCATTGGAAGGTAGCTTTTGCTCCATTTTCCTCAATTGTTTTTAACATATCGATCATCATTATGACATATATACGAGCATAGCTAATGATATATGTATAAGCTTTTGGGCAAGCCTTACACTCTATACACACTTGAAATATATGCTTATTTTGAAACTTCAATATAACATCATGTTTTAAGTATGTCTCATATTTAAATAATATTTTTTTTTAAATTTAAAAGAGTCTCTTTTAGGAAATAATTTCTAAAGTTAGTTAATCATTTCGTTGGATAATATTTTTTTTTTAAATTTAAAATAGCCTCTTTTAGGAAATAATTTCTAAAATTAGTTAGTCATTTCGTTGGATAATAATTTTTATAGGATTGACCTTGATTTTTTCAAATATATTTTTTTATCTAAATAGTTTCTATAACAATCATATTTTGTAAGCACTTCTCTATATAATTTCTATAACAATCATTTTATAAGCACATGTCATTACACTCTTGTCAAAATTTTATAGAGCCGTGAGGGAGGATGGAAAAAGGGCTAGAGGTTGGTTGTTGGAGGGTGGACAGAGGGACCGAAGGCTGGAGGTTGGCTACTGGAGGGCGTACATACATATGCATAGTTGTAGGTTAGGTGGAGGGACAAGGGTTGAAGGTTGGTTGCTGGAGGACGGAGGGTTGCAGGTTGGATGAAACAGAGTAGAGTTTGATTTGGTTCACGAGAGGAATTATAAAAAATATGTCTGAAAATAAACCTAGCGACAAATATCAAATGAATCAAATTGTAGTACTTACGTATCCATAATATTAATTAAACACATTCATATACAAATCACAAAATCATATTGCACTATAATAAAACTTAAATTCCATTAGAAAATCAAGTATACTATATGTATAAATTTTAGAATTCAAAAGAACTAAATCTCTATACAATGAAATGAACATAATTAATATTAAGTTCAAAGAAAGTAAATCACTTGGCATTCTCATGTGTCAAGTTAATTTTTGTCTGCAATTAATTATAATAACATGGTTTCATCTTATTATACATGGTTTTTGCAATGCTTATCTATAATCATTATTAAAAATGCTTATCATGGAGTGCTTAATTATGTGGTCGAATGTTAGTGCAAGTGGGTCACAATGCAACCATCTCACAATATTTCTAACCGTTAAACTACGAATGTTAGTGTGGATGGGTTGTAGTGTAATAAGTAGGTGTCTAAACTAATGGTGCAACTCCATTGTGCTATTTTTAATTGCATATTTATGAAACTATATAGTTGGTAAGTTTTGTTGTCGATCCATGTTGTGAAATTTGTACAATATGTTATTGTAATCCCATTCTCCATTTTTGTAAAGTAGGCCACACTTCTTAATATCTCGACCATTCTATGACCGCAAAGACCATAAATCATTAGATCTTGATTAACCTTTTTTTTTGTGTATTTGGAGGAATCAACAATTTGGGCGGTGCACATACTCATATGAAATAGGGCTGATTTCCATATGCTAGCACTATACCTCAAGGTGCACCCATGAGTTGTTCTAGGTTTGAACACTCGACGTTACAATGAGTACCTTTGCAATGCACCCTATTGCTGATTGGTCTACATCCCAAGGGAATATTAACCATTAAATATTAATAGTGAATCTTTAAGGACTTTAACCATTTTCTAAAAATTATACCCTCATTTAGAAATCCACAAATTTCAAGAATGAAATAGCTTATTTAGGGCATTACTTTTTAAATATGAGAATATAGCCTCTCATATGTTGAAATCTCAAATCCATTATCTAAATAGTTCTCCAAGAATTGCTGTAAAAACCACAATTATTTTTTTCATTTATATTTAAGCATATATAATATAAACTTTCCTCCAAGCTACCAAATGAAAAATGACATTTATTGTCTCTTGGAAGTGTGTGAATGAACTCTTTTGACAAAAATATCAAAACATAAACAAATACAAAGACAAACCTACTTGGACTCGAAAGTTGAATCTTCAAGATTTCAATTGCTAAATCTATCAATTCTCATCATCAAATGTTTCAAATTACCCAAACCCTATTGAGCCAATGATTAGAATAGGAAAACATGCTCTTTATTTATTGACAACTGAACAAAATGGAGAAAAAACATAACCACTATTTGTTTTGTCACATTAAAACATGTGCAAGATATAACTTGCATACAATATAACAAGTGTCAACTTTGAACATGACATCACCTATGCCATTTCTATGTCCATGTAAAAGTAACAAATGACCATCACTATGACATTAACATGGTAGCTAATTTATGTGCACACTTGATGTTCAACATTAAAGATAAATTTCAAAATATGAACCAATTATATAAAAATCATACACTTATTTTCTTTTTTTTTGTTCCGAGTAATTATCCAAAGGAAAACCTTTAGGAATTGAGGATGGCACCCAAGGTAAACCCTAGATTCTTCAAGCCACAAGGATAAGTCAACAACATGGTTGAAATGGTTAGAACAATATACTCTTTATGAATTCAAGATGTCACTTATGGGAATATAACTTTCCTTATTTCTATTCACCCACAAATTTAAATTAACAATCATGCATATTTGTTGTAGTTATTAAATAATATTGTGATGTATGAATTGACAATACTACTTTCAAAATTTTATTTATATACTCAAATGTTTAAATTAGTAATAAACAAGTGATTGTTGTGTATTGTAGATCTAATTAAAAATATGATTTGTACAAAAGACATAACTCTATCATAATTAAATGTTAAGTTGGATTTCTTTATTAACTTTTCATTTCTTGAAATCTAATGTTCATGCTTCACATTTTCACATTTTGTAATCATTTTTTCCTCTATCATAATTAAAAGTTAAATTGGATTTTTTAATATTTAGTTTTCATTTCTTAAACTCTAATGTTGCTTCACATTTTGCTAAGCATCTTGCACTTGTGAGAGGTTGAGTGAACTTTTTACATTATTTTTATTCTTTATTTATATTATATTAAGTAATAATATCAATTCTTCATTTCCATTAATGGGTATCTAACCCAGTTTTATTGATAACATTATCCTTTTAGTTGGAAAACATAATGCACATTTCTAACTTATTTTTATTTTAGATATCTTAATTTCAATATCTCAAATTACTTTCTATAATTATTTATTAGTGATCTCAAACATATAAAAATTTGATGACAAATTAAATGTCAATTTTTTTTAATCTCTTAGATTACTAGAAAAGCTATTATGATACTTTGTGACATAGATACAATTGTGTATCATAATTGTTTATCATTTACATATGTTTAATATTTAAAATGATAAAGGAGAAAGTATATTATTAAGATCTACTTAACCCCAAGGGGTAGCTCAGTTGGTTGGAGTTTTTGAGTCCAAGACTATAGTTGTCAATGTGAGAGGTTCAATTGGTCCTTTAGGGTTAGGCTCCCAAAATTGGAGTCGTTAGGGAGATGCCTCTTGAGGTGCCCCCCTATAATTATTACTGTGGATGTAGCAAGCCCTCGCCACTAAGTGCCAAGGTTGTGAACCACACGAAAAAATCTTAATAAGATCTACTTAAATTAATTTGAATTGTGAACATTTATTAATTCATTTGATTTACGGAATCCCTTACATACACACAATGGCTCTACACCTACTATGTTTGAACTTGAATTGATTGCATGGTTATGTTGTAACCCAATTACTAGACAATAAATCGATATATAAAATAATATTATGTCATCTCTCTCTCTCTCTCTCTCTCATACACACACACACACACATTGAAATAGATAATATTTCGAGACTTGGAGAAATCCAAACAAATGATTCTTCACATTCTCGAATGCCACGATCCCATAGTTTAATGCACCTAACCTAGGGGGATTTGAAGTAGGAATCTATTTGCATAAATCTAGTCAAATGCCCAACACCATTGATAACAAATGGACACCAAAGCAACAATTTGACCTTCATTTTTCCCAATGCTATTTTACAACTTTTACAAATTGATGGCATGCCCTTTGAAGTAACTACGCTACTTTGTTTTTGAATAGTTGGAATCTTGATTTCTCTTTATTACTTAGCAACTTAGTAATAAGAGAATTGATCTTTCCCTCCCACAATTGCAAAATTTTGTTAAAATTCTCTACTATGTGTTGACATTTTTCCATTGGAATTTCATACAAGTATCTACACTACTTTGGACTTTGAATAGTTGGAATCTTGATTTATGTATATTACTTAATAACTTAGTCATATGTAGATTGCTCCATCCTTAATACAATTTCAACCAAGAATTGAAATCCTAGAGGCTTTAAGTACTTTTATTTAATAGATTCTATAAAACCTTGGATTATTTTCAACTGAATATGCACATATCAATGACCATAGAAGAAAGCACTAGCATGTCATCTAAAGATGGAGGAATGCTTAGATTTAAATGTTTTATACTATCCTTACACTCATAGAGGGATGAGGAAAGTTACATCAATTAATATATGATTCTCATCCACAAGTGTATGTGTAAGTGTCAAAGTGATATATTCTTCTTGGATAAGTTGTTAGACGAGACTTCAGATGAGAGTCTAGTACTCTAAATATATGATTTATGGAGATCTAGTTGAAACTCTCCAAAAGTTGTTTGGTTTTGTAACACCAGTGATCCAAAAGTGAGATTTGCAAAGAAGAAATTCAAGAATCCCAATCCAGCAAAAAAGACTTGAATCCTTTTTGTGCCACAAAGGAAATCCCTAAATAACTATCTTCAAAGTGTCAAAATGATGTCTTCAATTATATCTTCTTATTTGAGCAAATGCTTACATATAGCTATGAATATTATGTTCAAATGGTGACAAAGTTTTCAATTTCTATTGGTTATGGCTATGCCACACATGATGTCTTAGTCCTCTCTTCAATTTAGAGCATGCATAAAATTAATCATGGGAAGGTAGCTTATGTTCCAATTTGCTCAATTGTTTTTAAGTCATGAATCTTCATAATTAATGACATTTTGCTCAATTGTTTTTAATTCATCTATCATGATAATTAATGTCATATATATATATTAGCATAATTAATGACATATGTATAAGCTTTTGAGCCTATACCATCATATTTTAAGTATTTCTCATATTAATTTATTTATTTATTTTTTAAAAAGTCTTTTTTTTATGGAGTATTTCATAATTTCAATCATTTTATAAACTCATGTGGTTAATGAAATATTACGAACATAGTTGACATATGTATAAGCTTTTGGACAAAGCCTTAAACTCTATACACACTTGACATATATGCTTACTTTGAAACTTAGATATAGTATGTTTTATATTTAAATAATTTTTTTAAAATTTGTTTTAAAAAATAATTTCTCAGATGAGATAATCATTTTGTTCGCTAATAATTTTCATAGGTTAACCTTGATTTTCTCAAATATTTTATTTTTTATTTTTCTCTAAATAATTTCTATAACAATCATATTTTATAAGCGCTTATCTATATAATAGATAATTTCTATAGCAATCATTTTATAAGTGCATGTAGCTACACTGTTGTGAAAATTTTATAAACCCGTTGTGCAGGACGGACTCAGGCTTGGAGGTGGGTTGTTGGAGGGCGGGCGGACGGACGGTGGGCCGGACGTTGGCTGACGGAGGGATCGAGGGCGGACGGACGGTGGGCTGGAGGTTGGCTGACGGAGGGACCGAGGGATGGAGGTTGGCTGCAGGAGGGTGGACGCTGCAGGAGGGTGGACGGAGGGATCGAGGGCGGGCAAACGGATGGAGAGCTGCAGGTCGGACGGAGCGACTGATGGTTGAAGATTTTATGGTTTATGATGGATGATTTATTTGTCTTAGGGTTTACGATATCGAACTGGTTTTTCTCTTTTTTTTAATTCTTCTTTACTTGTTTTTAGGGTTTACTATTTTTGAACTCGTTTGTCATTTTGTTTATCTCTTCTTTGCTTAATTTAGGGTTTTACCATTTCGAACTCGATTTTCATTTTTTTTAAATATTAATATATAATTGATATCAGTGGAAATTCATTCTAAAAATATATATATATATATGAGTTTATATGTTATAATTTTTTATATCAGTTTTGCTTGTATAGATTTAAGAAACAGTTTCGTGACACTGTTGCAATTGCAGGTACTTTACTGGTACAAATTTGCACGTTGTTTATCCATCCCACGTCCAGTGATCTCGTCTGTACGAGATCGACAGGATTTATTGGACCATGCCCTCCGCGAAGTTGATTTCTTTGGAGATTGCAGGGAGGAACACAGTGTTTGAGAGGTACTATTTGCAAAAGTATCAAATACAATTCATATTTCTTTCTTACTATTTTTTGTATATTTACATCGAAAAAACAGTTTCATGACATTGTTGCAATTGCAGGTAACACTTTACTGTTACAAATATGTACGCTTTACATCGTCTATCCGAGATCAGCAGGAGAGTGTTTGAGAGCTCCCATTTGCACCTGGCAGTACTCATGCTCAGGGTTTTTGTGGAGGCTTCCTGTGCTGCGGATGATCCTCATCTCTCTTCTGTGGATGATCCTCACCACCTCACCTGCTGAATTCTGCTCATCTCCTCATCTCTTCTTTCGAATTCTGGGATGAATACCCAATGGTTTTGGCATAAGCTGTGACAGATTGAAAGTAAGACGCCATTTGATTTACTAAATGATTTTATGTATTAGTAAATTATCAAGCTTATTTTTCACACAATTTTGGCAAAGAGTTCAGGTGTTTGGCAGATTGTGAATTTTTTTAAATGCAAAATGTATGTAACAATTGATCACCTCTGTCTTGTCTGGTCGTGTGTAGGATTTTGGATTTTGATTTTTTTTTCATATTTTTTAAATATATTATATATATATTTTCATATATACATTAAATTTTTGTTTTTCATAATTGTTTCTCAACTTCTGCAACACTTAAACTTTATGTACAACTTAAAATAATACTTTGCGGCAATGTACAACTTTTCTGTAACTCACAAACATAACTCACAAAATCAACCCAGCACTTACTAGATTGTTGCAGCTTGGCTACTACTACTACTATCAGTACCTCCAAGATGGTGTTGCAACTAGCTCATAGTCACTCACAACTCACTACCTTTTAACTAGTTTCATATGACTACTGCTCAACATAAATATTCTACTGAATTAATAATCAACATTCACATCAAATAAACTCTCACTCCATAAACCCAACATAAATATTCTACTGAATTAATAATCAACATTCACATCAAATAAATTATGTTCAGCTGGGACCAACATCAAAAATAAAAAAACTAAGTTATCTAACTCAAAACACAGTAAACACACAAAAATTAGCACAATAAGTTTAGAGCTTCAACTTTGTTTCTATTACTCTCTATGATCACAAGCTAGGTATTTATAGGATATTTAGCTAAGTGTGTCATTATCTTCTAATTGACCTTTAGCTATACAAAAATAGAATTATCTGCAAATGCTTTGCTACAGTGTATTACATCTCACATAGTGGAAAACTTTGACACCTCTTGAGTAAGTTGATGCACTCTACTAGCTTAATCAAATCAATTTTCATGATCTATAATTTCAATGTCTGTCAGAATTTAATTAATTTTCTTCCTGCCCCTTCAACGATATGATGGCTGTGTTGCGCTGTGGCAGTGCTACAACTCTTTAGGATTGCGGCGGCCACTAATCTAGACTGTGATTCCTTTTCACACTTCCAGTGGTTAGGTATTTTGAACAGAGTTGCCTTTTCGGCGTTTAAGGGCGCAATTGATATTAATGGTGGAGTAATTAACCACTGCCAACATTCTCCCCGTTAATTACTATACCCAAAATACATCAAACATAAACAACTATAGTTTTTACAAAACAACATTTCAACTATAATGTCTGTTGGTCTAAGTCTTAGCAAGGCTTACATCAGTATCAAAACAACTTCAAAAATTTGTTCACATTCTTTATTGGAACATACTAGTGCATCATTTTTGTTTCTTTCAACTCCAAACTTTGAAGTATGTAAACTTTGTTTTCTGTTTTATCTTCATCTTTACCTTGATCTTCTTCATCTCTTGCTTCATTCGTGGCTTCATCAATTTCTTCATCTTGACTTTGTGTCTTAATAATCTGAACTCCTTTTGCTCAGCAACTCCACGATACTTTTTCTCTTCAATATATAATATTTCAGCATCAAGACCATTGCATTCAATTCTAGGCCTTTGCAAACCAATCATTGATCATAATTTCAATTGCATCATTCTCAGCTTCGGTTTCAACATTACTTGGCTGAAAACGCCAAACTTTATACCAAAAATACTTTTGATTCTTCATTTTCACTTTCTTCTTTACCTTCAATCAATTATGATCAACTTCAACTGCAAAGCATTCTTCATCATTCAAATTTTCAATGTCATTTATCCTAAGCACTTCAATCCAAATCTTTTCTTCAGAATACTGCAACGTGGGCATACAAAGATCCCACAAGCTATCTCTGAGAGTAATTGGTTCAATGTCATCCTTTAGACACATTAATTGATAATAATGCCCAATTTCTTCACGACACCATGACATGAAGATCTTTTCAATTAATTCTTCAACCAATTCATCTTTTGTTCAAATTTCTTCTTTCAAATCAAACTCGTAATTTCCAATATTCTCTTTAGTGGATTCTTCTTCATCTTCGATTGGTTTCCCACCTGCACATTCAAACATTTTGTCAACATTATACAAATTATCATACTATGAACCATATTGGTTCTTTTGATTTTGTTCTTCTCTAAGAGCTATCACTCTCTCTTCATTCAAACTCTACCTCCGTTGCTGCAACAAGGTAATCAACTTTCTTCATTTATGTTTCCACAACAAGACTATCATTTTTATCATCATATCTTAGTCTTTCAATCCATTCTTCCAAAAATTTCAATTGTTCATCAAGAACATCATTCATCATTTTAGTTGCTCTGTCTACAACAGAACATACAACATTTTGAGTGTTATCATTATGCAACTCTATCACTATCACTACTTCTGCAATAATCAAATCATCAACATTTTCAGCATCATTATAGATTCCTTTTTCTTGTAGTTTATTTATTTCATTTGCAATCTTCAATAATCTTACCAAATTCTTCAAAAAAATTAAAATCATCAATATTTTCAAAAAACTCATAAACAGATTCAACCACTTCAACGCAGTGCGCTTTATCTTTCTTAGCTTTTGGTGTTGCTTCACTTACTGTTGATATGGCAATATTCACCCTATCATCATGATCATCATTGACCATTATTTATCCATGGGAAATTTCACAAATACGGGATGCTTCATTGGCACCTTCTTCATCGTTTTCATCAGCAACAGACATCATTGGAATATTCAAACAACAAACTGCTACACTGGCAGTTGTTTCACCTTCAATATTGGATTTATAACCCAAGACATCATCATTTTCTTTCTTTGTACCTACAAAATCACTAACAAACAAATCATTAGCAAAAAACTTGTTCTTTTTTCTGTCCTTATCTGTACCATTCAATATCTCTGAAGATTCTCCTTCAAAAATATCATCAGCAGTTTTTCTATCGTTAGATACACCATTTTCATGAATGTATTTTCCACACGAAGCATTATCAGCTTCTTTATGCCGACCAAATGGATGAGTGAAACACTCTTCATTTTCTGCAACATAACTATTGTAGTTTATTTCAATCCCATCTTTGTCTTTGACTTCTACAATATCTTCACTGTTGTCTTCTAGATTCATTTTACATACATGTCCACAATCATCAGATTCAATACATGATTTAAATTTCTTCATGGACGTGTCCTTCAAGGACTCTTCTTGCACAAATAGTTCTTTGTTGTCTTCACACTTGATAATTTTATCATCTTCATCAACATTCTGCATGTTAACCATTCCATCATTTACTTCAGTGACATCAACATCTTTATCAATAGAAATTTCAACTTCTTCAAATTTTGTTGCTGTTATACAACATACAACAACCTCATTTTCACCTTTAGTTTCGACATCATTTTCATCATTTGATATATCAACACAATTGCAAGATTTACAAATATTTTGACTATCTTCTGTTACTTCTACAAATTTGTCTACTAAAATGTTAAGAGGCTGTGACTCAACCATATAACTCCCATTTACATCAAACTTTCTCTTCAAACTTTCCTAGGATTCTCTAACTGTGTTTGCTTCAGCAATTACATAAAATATATTATCATCTAGATCTTGTTGGATGTAGTACAAGGAAAATGCATCCTTTTCCTCATCCTAGAGTTTCTTAACTTGATCCTCAACAAAATTCCATAAACCTCTAGCATGCAAGAAATTTTTCATATTAACTAACCAACATTCATAAATTGTAAAAGAGAAATATGGCGGTGGATAATAGATGTTGCTCTATGCATCCTCTATATTTTCTTGAACTTCCTCTGCTTCAGCAGGTTCCTCGATGGCTTCTCCTAATATCTCTGCTATGGAAAAACCAACATCTTTTGCATTAGCAATATTTTTCTTCATCTCTTTATTCCTTCTTCTTTTCCCCATGTCCTTGTCTTCAAATAAATACTTTCACACAATTTAAATTTCTTTTGGATACATCCTCTGGATCCTCTTTCACCCATAATACCTTCAATTCAAACCAAGCAAACTTCCAAAACATTGGAATTCAAACTTCTCTACCATTAAACTATATGGGAGTTCTCAACGAGGAAGAATATCTTCCTTTCGATTGATCAACCTCTACACAGATTCAACTTCATCCACAGACTACAACACTTTCATCTCTTTACACAAGCCATGACCAAGCTTGATGGCACAAGAGACACTTGATTCAGCCTTCAACTGCTAAATGATGACTCAACCTTTTTTTAAGGGAGAACAAGAGCTTTTACCAATACTGAGATGAACATACAAACAAATTGAACTTACTTTTGCTCTTTCAACGTAGCAGGAAGAGGGTGCTAGAGTAAGACTCAACATCAAGATTTCCAAACCAAATACAAACAGTTAAACATACCATCATACGACTCATTCATGAATTGAGCACACAACCATTGAACATAAATTAGGAACACTCAGATTTGATACCAATTGAGGGAAAGGGAGGGGAGTGGTGCTCTCAACTTCTGCAGCACTTAAACTTCATGTACAACTCAAAATAATACTTTCCGGCAATGTACAACTTTTCTGTAACTCACTAACATAACTCACAAAATCAACCCAGGACCTACGATATTGTTGCAGCTTGGATGCTACTACTACCCATACCTCCAATATGGTGTTACAACTAGCCGTTACATCTAACAACAATTAAAATGACTATTTTAGCTGGCTGTGACTCACTGATAGTCACTCACAGCTCACTCACAGCTCTACTACAGCTGACTTTTTAACAAGTTTCAGATGACCCCCGCGTCCATAAACTAAACATAAATATTTTATTGAATTAATAATCAACATTCACATCAAATAAACTCTGTTTCCTTTAGTTGCTACTTCATACCAACATCAAAAATAAAAAACTGAGTTATCTAACTCAAAACAGAGTAAACACACAAAAAATAACACAGTAAAGTTCAAAGCTTCAAATATGTTTCTATTACTCTATATTGTGCATCTTAAGTATGTTTCTTTGTATATTAAACATGATCACAAGCTAGGTATTTATAGGATATTTAGCTAAGTCGGTCATTATATGCTAATTGACCTTTCTCTATACAAAAATGGAATTATCTGCAAATGCTTTGTTACAGTCTATTACAGTCTAACATAGTGGAAAACTGTGCCGCCTCTTCAATAAGTTGATGTGCTCTGTTAGCTTAATCAAAACAATTTTTCATGATCTATAATTTTAATGTATGTCAGAATTTAATTAATTATCTGCCCTTTCATGAGCTGCAACATGAACGGTGAATGCCCCTTCAACAATCTGATTGGCTCCAATAAATATTTGATGAGCTATGACAGAGGTTGTAACTGCTTCTTCAGAAATCAATGTGGTGTGCTGCCCCTTCGAAATATTGACATCATGGAAAAAACAAAATGGTGTGGCAGTGCTACAACTCTTTAGGATTGCGACAGCTACTAATCTGGATGATGATTCCTTTTCACGCTTCCAGTGGTTAGGTATTTTTAATAATGTTTCCTTTTCGGTGTTTCAAAGGGCAATTGATATTGATGGTGGAGTAATTAACCACTACCAACATTCTCCCCCTTAATTACTACACCCAAAATACATCAAACACAAACAACTACAGTTTTTACAAAACAACATTTAAACTATAAGGCCTGTTGGTCTAAGTCTCAGCAAGGATTACATCAGTATCAAAACAACTTCAAAAATTTGTTCACATTCTTTATTGGAACATACTAGTGCATCATTTCTGATTCTTTCGACTCAAAACTTTGAAGTATGTAAAATTTGTTTTCTGTTTTATCTTCATCTTTACCTTGATCTTCTTCAGCTCTTGCTTCATCCTTGGCGTCAGCCATTTCTTCATCTTGACTTTGTATTTTAATAATATGAACTCCTTTTGCTCAACAACTCCACGATACTTTTTCTCTTCAAAATATAATATTTCAGCATCAAGACCATTACATTCAATCTTCTTGGCCTTTGCAAACCAATCATTAATCATAATTTCAATTGCATCATTCTGAGCTTCAATTTCAACATTACTCGACTGAAAACACCAAAATTTATACCAAAAATACTTTTGATTCTTCATCTTCACTTTCTTCTTTACCTTCAATCCATTATGATCAACTTCAACTGCAAAGAATTCTTCATCATTTGGTTACCACTTAACTTGTACTTAGTGGTTTTTTATCAAGTGAGCCTGGTGAACCGGACAAGGATAAATTGTTTGGACTTCAGAAGACCTTCAAAAGTGCTTCTGGGAAGTGCTTGTTGTACTATATCACATGTTCATACCCCCTTGGGGGAGTTGTAATAAATGATCTAGCATGATAGTGTCTGTAAAAGACTCAGTCTCTTAGACTTTATTTTTCAATCTGATCAGCCTAGGGTGTTTTCTCCCTTGGTTATTATTGGTTGTTGAATAAACAACTCATAAATTCTAAGTTTTTCACTCAATACCTCCAAATTTAGGGTGGTCAGCTTGGAATTTAGGCCTAATGAGGTTATTAGAGTCTATGTGTCAATGCATAAACATGCTAGGAATTATTGTCAAGTCATATGAACATGTCTAAGTCCCCCCTAGGTTTTAATTTTTTAATTTTTTCAGTGTTTTTTATTAAAATTTATTTTTTCCAAAACTTAGGCTATTTTTTAATATTTAAATAGGAAAAATTGGTTTTGCAATAAAAGTGGTCTCAAAAGTCAGTTTCAGTCATGTAGGTGCTCATTTTCAAGCTAAGAGCACCCAGTAAACCTATAGACCCATTATTTCCTAGTTTTGAGTGATTTTCCATCACTCAGCTTAGAAAGCTCCAAAAAATCAATTATTGATTATTTTAATTAATAATTTGATGAATAATGGAGAAAATCCAAAATCCTAGATCAGTGGATTCTCAACCGATTTGATTGAAATCAGTTAGATCGTCACCACATTGACTGGATCTGACAAATCCTTGACTCACGGACGTGATCTGGACATATCAAGAGTTGAACTTCAGCCTCCTTTACGGGGAATTGTACCCTCTCTCTCTCCTCCACACGTGTGGGCTCTTTTGGAAGCTCTGTGGTTGAGGTGTCAGTCAGCAGGTTGATGTGTCAGCTCAATCAGCCCCCCAATTGACAAGTAGGCTCAGTGGAAGCTTAGTTCAGCTTCAGATCAGGAATTAATGGGCTCTCCTTTAGCTGCACGTGTTTGTCTCCTTGGGATTTGTGCCCTCTAGGATGGATCTCCTTTTTCTGTATAAATTAAGCTCAGATCACCTCTTCCAAGCTAGTTAGAACTGGGATTGAGGTGTTGTTGCTATTGTATTGTTTTTATTGTTCATTTGAAATAAAGAGAAGCTTTGGAGGCAAGACAGTGTCATGTCATTGTATGTGTGGATGAGCATTGCCATGTTTTACTGAGATAACCTGTATCTATGTTCATAATTTGTTTATTGTTTGTGGATTCATTACTAAGATTGATAATAATATTATCATAATATTGATAGGAAAGGAGATTTTGAATAAGTTTATTGGCCATCTCTTTCCTTTGATGCATGTTTATATATCTAGATTCAACATGTTTTATAAGTTTATATGCATGTTATTTTGAATCTCTGTGTATATATTAACTGAATCTCACAAGTATTTTTGGCAAGTCTTTGATTTCAGTTGCAGGTTCCTAGCTTGGAGAGGATTTTGATCTAGTTTGATTCTTCACTCTCTCCAAAACCATTCAAAGGCATAGTCCCTCGATATTCCACCTGAAAGCTCCATGGTTGATCTTCAAGGCTATCAACGCTCTTCCTCTCTCTTCCTCCTTATAAAAATTCAAATCTTAATTAGTTACTTTGGTTGCAAGCTTTGTTATAATTTAGATATGTCATATTAAAGTAAAAATTACATAGATATACTATTTCAAAGCTCATAGTCTAGATCTCATTTTTGAAAAGTATCATTAATCATTCTAGATCTAGGTTAGGGAAATCGTCCATTTTGCATAGCAAGTTAAAGATAATCCATAGGTTGCATGCTTTAGATTTCCTTATCTATTTTAGAAAAGATTAAATCAAGAAATCAGTGCATATTTCATTGGCTTCAAAAACATCAAGCCAATATCCCAAGGAAATCTTGCTTTCCTTGGTTCCTTTTTCACCGGTTTAGCTAGTTTTAACTTAGTTTTGTTTTGAGTTAAAGTAGGATGACCCAAAGGTACTCTTAAAGTGATTTTAGGAATATTTCATTCTAATATGTTTGATGTAATTTATCAGGAATAACAGAAATAAAAGAAGTTGTTGTTCGAAAGTGGCCTCGGAATCGTTCAAATCCTCCCAGGGATCTCCTCTTTGACTGAAATCTTAAAATTTTGGAAGGTTGGAAGATCTTGCTTTCATCCCCTATAAGGACCAAGAGGTTTCTCATATTTCAGTTTTCTGATATTTTAACTAATAATAATAAAAGTAAATCTTTTTTGAGTAGGCTCTTTCGAAGCCGCTCCCCATCCCCCTAGGGGGGATTCGCGTCCGTTTCATTTTTTTGATTTTTTCCCTTTTTTCTGTTCTAGTTTAGTATTGACATGTAGGATTGTATAATTTGATAATATTTTGCATTATTCCATATTTTCCATTCAAAATTAATCATACTACTTACCCCACGACTTCCCGATTGACCCGCAAGGGGAAAGAGATGCGTGGTAGGACTAATTAGAAAACCGGTGTGGTGTATCTCTGATTCCATTTTTCATTTATTGTTTTTTTGATAATCATAATAAAATCAACCCCTCCTTTATTCCTCGATTGAGGTCCACTTGGACCGAAAGAGGTTCTTGGAGGGTTTTCTTTCTAACAAGAACACCTATTCTAAAATTTATTAAAAATAACGAAGACTCCAATGTGTATGCTCTGTACTTGGCTGGGGTTCATTCGATCAGTAAAGGTGCATCAAAAGCACTTGAGTGACTATATTATTTAGTCCTTACCTCCCAAATTGACAAACCATCAGGCAAAAATCCAACGCCTTGAACAAACTGTAAGCCGTGGCAAAATACCCAAAGGAGTGGAAACAACTGGAAAGTGACCTCGAGGTGCCGATATATGTCATACCCTGATGGGTGCATTATGAACAATAGTCTCTGAGACTCCGTTCCATCCCACAAACACCTTGCGGGTATCCGTGAAAGTGCACTTTTGGACATACTCCAAGTACCCCTCAGGTATATCTAGAGTCCCCTTTTTGCCTAATTTAATTGATTCACATTCCACATTAATTTAAAATCTACCAAGATACATTTGCAAAACATTCATTCAAGTGCATGCAAGCACATTATTTTCTCTGTTGACTTCATTTAAGGCACCGGTAATTTATTTGATCATTTCTTTCAATTATATATATATATATATATATATATATATATTGAGTGTCATTACTGTGCTTATATGCTTTAAATCTTGCATCTTGTTATCTTTTTCTTTTAGTGGTTAATTTCAAAACTCCTAAACAACTTAATCAATCTAACACCGTCACACTAAGTAATTAGCCTTAGTAATTTAATAGGGTCTACCCCCTTGTTTCGTTAGGAGTTAGCCTGAATGGAGGAGTCAAGAACAAGGTGACAGCCTTGACTCGAGACTTGACCCCAAGGACACACCGTGTGGCTTGAATATTTCTACCACGTAACCCAGGTGTGTGAAAGGCGGAAACACTTTTTGGCGTCGTTGTTAGTGATAAATTGTTTTATTCCTGAGTACGACTTAGCTTAACTTTTTTCTAAACAACTAAAAATATATAATTTTTTTATTGATCTAGTCTTTAAAAAACATAAAAATTAAAACTTGATCCATTTGGCAACTCCACTGTCTAACATCCCTTCAAGAATTTCTACCCGAAGAAACCACTGACAATTATTCAATCCTCTCCCTGGTCCTGAAAGGTTTATTAGGGAAAGATTGAATAGGTAGACTTCCTGTAGAAACCTTGAAGATTTAGGAGACCAATTCCTCTCAGATATCCATTACATATTTGTAGAGAGTCATACCTACCAATCTCAAGAAATGACGGAATTCTACAAACCCCTTGACTTTTCTCAGATAGCAAGTACTCCCCATGACATTCCAAATGATGCTATCAAGAAGCCCCCCATATTCCAGTGAAATAATACCATCACTGCCAAGTCTCACTTTTGAAAGTTTGAAAAGCACCTAGTCAGTTATTGCAATGATGGTGCCCACAACCATGAAGATGTCAAAATGAAGCTCTTTGCTTTATCCTTAGAGGATGATGCTGCAGGATGGTACTTCGACCTAGGTGATGATTCATATAAAACTCTTAGTGAATTTATAGAGGGTTTTAAGAAGAAATGGGGAGAAAAGAAAGAACCAAGACATTTGCTTCTTGCCCTTCATAACATAAAGAAGATGGAGAATGAAACCATGGATGAATTTAACACTAAGTTCAAGCATGTTGTTGCGGACCTTCCTAAAGAAATCAAACCAAAGGATGCCTCCATACTCATATCTTACATCAAAGCTTTCACTGGTCATTTGAGGTACCAGTTAAGAGACAAAGAGCTGACCGATCTAGAAACTGCTCAGGAATTGGCCGAAAAAATAGAAAAGAATATGCAGTCTTTAGGAAAATCCAACATTCCAGGTTACACTAGGGGAAACACTTCATACAACAAAGAGAAGGGAAAATCTGTTGAATTAGAAGAAAATGGAACCTATCAAGATCCCATAGAAAAGGTAACTGACATGATAAAATACTTGGTTACTAGTCAAAACCAACTTATGGAAAATCATTTTTTCACAACTAAATCATATGTAGAATAGAATAATCAGAATGGAAAGAAATAATAAACCTAGGAACTTTCAGCTTAAACAGAATCATATGTATCAAAATAAATCTCCTCAGTAAGAACCTAGGATTCCAAGCTAGTTAGACTCAACTAACATGGTGGAAGAAGTCATTCCATGGTGTAGACCTTGTGATCAATTCCACCTAGAAAGCACTTTATATATTGCAAACCAAGTTATAGAACATGGAATTCCCAAGGTCAGTAATCAAGAAACAACATCAAGTGAGTCTGATCATGTGTACATGGTAGAACAAACCTACCCTTTATAAAACGAGCATTGGCAACAGGCCATGGATTATAGTTATGAGAAGGACCTCTTGTCCAACTTATATGGTGAAATGCCAACTCTGGAAAGAATTCAGGAAATGAAGAAGGATATATTCAAGGGTCCAGTTTATCAAAGAAAGGAGAGGCCATCACCGTATAAACAGTACAAGCCAAAGGTAACCACTCCTCCTCTCCCAGATACCCCTATTATCCCTGAATCAAATGTTGATATGGGAGAATAGATAAGTAGTGCTAAGATTCATGTTTATGCAACTGATGTCCTTAAAATTCCTGGTCAAAAAGAAAATTTGTTGAAAGCCATAGAGGATAGTCAAAGTAAAACTCATAATATTGTCAAAGAAGATCCTCTCCCTAATAATAATGCTATATTTGAAACTAAAAATATTGAACCTATAGATATGCCCATTGTCCTTAACAGTGTTGATCCGAAAAGAGAAGACCACCCACATTTTTATGTCTCCCTCTTAGTTGACAACCTTCTCCTTCATAACTTCCTGTTAGATTCAAGTGCTTCGTCAAATGTCATGACAAGAAAAGTAATGGAACAGCTAAATCTAAGGGTCACCCAACCCTACTATAATGTTTGTGCAATGGATGCAATAGAAGTTGAATTGGTGGGGATAATCTTAAATTTACAAGTTAAGTTGGCCAAGTATCCTAACATCGACATGTCAATGGATGTGGTAGTGATAGATGTTCCAGATATTGGGGTATGTTGCTATCCATAAAATGGGCTGCAACTCTTGGTGGGTACATTCAAATGGATTGGACATATGCTACTATACCTGCATCAGAAAACACTAGGGTGATACTCCATAGAGAGAAGCTAAGGAAACGACATGTAGAAAACCCTAAGAAGGCCGAAAATGAATTTGTTCATTTCACTGATAACTTTGGAAACTATGCTATTTTGTCAAATTTCATGCCCCTATTAAGGAAAACATTAAAAATGAAAGATAGATGAAGTTTGGCAAATGTACTTTGATGGGGCTTATTCCAAAGCCGAAAAAGGCGCGAGCATCGTCATCATCTCTCCTTCAAATAAAGTCTAAAACTTTTCTTTCAGGTTAGAGTTTGAAACATCAAACAATGGAGCTAAGTATGAGCCATTGCTCCTAGGGTTAGAAACTGCTAAATACACAGGGATAAAGATGTTGAACATAAAAGGTGATTCAGAATTAGTTGTCCTCCAAATTCAAAATTAGTATCAATGCAAAAATGACAAACTAAGGAAGTATAGAAATACCACATGGGACACTATGGAATGGTTTGATGCACTAACATTCAAAAGATCCATAGGGAAATGAATGGGTTAGAAGATAATTTGGCAGTAGAAGCATCCACCCTCTAGCCATCAGATGAAATGATTAGTGGGAATGGAAAGATGGAAATTAATTTCAGACCTTCAATTCTGGATAATATAGATCACTGGCAGGTATTTAAAGATGATGAGCAACTCTTGAGATTCATCCATAATATCCAAGGGTTTAAAGGTTGCAAGATCAACTATCAGCAAGAGGGTAAAGAGTATCAGGAATGCGAGGATAATGAAAGGAATCACATCCCAAGTAGCCTTATATCTTTCGAAAATCTTTTCGATTGACAGGATCATCATTAAAAAAAAAGAAAAAAAAATTGAGAATTATATGGAAATAAACATAGGAACTGATAAGGACCCCAAGTTAATAAAAATTGGAAAAGGTACATCAAAAAAGGAAAGGAACAATTTGATCAACTTAATCAAAGAGTATAGATATGTGTTGGCCTTTAGTTATGATGAACGTAAATCCTATCAAGAAGATGTGTTTCAACACACTATTCCCCTCACAGAGGAGGCTAAGGAGGTCAAGTATTTCTGACAAAAACTTAGGATAATAAATCCTAAGTTGGCCCCCATTGTGCAAAAGGAACTTTAGAAGATGTTAGCAGTAGGGATCATAGCACCTACAAGACATTCATCTTGGTGCTACAACTTAGTTTTTGTCAGAAAGAAGAATGGGTCAATTAGAATATGTATAGATTTTAGAAATAAGAATACATCATGCCTTAAAGATAATTACCCATTACGCGACATGGAAACATTGCTTCAAAGAGTAACAGGATCAGGAATGATGTCCATGTTGGATGGCTTTTTTGGTTATAACCAGGTGTTGGTAAATCAGGAGGATCAACATAAGACTACATTCACCACACCTTGGGGTACCTATAAATTTTTAAGAATTCCTTTTGGTGTATTGAATGCTAGTGCCACATTCCAAAGAGCCATGGATTTTTCCATCAAAGAACTTATAGGAAAAATAATCGAAATATATCAAGATGACTTAACTGTTTTTTGAAAGGAAATATATGACCACATAAGTCATCTTAGGCACGTTTTCATAATATGTCAGAAATATGGTATTTCCTTGAACCTCACCAAGTCAATCTTTGGGGTTGATGAAGGTAAGTTGTTGGGGAACATCATTTTTAAGGATGGTGTCAAGGTTGATCATGAGAGAGTTGAAGCCATCAAGAAAGTCTCATTTCCTCAGAATCTAAAAGCTCTCTAGTCTTTCAATGGTCAGATCAATTTCATAAGGATATTCATCCCAAATTTAGCAGAATTAATGAAACCTCTACAAAAATTATTAAAAAAAGATGCTAAGTTTGAGTGGACGGATGAAGGCAAATATTCTTTCAAGTCTATCAAAGATGCCATATCCATGTCCCCAGTCTTGATCAATCCAGATTATTCAAAGGAATTCCAGATATTTTCCTTTAGCTCAGAAGACACCATTGCTGGTGTTTTGCTTAAAAAGAATAAAGAGGGACACGAGCAACCTATAGCCTTTATGAGTAGAGCCTTACAACATTCATAGTTGAAGTATACCACCATCGAGAAATAGGTTTATGCTCCTGTCAAGTCCCTTAAACATTTCATAACTTATGTAGGTTACTCCAAAATCATTGGGTTTGTACCCCATGCAATAGTCAAGGATATCATGTCTCAACAAGATTGTCTAGGAATCAAGGGTAAGTGGGTTTCAAAGATTCAAGAATATGATTGAGAGATAAAACCTACTAAGTTAATCAAGGGGCAAGTTCTTGCAAATATGTTAACCCAGGGAAATTAAAAAGCCTTAGGAATAATCTGCCAGAACAGTGATTCAGATTAAAGTATATCAGACGAGCTTTAGAGATTAGAGTAGCACCCTTGGTATACTGACATCATTATTTTCCTTCGCAACCTTACATGCCCTGATCACTTACTTGGCCATTAAATAAGAGCATTAAAGTTAAAAGCAACTAAGTATTGTTTAACAAAAGATGGTTTGGGTTGGAGAAACCTCAATGGTTTAATACTTAGATGTGTCGATGAACCTCAGTCCAAAAAGCTCATGGTTGAGTTCCATTCAGGATTTTTTGGTGGACATTTTGCAGCAAGAACAACCGCCCATAAAATCCTTAGAGTAGGCTACTATTGGCCGAACCTTTTTTCAGATGTGCACAATTTTTTCATATTTTTCCCCAAGTGTCAGTTGTTCACCGAAAAGCAACAAATGAAAGCCTTGCCTTTAAATCCAATATTAGGCCAAACCCCCTTCCAGTAGTGGGGGCTTGATTTCATTGGTAAGTTCAAAGATAACTTGAGTAATAGTTATTCTTGGATTCTTACCACCACTGATTATTTCACCAAGTGGGTAGAGGTGATACCCACCAAGAAGGCAACCGATGCTGTAGTCATGGATTTCTTAGAAGATAAGATTATCACAAGATTCGGTGTGCCAGCCAGAATCATCACAGATAATGACCTATGCTTTATTTCCTCCAAGATGTCATCCTTTTGTTTAAAGTACAGCATTTTCCTATCCCATTCATCCAACTATTATCCCCAAGGAAATGGTCTAGCTGAGTCAAGTAACAAAAACTTATTGACCATAATCAAGAAAATTGTGGGTGACAATAAAAAGGCTTGGGATAGCAAGATCAAATTTGCATTATGGGCCGATAAAATCACAAAGAAAAGTTCAACTGGGAGGAGCCCTTTTGAACTTGTCTATGGTCTAGATGTCACCTTATCGGTCCATTTAAAGCTTCCAGTGTATCATCTTCTCCAGACCTTCAGCTCAAATCAGGAGGCCATTCAGAAAAGAATAAATCAGATGATTGAGTTAGATGAGAGTAGAAGAAATTCCCTTCACCAAAGTATCAGAAATTTAGACAAAGTCAAGAGAACCTTTAATAGATCTACCCGGCTTGGATCCTTTCAAGTAGGTGACACAGTCTTGCGTTGGGACAAACGATGAGAGAAACCTGGGAAACACGGAAAGTTCGACAGCTTATGGTTGGGTCCGTATATTATTGATGAAGTAGTAGGAACAAATTATTTCTATCTAAATGACCTAGAAGGAGAAAGGTTAATCCTACCAGTGAATGGATTTCTCCTCAAGATGTTCTTCGCTGAGACACTTTGATGCCTCTATTGCCATCGGTGGTTTCAGGGCCAATTTCTAAACCTTGCCCTGCATGTATTTTTAAATTTTATATAACATATTGTTGTATTATAGATATTGTTGTACCATGTTACTAACCTTGAAATTTTTCTTTTGTATATTAGTTTTGTAAAATATTTCCTTTTTGTACATCATAGGCTAATTCTGTACATTAGTTTTCTTTTATAGTTGATTTTTTTTATATACATGTTACTGACAAACTTTAATTTCCATGCAGGACCTAGAGATTCTGGAGTTCTCATATCCTCTTCTTTAAATCAGAAGATTAGTCAGAGAATGTGTCCCTAGATGGAGCTAGAATGTTACCACATAATTTGTACTTAGTGGTTTTTTATCAAGTGACCCTGGTGAACTGGACAAGGATAACTTGTTCGGACTTCAGAAGACCTTCATAAGTTCTTCTAGGAAGTTCTTGTTGTACTATATCACATGTTCATACCCCCTTGGGGGAGTTGTAATAAATGATCTAGAATGATAGTGTTTGTAAAAGACTCAGTCTCTTAGGCTTTATTTGTCAATCCGATCAGCCCATGGTGTTTTTTCCCTTGGTTATTATTGGTTGTTGAATAAACCACTGATAATTTCTGAGTTTTTCACTCAAGTTGGGGTGGTCGGCTTGGAATTTAGGCCTAATGAGGTTATTAGAGTCTATGTGTCAATGTATAAACATGCTAGGTATTATTGTCGAGTCATATGAAAATGTCTAAGTCACCCTAGGTTTTTAATTTTTTTAATTTTTAAATTTTTTCAGTGTTTTATATTAAAATTTTATTTTTCCAAAACTTAGGCTATTTTTTAATATTTTAATTGGAAAATTTGGTTTTGTAATAAAAGTGGTCTCAAAAGTCAGTTTCAGTCATGTAGGTGCTCATTTTTAAGCTAAGAGCACCCAGTAAACCTATAGACCCATTATTTCCTAGTTTTGAGTGATTTTCCATCACTCAGGTATGAAAGCCCCAAAAAATCAATTATTGATTATTTTAATTAATAAATTGATGAATAATGGAGCAAATAAAAAATCTTAGATCAGTGGATTCTCAACCGATTTGATTGAAATCAGACAAATCAACACCAGATTGACTGGATCTAACAAATCCTTGACTGAAGGAGGTGATCTGGATAGGTCCAAAGTTGAACTACATCCTCCTTTATGGGGAATTGCACCCTCTCTCTCTCCTCCACACATGTGGGCTCTTATGGAAGCTCTATGGTTGAGGTGTCAGTCAGCAGGTTGATGTGTCAACTTAGTTATCCCCCCGATTGACAAGTACGCTCAGTGGAAGCTCAGTTCAGCTTCAGATCAGGCATTAATGGACTCTCCTTCAGCTGCAGTGGTCTGTCTCCTTGGGATTTGTGCCCCCTGGGCTGGATCTCCTTTTTTTTGTATAAATTAAGCTGAGATCACCTCTTCCAAGCTAGTTAGAACTGGGATTGAGGTGTTGTTGCTATTTTATTATTTTTATTGTTCATTTGAAATAAAGAGAAGCTTTGGAGGTAAGACAGTGTCATGTCATTGTATGTGTGGATGAGCATTGCCATGTTTTACTGAGGTAACTTGTATCTATGTTCATAATTTGTTGATTTTTTATGGATTCATTGCTAAGATTGATAATAAGCTTATTATAATCTTGATAGGAAAGGGGATTTTCAATAAGTTTATTATCCATCTCTTTCCTTTGATGCATTTTTAGAGATCTAGATTCAGCATGTTTTATAAGTTTATATGCATGTTATTATGAATCTCTGTGTATGTATTAACCGGATCTCACAAGTATTTTTGGCAAGTATTTGATTTCAGTTGTAGGTTCCTAGCTTGGAGAGGATTCTGATCTAGTTTGCTTCTTCACTCTCTTCAAAACCATTCAAAGGCATAGTCCCTCGACATTCCACCTGAAAGCTCCACAGTTGATATTCAAGGCTACCGACACTCTTCCTCTCTCTTCCTCCTTATAAAAATTCAAATCTTAATTGGTTACTTTGGTTGCAAGATTTGCTATAATTTAGATCTTTCATATTAATTTAAAAATTACATAGATATACTATTTCAAATCTCATAGTCTAGATCTCATTTCTGAAAAGTATCATTAAGCATTCTAGATCTGGCTTAGGGAAATTGTCCGTTTTGCATGGCAAGTTAAAGATAATCCGTAGGTTGCATGCTCTAGATTTTATTTTCTATTTTAGAAAAGATTAAATCCAGCAATCAGTACATATTTCATTAGCTTCATAAACAGCAAGCCAAGATCCCAAGGAAAGCTTGGGATCTTTCCTTGGTTCCTTTTTCACCAGTTTAGCTAGTTTTAACTTAGTTTTGTTTGAGTTAAAGTAGGATGACCCAAAGGTACTCTTAAAGTGATTTTGGGAATATTTAATTCTAACATGTTGATTGTCCTTTAGCAGTAATAATAGAAATAAAATAAGCTTCTGTTCGAAAGTGGCCTCAGATTCAAATCCCCCCAAGGGTCTCCCCTTTGACTGAAATCTTAAAATTTTGGAAAGTTGGAAGATCTTGGTTTCATCCCGTATAAGTACCAAGAGGTTTCTGATATTTCAGTTTTTTTATATTGTAACCAATAATAATAAAAATAAATCATTTTTGAGTAGGCTCTTTCGAGCCCGCTCCCCATCCCCCAAGGGGGGATTCGCATCCGTTTCATTTTTTTCTTTTTTCCCTTTTTTTTTTCTGTTCTAGTTTAGTATTGACATGAAACATTGTGTATTTTGACAATATTTTTCATTATTCCATATTTTCCATTCAAAAGTAATCATACTACTTACCCCATGACTTCCCGATGTGTTCCCGATTGACCCACAAGGGGAAAGAGATGCGTGGTAGGACTAATTAGAAAACCAGTGTGGTGTGTCTCTGATTCCATTTTTCATTTATTGTTTTTTTGATAATCATAATAAAATAAACCCCTCCTTGATTCCCTGATTGAGGTCCACTTGGACCAAAAGAGGTTCTTGGAGGGTTTTCTTTCTAACAAGAACACCTCTTCTAAAATTTACTAAAAAGAAAGAAGACTCTAGTGTGTATGCTCTAATCTAGTCACTCAAGTGCTTTTGATGTAGCATGACTGATTGGATATATATATATATATATACAAATATATTGAGTATCATTACTGTGCTTATATGCTTTAAATCTTGTATCTTGTTATCTTTTGCTTTCAATGATTAATTTCAAAACTCCTAAACAACTTAATCAATCTAACACCATCACACTAAGTAATTAGCCTTAGTAATTTAATAGGGTCTACCTCCCTTGGCTTCGTTAGGAGTTAGCCAAAACGGAAGAGTCAAGAACAAGGTGATAGCCTTGACTCGAGAATTGCCCCCAAGGACACACTGAGTGGCTTGAAGATTTCTGCTATGTAACCCAGGTGTGTGAAAGGCAGCAACACATTCAAATTTTCAATGTCCTTTATCCCAGGGACTTCAATCCAAATCTTTTCTTCAGAATACTGCAACGTGGGCATACGAAGATCCCACAATCTATCTCTAAATTTACTGAGAGTAATTAGTTCAATGTCATTCTGTAGACACATTAATTGATAATAATGCCCAATTTATTCATGACTCCATGACATGAAGATCTTTTCAACTGATTATTCAACCAATTCATATTTTGTGCAAATTTCTTCTTTCAAATCAAACTCATCATTTCCAATATCCTCTTTAGTGTATTCTTCTTCATCTTCGATTGGTTTCTCACCTGCACATTCAAACATTTTGTCAACATTATACAAATTATCATACTGTGAACAATATTGGCTCTTTTCATTTTGTTCTTCTCTGAGAGCTGTCGCTATCTCTTCATTCAAATCTGCCTCTGTTGCTGCAACAAGGTAATCAACTTTCTTCATTTCTGCTTCCACAACAAGACTATCATCTTTATCATCATATCTTGAAATTTCAAGCCATTCTTCTAAAAATTCAATTGTTCATCAAGAACATCATTCCTCATTTCAGTTTCTCTGTCTACAACATAACATACAACATTTTGAGTGTTATCATTATGCAACTCTATCACTATCACTGCTTTTGCAATAATCAAATCATCAACATTTTCAGCATCATTATAGATTCATTTTTCTTGTACTTTATTTATTTCATTTGCTGCAAATTCTGTGCAATGTTCAACAATCTTATCAAATTCTTCAACAAAATTAAAATCATCAATATTTTCAAAAAACTCATAAACAGGTTCAAGCACTTCAACACACTGCACTTTATCTTTCTTAGCTTTTGGTGTTGCTTGACTTACTGCTGATATGGCAGTTTTCACCCTATCATCATGATCATCATTGACCATTATTTCTCCATGGGAAATTTCACAAATATTGACTGCTTCATTGGCACCTTCTTCATCATTGTCATCAACAGCAGACATCATTGGAATATTCAAAGAACAAACTACTACACCGGCAGTTGCTTCACCTTCAATATTTGACTTATAACCTAAGACATGATCATTTTATTTATTTGTACCTGCATAATCACTAACAAACAAATCATTATAAAAAATCTTGTTCTTTTTTCTATCATTATATGCACCATTCAATATTTCTGCAGATTCTTCTTCAAAAATATCACCAACACTTTTCTATCATTAGATACACCATTTTCATGAATGTATTTTTCACATGAAGAATTAGCAGCTTCCTTATGCGCACCGAATGGATGAGTGAAACACTCTTCATTTTCTGGAACATAAATACTGTAGTTTATTTCAAGCCCATCTTTGTCTTTGAATTCTGCAACATCTTCAGTGTCATCTTCTAGATTCATTTTACCTACATTTCCACAATCATTAGATTCAATACATGATTTTAATTTCTTCATGGACGTGTCCTTCAATGACTCTTCTTGCAAAAATACTTCTTTGTTGTCTTCACACTTGAGAATTTTATCATCTTCATCAACATTTTGCATGTTAACCATTCCATCATTTACTTCAGCGACATCAACATCTTTATCAATAGAAATTTCAAATTCTTCAAATTTTGTTACTATTATACAACATACAACAACCTCATTTTCAGATTTACTTTCGACATCATTTTCATCATTTTATATATCAACACAATTGCAATATTTACAAATATTTTGACTATATTATGTCACTTCTGCAAATTTGTCTGCTGAAATGTTAACAGGCTGTGACTCAGCCATATAACTCCCCCTTACATCAAAATTTCTCTTCAAACTTTCACAGGCTTCTCTAGTTATGTTTGCTTCAACAATTACATAAAATAGATTATCATCCAGAGCTTGCTAGATGTAGTACAAGGAAAATGCATCCTTTGCCTCATCCTAGAGTTTCTTAACTCGATCCTCAACAAAATTCCATAAACCTCTAGCATGCAAGAATTTTTTCGTATTAACTGACCAACATTCATAAATTGTACTTGAGAAATATGGTGGTGGATAGTAGATGTTGCTCCATGCATCCTCTATATTTTCTTGAACTTCCTCTGCTTTAGCAGGTTCCTCAGTGGCTTCTCCTAATATCTCTGCTATGGAAAAACCAGCTTCTTTTGCATTAGCAATATTTTTCTTCATCTCTTTAAGCCTTCTTCTTTTCCCCATGTTTCTGTCTTCTAATAAATACTTGCACATAATTTAAATTTCTTTTCGATATGTCCTCCTGATCCTCTTTCATGCATAATACCTTCAATTCAAACCAAGCAAACTTCCAAAACATTGGAATTCAAACTGGTCTACCATTAAACTATATGGGAGCTCTCAACTAGGTAGAATATCTTCCTTTCAATTGATCAACATCTACACAGAGTCAACTTCATCCATGGACTACAACACTTCCATCTCTTTACACAAGCCACGACCAAGCTTGATGGCACAAGAGACACTTGATTTAGCCTTCAGCTGCTAAATGATGACTCAACCTTTATTTAAGGGAGAAAAAGAGCTCTTACCAATACTTATATGAACATACAAACAAACTGAACTTACTTCTACTCTTTCAACGTAGCAGGAAGAGGGCGCTGGAGTAAGACTCAACAGCAAGATTTCTAAACCAAATACAAACAGTTCAACATACAATCATATGGTTCATTCATGAAGTGAGCACACAACCAATGAACAGAAATTAGGAACACTCAGTTCTGATACCAATTGAGGGGAAGGTAGGGGAGTGTTGCTCTCAACTTCTGCAACACTTAAACTTCATGTATAACTCAAATAAATACTTTCTGGCAATGTACAGATTTTCTGTACCTCGCTAACATAACTCAAAAATCAACCCAGCACCTACAGGATTATTGCAGCTTAGCTGCTACTACTACCAGTACTTTTAAGATGGTGTTGCAACTAGTTGTTACATCTAACATCAATTAAAACGACTATTTCAGCTGGTTGTGACTCACTGACAGTCACTCACAACTCACTCACAGCTCTATTACAACTGACCTTTTAACAAGTTTCAGATGACCCCTGCATCCATAAACTCAACATAAATATTCTACTGAATTAATAATCAACATTCACATCAAATAAACTTTGTTTCATTTAGCTGCTAATGCAGACCAACATCTAAAATAAAAAACCGAGTTATCTAACTCAAAACAGAGTAAACACACAAAAAATAACACAGTAAAGTTCAGAGCTTCAAATTTGTTTCTATTACTCTCTGCTGTGCATCTTCAGCATGTTTCTTCGTATATTAAATATGATCACAAGATAGGTATTTATAGGATATTTAGCTAATTTGGTCATTATCTGCTAATTGACCTTTCGCTGTACAAAAATGGAATTATCTGCAAATGCTTTATCACAGTCTATTACAATCTGACACAGTGGAAAACAATGACGCCTCTTTAGTAAGTTGATGCACTCTGCTAGCTTAATCAAAACAATTTTTCATGATTATAATTTTAATGTCCATCAGAATTTAATTAATTTTCTTCCCTTTCATGAGCTGCAACAGGAATGGTGAACGCCCCTTCAACAATCTGATCGACTCCAATAAATATTTGATGAGCTATGATAGAGGCTATAATTGCTTCTTTAGAAATCGATGTGGTGTGCTGCCCCTTTGAAATCTTGACAGCATGGCAAAATCAAAATAGTGTGGTGGTGCTACAACTCTTCAGGATTGTGGTGGCCACTAATCTGGACGGTGATTCCTTTTCATGCTTCCAGCGGCTAGGTATTTTGAACAGTGTTTCCTTTTCGGTGTTTCAGTTGGCAATCGATATTGATGGTGGAGTAATTAACCACTTCCAACAATCTCCTCCTCTCTTTTGCTGAATTCTAGGATGATTTTGGGATAAGTTATACCAGATCGAGAGTAAGTTGCCAACTAAACTACCACAGGAATAGTCTTGATACTGATTATATTATATTTTCTTAGGTAATTATATTTTCCTTTTAAAGTTTTAGTTATACAACTACACTTCTATATCTGTTATTTGGATGATAAAAGGGAATAATATTTTTAGTCGTGTATGTTAAGTAGATAGTATAGATTAAATCAAGATTATAGTTATTGAATAATTATTAAGGAGAGATTGAGGGTTTTTTCTTTTAATCGGAGCTTAATTAATTAATAATAAGCCATTGTAACAATTTTGTACCTCATCATTAACAAACAAACAATGGTAATGGCCACTTATTATGGCAAGATGGAAGAATGAAACGTTACAGTAATGAGGAAGGAATCCTACACGTATTATCTGAACCTCTTCATCTCTATTCTTCCATAGCCTCTTTCTTGATCCACTCTTGAATCTCCCTGTTCAACTGCTTCAATGCATCTCTTCAACAATAATGTGTAGTAAATGAATCTCCCTGTTCAATTGTAATGCATCTCTTCTACAATAATATGCATTTCGTGTAAGTATTTTTTTTAACTTTAAATAATTTAGTTCATTCAATAATCCACGTTAAATAGATCTTCTTGTTCCACTGCAATGCATCTCTTCAACAATGATATGCATCTTTGTTGGCCACTTTTTCCTACTCACGTGGCCTAGAATCTGCGCAGCCCGCCGATCCAACAACTACCCAATATACCGGCCCGATAGAGCAAGCCCCATCGGCAACACCTGCGAAGTAGGAGCAGTCTCACCCGAGATGTCTCATAGATGGGTAACTGTCAGAACCATGTTTCCACTATTTTCAAGGGAGTATAGTCCCTTGGCTCATAGCTAAGGATCCCACTGAAGGCAGTAGGATGGCTGGATAGAGGAGTCAGTTCTGTGCAATTAAGCACAAACATATGTCATCGTGCATGGCTTGACCTTCCTTTCCACCTCGCAGCTGGTGCAATTCATGCGATGCAGCTGATTCACATCAATTGGCTCTATGACTTAAGTCGGGGTTCAAAACAATAATCATACAAACGGATATATATATATATATAGATTTGGTTCAACAATACATTCCAACCATTCATTTACTAATTGTAGGATGGTAACAGAGATTCAAGCAACATTTGAACATTATATGGAAAGCAAATAGTAATCAATCACATAAACATTCCCCATATTAACCATTTATTCAAACACAAGAGATAATGTGGAAACCCATTTGGGAAAAACCACCAAGGTTCTCTTCATCTGGCATGAGAAAGGATATAGCACCTTGCAGTTTGCGGGATGTAGACCCATCTTGAGATGTGTATTTAAGTTCAGACTTATAGTTCTCATGCTCTCTAGTCCGCTGTTCTATTCTACTCCTACTCCTAGTGGTCTTCTCACACAATAGCCAGATCCATGGCTCAAAAACCCCTCTATTGCTACTATACTCTTCCTAAGTCTACTCCTCTCTGATCGTTATGACATTACAACAAACTTCATCCCTCTCCATGGATTACTGCTGAATAGCAAACTGCTACTAAAAACTGAACAGGGATCAACGAAAACCTCACAAACCAACCCTCTAACTATTGCATCCCTCCTATTTATACTAATTTACATGGCTACATAGGGCCAACTACATACCAACAGTCTGCTAGCTATCACCATCGGCCACCCCTATGGTTACAACTGTGATGATCATGACTTGACATGAGGCACTATCAAACTGACTTACAAATATCTTCTCATACATGCATCATTGCAGGATTACGCTGTCGTATATGGCCATGATATGAATTCTGCATCTTCCCCTTTCTGGTCGTTTTCCCCTTGTGCGCTTCCACTCTTGCCTTTCCTTTGCCACACACCTCTCTGTTCTGCCTTCGCGGGCCCTTTACGTCCTTCACGATCTTCCTTTGCTTTTGTCACGTGCACAACACATTTTCCTTGGTTGTGTGCATGAACTTACTCCTTATGCCCCTTTCCCAGGCCAATAGGCCCCCAACACTCACCTGTGGCTCGTCCCGAGCCATGAAGCAAGGGACATATGAAGCAGCATGACCTATGCAACATATTTTCCAAAAAAAAAAAAATCCTATGTAGCTTTTGCTGCCTCTTAGCTTGTGCACCCTACTCCTTGCCCTTTTTTTTTCCAGGTTCCTTCAAGACAAATTTTCCATAGACTTAGGTGGTTTGTGTGGTTAGCACACCAATATAGCTTATTTCTTGGCACCATTTAGAGGATGGGTAATGGAGGATTCAAGTTCATAGTTCGCTTGAGCCGACAAGGTAAGCTATGTACTTCTTATTGGGACCAAGATCCCTGTGAACAGGAATTTTGTCTTTGCTTTGGGACTCTTTAATCATCTTATCATAGTCCTCCTCTGATTTCACCAAGGGTGGTTAGTGTCCCATTCCGACATAGCATTCTAAGTGGCCTTGGCTCTTCCACCATTCTCATGCTCCTAGGGTTTGACGTGTGCTTGTTGTGGGTTGTTGTGGCTTGTTCTCTTGCTATTCTTCCTCAAGTTCATATCTTCTACAACTTTCTCTTCACCACCCTTTTTTCCATAGATATGGAATTTGAAGACTTGTCCATATCGAAAGCTAGAAAATACCTGCTATCTAGGGTGGTGGAGGTGAGTGATTTTCCAACGTTTGATAAATTTCACCTAAGCAGCATAGATTACAAGCCGCAATTGGCCCTGTATCCCTTCCCTGATCCCTTGATACAAGGAGCTCCCACCTGGATTGCTGGAAAATGAGCTCTCTCACCAACCCTGCAAACTTTGTGAAATATGGTAGGGACTCTAGTTCAAACCTCGCAGAGTTTGTCAAATTGGGATGGAACTATGGTCCCTACTGGAGACTGCTTTGGTGCCACTGACAGGACCGCTAATCTACTGATCTACTAATGGCGAAGGATGACTTCTTCAAAGACTTGTCACTAGGTCAAATGAACTGGGAGACTATCACTATCTTCCTTCTTGCTGTCTCTGGATACACCCGACATGCTGAAAGTTGCAGCAATAGCTTTAGCCTGCAAGGCTGCTCGGCAAGACACTCCCCAACCCATTTGTAACTGCATCTAGTGGTTGATCAACACAACTTAGTGATGTATGCTTGGTGCAAGTGAACCCTGATCTTATAGGAAGAGCATTGGGTCATCTTCCATGCAGGCTTATCCAGGTGCATTATTAGGACAAGACCCTCATCTTGTGTACCGAATTTTCTTCTTGGGTATTGACAGTCATGATCATGTGGTGATGACCTGGACGACCATCGTTACAGAGTTCCCCATACTTGATCCGCCTGCAGTGTTGTCCCATCTCAAGCACCAAATATCCCTTGAATCTTGATGCATTTAATGGTCTGTCTGTACTTTCTACTTGTCTTGGACTTGCCGTCATTTGTTTCATAACTGGTTTGGTAGTAGATTTGATGTGCATCATCATTTCCACACAACTTCTGCTTCCAGTTCCACATCCTTGTTACGCACACGCGGTGCTATGGTTGCCTCCAAAATTCAAAATTTCAAAATTTCAAAAAATGATTTTTTTTCCTTGGTCATATTTTCATGCACAACTTGCCGCTGCTGGTGCCGACTCAGGCTGTGCAGTAGTACAGACCTTGTCTTGTAATTCCTGCACCATTGTTTCAACCTTGGAAACTTCCACCGTAGCTTCCTTTGCTTGCACAACTAACCGCTCCACACGGTCAGAATGGGCATATTCCAAGGATTCCTCCATGATCGATTACACCATGCATTGAATTTTTTGTTGCACCAGTTGAATATGCCCTGTGAGTTTCTCAGCTTCCGACTGGAATGCCTCAACTGCGATTTCCCTGGATTTTTCTTGCTCGCGAAGGGCTTGCACTTCCTCCTACAAGATTTTGATCTCTGCATTCTTAATGACCTTTTGCGGGAGGGGAATCCTGTGCATTTCCGTGTTTACTGCACTGATGTGCTCATCTAATTCTTGCACACTTTGCCTTATTTTCTCAGTTGTGTCATCTTCAAGCAATGTTTCCCAAATGGTCGCAATGACATCTATGGCCTTTGTGTAGAGTGCCTCTCTGTCTTTGATTTTCTGAGCAGCTTCAAACACTGCTCTTTTTCTTTCCGCCAGCTCTTCCGGGGTTGTGCTTGGAATTTGCCAGGCTTGCAGATATTCTACTTGGTGTTGAAGATCTTGTATGATATTCGAAAGCATGGCAACTTTATATAGGGAGTCTTCATCTTCTTTCCCAGCCTATGGTGGGAATGCTACAATTGCATTCTTAATAGAATCCACCAATGTGATACGGCTTTGTTCCTGGGCTAATATTTCCTGCTCCTTCTCAGCTAGGAGGTTAATGTGCTTCTGCAAGTCCCAATCCTTTCCTTCCAATAGGGCCTTGCGTAGCTTGGTCTTCCTCTGCTACTTTGCTTCCTATTAAGCAATGATGTTTTACCTAGCTAAATTTCAGTTGCGACTACCTGCTGGATGCTATAGACCTCCTCCAAGAGAAACTTGGAGAAGTCTATCTCGACACTGTTATCACTAGTACCTGTGCTTGTCTCTTCATTCGCTCCAAGTTCCTGCTTCTAAATGAGCACTTTGATCGGTGGTACTAACATTGGTGTGACTAGTGGCACGGTAGGATCAACACCATATGTTGCAGCCTCCATAGTGTCCTTGATATCGTTTGTCACACCCCGTTGCATTAAATGTACATGATGTATTTATTGTAATAATCATGGTGCGGAGCTAAAGGCCAAGGCCCCACCATTGATTGGTTATGTTATGTTTCAGATTTAAATCTGTCACCAATGGTATATTGGGGCATGTGGCATACCTATTGAGTTTTTTCATCATGTAAATATGCATCTTTAATTAAATGAACCCGACTAGCTACGATTGCAGTAACTAAATTAAGAAGGGGCATGATTTTCACAAGGATAAGCGTGGGGAAATTGTCAAACCTTGAGCCATGAGAAAACCCATGTGTCATCTTTCCTTGTTTTATCCAACCACTACAATTGAGAATTGCTGCTGGTGGTTGAGGTAGTTATTGTTTTTGGGAGTGGTGTGGCAAGACTGCCAGTCCTTGCCCACACTCACACTCCACCAGCAACGAACCTCACGATGGACAAAGGGACAAATACGCCCTTCACTCATTTTTTCTCCATTGTGCATTATCTCCACGGCCTATTCATTCCTCTCGGTTGTCTGTTCATTCCTCATGATTTGTTGTCCATCCTCACGCAGGGGAAGAAGTTGCTCACGTTCATGCACTTCTGGCTATGGGGCATTCTCGCCATTGTCTATTCGCTGTTCTCATGCATAGGATTTCCTAGTTTTGGGCTCACACAACGAGCTGGGAGCTGTGCTCTTCCATCCACGATTTGCTATGAAGGGACCATCCATGTTTTCAGTTGTATGACATCCTCACAGACTGGTATGGTCGTGTCATTTTCCTGTCATTTCAATGTTGACAATGGGACTATTGTTCTTCCTGTGAGTTATGGTTGCTGCCATTCTCCTCGGAGATTTGTTGTGTTGCTATGGTCTCCTTTACATCGTGATTGTTTTGGTCTCCTTTATGTTTTGGGGATGAGAGTCTGTTCATTTCACGCATAGTGTATGCTGATACGTTTTGGGACTGTTTATTTCCCCCATGTTGTAAATTGTGTGCACTGACACGTTCAGTGGCCTATTGAAATTTTCTTGGGAGTCATTTCCCCTATCAAGATGTCTAAGATGTAATAGCTGAGTAATTGCATGTGTGCAATGGTTGGTCTTCGGACTGTGTAGGGAGCAGGGATGGGGGCTTGGTTTGATTGATAAATTGGGTGGCTAGAAACCACACAGATAGAGCTAGAGGGCTGGCTTTCTTCTCCACAACCCCTGAATAGCACTGGAAGGGAATGCGGGGCCTGAGGGAATATGTAGCAGAGAAGGGACTGATTCCTTGTGTTGGGTGTGTGTGGGTGTCTTAGAAGCTAGGCTAGTTCTAGTGTAGGTGTTCCTAGCTTTGCAATGAGCTCACCATCTTAGCATTTACCCTTTCCCAACTCCTGGATGTCCTGATAAACCCAACTGTGTTGGCTTAGCTGTGTTTTGTGTATCCTTGGCTATGTGTAATCCTTCTTGTTCCCTTATTCCTTGGAGAATCATGCCCAGCTCGGGGGTGGCAGCGCTGCTGAGAGATTAAGGAGCACGCTGGCCTATGGTTGGGTGGAACGTTGCAGCGACATAGCTGGTTGTGGAATGAGTTCTTCATAAGATAAGTGATTCTTGTTCATTTTACTTCTGCAATCATATTTCTGTTAATGATCATGATGAACATGTTGAATGAATGCTTGTATGAATGTTTGTGGTTTCTGCTGCGTATGATAAACAATTGCATCTGTGCATGTTCTAGTTCAAATCATTTCATTTCAGCATTTTTTTTCAGTTAGTTTATGGTTTCACATGTTCATGGGGCTCTGAGCCCGGATGGTTAACACCATGGCCGCGTCCTCTTCGCTGGTCGGAGGGTTGGGGACGTGACAGCGTGGTATCAAAGCTCATGTTGCAGCATGGGCCTGAATGGACCACGAAGATGCAGGGATAGAAGCAGTATTTCTTTCTGCCCAGCAAAAATCAGTGGATGACTGGAAAATTTAAAAAACAAATTTCTAAGTGTTTGAACTATCGGAACATCGGAAGAGCTAGTCGGAAAGACTTCCGATGTAGCAGGAGAGCTAGTCAGAAAGAATTTCGATGTAGCAGGAGAGCTAGTCGGAAATACTTCTGATGTAGCGGAAGAGCTAGGCGGAAGCATGCCTGACGGGGCAAAGTTGGAAAGAAAATCATCGAAAGCAGAAAGTTGTTCGAGCGTCCGCCATTGTGGACGACTAAACGACTATGCGTCAGACGCGAAAAGCCTCCGATCGTCGACACCGTAAAGAGAGTTAAAAATTTAGTAAGGCCTGAAAACAGCGGCTATCTGAAGAAGATAGTGGTTCGTACGCCCATCGTTGCAGAAGTATAGGGCACTAGACTTCTGATGAGAAAGGACTTTCGATGCCATCGGCAGAAGAAAGTAGAAAGGGGGAAAAATTTTGAAAATTTGGAAAATTTGTCTAAGTATGGAAACCGTCGGAAGAATTTAGCTGTTTGAGTAGCCGATGTGGCGACAAGTATCGGAGGAAAATAGAAGATGAGGTTTCCAATGCGGTGGTAGAAGGGAGAAGAAATATTTTTGAAACGTCGGAAAACTTTAGAGGAATGGACCGCGGACATGTCGAAGAAAAATAGAGGATCGGTCCGCTGATACGTCGGAAGCCAGAGGAGGATCGACCGCTGATATGTCGGAAAAATTTAGTTGTTTCAACAACCGATGAACAGTGGAGAAGTTAGTGGTTTGGACTGCCGAAACGTCGGATTGATAGATGAAATGAGAGAATCCGCAAGGGGGCAAGCCCCCTTGACCCCCGTCATGCCCCTCAGACAGACGTTCTTTGATGAAGAAAATCTTGTGTTTGGGAAAATTTGTTATTATATGATTATTCCAGGAGAAGGTAAATGATTCTAATTTATATCAATGTTATGCATCTAACACTTTTGTTACTAACACATTTGCAGAATCATAGTCACCTTCAGGAGAAGTATTCCAGGTAGTGCAGTTTGGTAAGTAAGTGGTGGTTCAGTTATGAGAACCCATGATGGATACGATGCTCGGGATTCTTACGAGTGAGCAGAAGATTCCATGGGAGAAAATGTCCGTAATAAAAATGATGACATTGATTCTAATGGAAGGAGATTCCAAGAGACACCGTCAGATGTTGCAGCCACCATGAGAAGCTTGATCAAAGCCCAGGAAGAACAGCATCAGTTGAATGTTGCAATGTTGTAGAGTTTGATAGTCTTACATAGAAAGATAGACTCTAGACGAGGTACAGCAAGACCAGAAGGAAATAAGAGCAGTACTAGGAGAAGGAGAAGGACTTCTAGTGGATCAACTGATTCTGAGGAATCCAGCAGGGATTCAAGTTCTTCTTCTCATAAAAGAAAAATAAATAGACACCATAGGGATCGCTCTCGGGATGAATTTAAGAAAGATAAATCTCCTACGTTTGATGGTGAGGTAAATACTGGACAAGAGGCTGAAGCTTGGCTTCTTGGGATAGAGAAGTACTTTCAAGTGCATGATTACTCAGGGAACATGAAGGCAAGAGTTTCCATATTCAATTTGAATGGAAGAGCATCCATTTGGTGGGAACACTTCAAGCAAGCAAAGAGGATCAGTGAAAGGAGACTTAAGTGGAAACAGTTCAAGAAGTATTTCAAGCATAAATACCTTTCCGACAGGTACTATGATGACAAGATCAAGGAGTTCCATGAGCTAATATTGGGACAGCAAACCATGGAAGAATATGCAAATAAGTTTTTGGAGATATTAAGGTATGTCCGGTACATTAGAGATGAAAAAGTGAAGGTCCAGCATTTTTTGAGTGGATTACCTCAGTCTTACAAAGATAGAATTGAGTTTTATGAACCTACAACTCTTGAAGAAGCAATAAGGAAGGCTAAGTATTTCTATGAGAAAAGCAAGGGTAAGCCAAATTACCATCAGGCATGGAAGGACAAGAAGAATGGGAAGTTTGACCAAAGAAAGAAAGGTTTCGGACCTTCTAACTTTAGGAATCAGCAGAAGCATCCATCCCAAGCTGCGAGTAAGCCAGTTGGAGTGACAGGAGAAAAGCCTAAGGATCCACAATAGAATAGAGGGCCACTTCAATGTTGGAAATGTGGAGGACCCCACATGCGCAGGAATTTTCCACTCAAGAATGAGAGTGCAAGGCCAGCTTATAACATTCAAGAAGCAGAAACAGTGGGTCAAGTAGCAAGGGCAGTCCCTAAGATTTATGCAGCACTGGAGGACCGCCAGGTAGATCACCAGTCAACTGTGGTTGAAGTTGCAGGTAAGATTGTTGAGCAATCTATTTCTATTTCGATTGACCTTGGTTCTACGCATGGTTACCTTACTCCTTGAGTAGTGGAGATTTGTGCTTTTAAGAAAATAAAGCATAGGAAGTCTTGGTTAGTTCAGCTAGCCACTGGAACTAAGAGAAAGGTCAGTGAAGTGGTAGAGAAATGTCCATTGGTCATGGATGGATTGGTCACTTGTGTAGATATGAATGTTCTACCGCTTGGTTCCTATTATGTTATCATTGGAATGGATTGGTTAGAAGCTCACTGGGTGAAGCTTGACTATTACCATAAGACTTTCAAATGCATGAATGAAGAAGGGAACCTAGTAGTTGTGAAAGGCATTCCAAAGGTGATTTCAGTACGACAGGTTTCAACAATGCAGTTAAAGAAGTTCTGTAGGAAGGGTTTCCAGTTGTATGCAGCTCATATTTTGGAGGAAACAGGAGATGAAAATCCTAGGTTGGAAGACTATCAGGTGCTACAGGAACTCAGGGATGTGTTTCTTGATGAGATTCCAGGGCTTCCTCCAAAGAGGGACATTGATTTCACTATTGAACTTGTGCCAGGAGCAGCACCAGTGTCCAAGGCACCCTACAGGATGAGTACACCAAAGATTCTAGAATTAAAGATGCAATTGCAAGAGTTGTTGGAAAAGAAGTATATCTGACCGAGTGTGTCTCCTTGGGGAGCACCAGTTTTGTTTGTAAAAAAGAAAGATGGTACACTCAGATTGTGTATTGATTACAGACAGTTGAACAAGGTTACTGTGAAGAATAAATATCCTTTGCCTAGGATTGATGACCTCTTTGATCAAATGAGAGGAGCAAAGGTATTTTCCAAGATTGACTTGAGGTTTGGTTACCATCAGGTGAGAATCAAGGATGAAGACATTCATAAGACAACCTTCAGGACAAGGTATGGGCATTATGAGTTTGTAGTGGTACCATTTGGTCTCACAAATGCACCAGCTACATTTATGTGCCTTATGAATAGTGTCTTCAGTAGGTATTTGGACAAATTTGTTCTTGTTTTCCTTGATGACATTCTTGTTTATTCTAAGAATGAGGAAGAACATGAAGAGCATTTGAGATTGACATTGAAATTGCTTAGGGAGCATCAGTTGTATGCGAAACTAAGCAAGTGTGACTTCTATAGAGATAGAATTCAGTATTTGAGTTACATTATCTCAAAGGAGGGTATATCTATGGATCCTAAAAATATTGAAGCCATTATGAATTGGTCTACTCCAAGAAATGTGATAGATGTAAGATGTTTTATGGGACTTGCAGGATACTACAAGAGATTCATTGAGGGATTCTCCAAAGTTGCACATGCCATCACTTCTTTGCAAAAGAAGGGGATGAAGTTCGAATGGACATCGAGGTGTGAAGAAATATTTCAGCAGTTGAAGAATCTTCTCACCAGTGCACCAGTATTGAAGGTTGCGGATCCAGAAAAAGATTTTGTGGTGTGTACCGATGCATGCAGACAAGGGCTTGGAGGAGTCCTTATGCAGGACAACCATGTGATATGTTATGAGTAAAGAAAGCTAAAGGAACATGAGAAGAACTATGCCACTCATGATCTCGAGCTTGCAACCATAGTACATTCTCTCAAGATGTGGAGGCATTACTTGATGGGTAGGAAATTTGAGCTCAGAACAGATCACTGTGGACTGAAGTATTTGTTTGATCAGCCTACTCTGAATGCTAGGCAAGCAAGATGGCTGGAGTTTCTATGTGAGTTTGATTTTGAAATCAAGCACATAAAGGGAAAATAGAATAAGGTAGCTGATGCACTCAGCAGGAAGATGCAAGAAATGCATGTGGCATCTCTTAGCATTTGCCAATCGGATTTGAGGCAGTTGATTGTTAGTCATGCTGCTGGAGATGAATTGTATGAGCAAGTAAAAGACAAATTGCAGAAGCAAAGTCTTGAGAAGAGGTATGAGGGGTATGAATTGGAAGAATATGGACTTCTCACTTATAAAGGTAGAATTTATATTTAGGATGTAGCATATTTGAGGAGAGTTGTTATGGATGAAATCCATCAAGCTCCGTATTCTGGTCACCTAGGCTATTAGAAGACAATTGCTACAGCTAGAAAGCAGTACTTTTGGCCAGGAATGAAAAGGGATATGGCTGAGTACATTTCAAGGTGTATGAAATGTCAACAGGTAAAGGTCAAGCATCAACATCCAGCAGGTTTGTTGCAACCTTTGCCAGTTCCAGAATGGAAATGGGAAGTTATTTCCATGGATTTTATTACCGGATTGCCGATGACTTGGAGACAACATGATTCCATCATGGTTGTGGTGGACAAGTTGACAAAGGCAGCACATTTTATACCGGTTAAGTCTACGCATAAGACGGATGACATTGCAAAGATCTTCATGAAGGAGATATTCAAATTGCATGGATTGCCGAAGGCAATAGTCTCTGACAGGGATGTCAAGTTCACTTCCAACTTTTGGAAGGGGTTGTTTGCAGATTTGGGTACAAGGATAAACTTCATCACTGCATACCATCCTCAGACAGATGGTTAGATAGAGAGAGTTAATCAGGTGCTTGAAGATATGCTTTGCATGTACGTAATGGACAAACCGACCAAGTGGGAAGATTACTTGCACTTGGTAGAGTTTGCTTATAGCAATGGATAGCAGACATCCTTGGGGATGAGTTCGTATGAAGCTTTGTATGGAAGAAGGTGTAGGACACCAGTGACTTGGGATAATCCACTGAACAGGATTGTGCTTGGACCAAAATTGCTTAAGGAAATGGAGCAAGAGGTTGTAAAGATCAGGCAAAATATGAAAGTAGCATAGGACAGACATAAAAGCTATGCAGATAAGCATAGGGTGAACAAGGAGTTCAGTGTTGGGGATCATGTTTACCTTAGAGTGAGGGCAAGGAAGAGTTCCTTGAAGCTTGGAAGTTGTGCCAAGTTGTCACCAAGATACTGTGGGCTGTTTGAAGTGATTGAAAGAATAAGGCCAGTTGCATATAGACTTGTATTTCCTGCTAGCACTAGAGCTCATAATTTTTTTCATGTTTCTTTGCTTAAGAGATATGTACATGATCCTAACCATGTGATAAATTGGGATGTGATTCAGGTGGAACCTGAGGGAGAGTTCCAAATTGAGTCAATGCGCATCCTTGAAAGGAAGGTCACAATGCTCCAGAACCAAGCCATAGGTCAGGTAAAGGGGAAATGGGAGCACTACAGACCTGAAGAGGCTACATAGGAGCTGGAGCATTCCATGCGATTGGCACATCCATTTTTGTTCAATTCTACGGAACACTGAGGTGATACCAGTGTATCATTTTTGTTCAATTTTGTAAAGCACCGAGGATAGTGCTATTGAAGGGGGAGGGGAATGTCACACCCTGGTTTTGACCCCGTTGCATTAAATGTACATGATGTATTTATTGTAATAATCATAGTGCAGAACTAAAGGCCAAGGCCCCACCATTGATTGGTTATGCTATGTTTCGGATTTAAATATGTCACCGATGGTATATCGGGGCATGCTGCATACCTATTGAGTTTTGTCATCATGTAAATATGCATCTTTAATTAAATGAACCCAACCAGCTATGATTGCGGCAACTAAATTGAGAAGGGGCATGATTTTCACAAGGATAAGAGTGGGGAAATTCTCAAACCTTGAGCCATGAGAAAACCCATGTGTCATCTTTCCTTGTTTTATCCAACCACCACAATTGAGAATTGCTGCTGGTGGTTGAGGCAGTTATTGTTTTTGGGAGTGGTGTGGTAGGACTGCTAGTCCTTGCCCACACTCACACTCCACCAGCAACGAACCTCACGATGGACAGAGGGACCAATACGCCCTTCACTCATTTTTTCTCCATTGAGCATTATCTCCACGGCTTGTTCATTCCTCTCAATTGTCTGTTCATTCCTCACGATTTGCTGTCCATCCCCACGCAGGGGGGAAAGTTGCTCACGTTCACGCACTTCTGGCTATGGGGAATTCTCGTCATTGTCTATTCGTTGTTATAACGCACAGGATTTCCTGGTTTTGGGCTCACACAACGAGCTGGGAGTTGTGCTCTTCCATCCACGATTTGCTGTGAAGGGACCATCCACGTTTTTAGTTGTATGATATCCTCACAAACTAGTATGGTCGTGTCATTTTCCTCTCATTTCAATGTTGAGAATGGGACTGTTGTTCTTCCCGTGAGTTATGGTTGCCACCATTCTCCTCGGAGATTTTTTGTGTTGCTGTGGTTTCCTTTACATCGTCATTGTTGTGGTCTCCTTTATGTTTTGGGGACGAGAGTCTATTCATTTCATGCACAATGTATGCTGATACATTTTGGGACTATTGATTTCCCCCATGTTTTAAATTGTGTGCACTGACACATTCAGTGGCCTATTGAAATTCGCTTGGGAGTCATTTCCCCTGTCAAGCTGTCTAAGCTGTAATAGATGAGTAATTGCATGTGTGCAATGGTTGGTCTTCGGACTGTGTAGGGAGCAGGGATGGGGGCTTGGTTTTCTTGATAAACCTGGTAGCTGGAAACCACACAAATAGAGCTAGAGGGATGGCTTTCTTCTCCACAACCCCTAAATAGCAATGGAAGGGAATGCAGGGTTTGAGGTACTGTGTAGCAGAGAAGGGACTGATTCCTTGTGTTGGGTGTGTGTGGGTGTCTTAGAAGCCAGGATAGTTCTGGTGTAGGTGTTCCTAGCTCTGCAATGAGCTCACCAGCTTAGCATTTAGCCTTTCCCAACTCCTGGATGGCCTGATAAACCCAACTGTGTTGGCTTGGCTGTGTTTTATGTATCCTTGGCTATGTGTAAGCCTACTTGTTCCCTTATTCCTTGGAGAAGCATGCCCAACTTGGGGGTGGAAGTGCTGCTAAGAGATTAAGGAGCACGCTGGCCTATGGTTGGGTGGAACGTTGCAGTGACATAGCTGGTTGCAGAATTAGTTCTTCATAAGATAAGTGATTCTTGTTCATTTTACTTCTTCAATCATATTTCTGTTAATGATCATGATGAACATGTTGAATGAATGCTTGTATGAATGTGTGTGGTTTCCATTGTGTATGATAAACAATTGCATCTGTGCATGTTCTAGTTCAAATCATTTCATTTCAACATTCTGTTTCAGTTAGTTTATGGTTTCACATGTTCATGGGGCTCTGAGCCCGGATGGTTAATGCCATGGTCACGTCCTCTTTGTCAGTCGAAGGGTTGGGGACGTGACATCGTTGATAGCTGATGTCAAATTATTGAGGTGATCCTGGACTTAGGTAGCAATGCTCACTTGTTGGGCCCTTAGACCATTGAGGTTATATTGCACAAATTTCTTAACAACATTGGCAAGTTCCTGTAACTCATCCTTAGTTAATGTAGTGATGTTCTCTGTTCTATCAGCTTTCTGCTTCTTTTGAGATGATTGGCCTTCCTCTGGATGTAGACAGGTATGTGTTTGTGCCCGATCTCTAGTGGGAAGTTGTTCTAAAGGATGTTGGTCTTAGTGATCCATATCATCATCATCCTCGATGTGATATTGCAACGGATTATCCTGGGTATCATTTCCTTCATACTCTTCAACATTAACCTGATGAATTGGTGGTTTTTTGGCATTCTGTTCTTTAGGAAGCGGCTCTGCGAGTGGGGCGTGCCATTTCTTTGCCCAAATATTGACAATTGCATCTACATCATTGTCTGTCACCATAAATATTTCTTGATGTACTTGCTAAAATGCATCTTTTGTAGGAAGCAGGTTTATATTATGCACATCAGCTTGAAATTTGACAAAGGCAACGTACCTATGCACAGTTCTGGCGCGGATCCTATGGGACTGCCGGATAACCTGTCAGAACGCCTCTGCGTGCATGAAGAATACAATATTGTTATCTTGCTGGTGATTGTTGTCTACCTTATCTTCCCATAGATTCTGGTACCTTCCACCCAGGAATGATAGCGGAACATCCATTTGTACATAGTTTGGAGGATTAGCCCAGATAGTTAAGGAAATCAAAATTAGTAACCAAGAATAGTAGAATTTGCGGTCATCCTTTTGCTAAGATTGCATCGCATCTTTGATCAGTGCATTTAGCACGTATCGTGACAAGTTGAATTTTTCTCCCCATGCACATAAATCCACAATTTCCACTACTGCTACCGAACATTGCATCAATATCATCTTAGGAAACATTTTACAGGATAAGATTATTGCAGCAACATGGACACTCTTGTCCTGTATGTGTCCAAGCAAGTAGCCCCGGCCTGCTTGCTGAAGGGTATGCTTCTGCTTAATGGGTTTAGTATTGTTCTTAGCCAAGTGAGGGAGAGGATCTTTGCCTTCACTTGGGAGTCCCGTTATCCTTGCAATTAATTCAACATTAACTGGATAGGGAAGATCCAACCATAAATATCCTTCATGGAAGCAGACCAGTAATTGCTTCACATATGTAGTGACCTGTATGCTATGGAAAAAGTGAGGGACGAACAACATTTTGGTTAGACCTACAGTGGCTAGTCCCTTGGCCCACTTCTCTGGTTCGATCACCTGGGCATTGCATGCAGTGGCATGCTTTATACTCATGCATTATTTTATCTAATAACGCTTCTTGTTGTTGAGTGTCGTAGCCTTGGAATTTTAATACATCCAAGTTGGGAAGGATGTCATGCAACAAGGTCATGCTGATAGGGATCCGCGGTGCTATCAGGGCGGTTACTGCCTTCTTGGGAAGCTCTGCATCCACTACATCAGCTCTTCTTGGTGGAACGTAACAAGGGAAATTCGGGTCGGCCCGCAGTAGCTCTGGCTCTGCCTACAGTAGCATGCCTTCATCACCAACCTCATCTCCTTGCTCTGCAACATGTGCCTTTCCTCGTTCGTTTGGAGTGGTCGGAACCTTACGTTTCCTTTTCCTCGGTAATGGTCGTGTAGATTCCTGTCCTAGCTACGTCTGATTGGGCTTCCTCAACTCTTTGTCATGTACCATAACTGCTTGTTGCGGTCTTGGAACAACTGGTATTCACTGGAATGGGTTCGGCACAGGATGCAATCTAGGGGTCGAAATGGTTTGCTGCTTCCTTGTTCTAGCCATTGTGTCGATCTCTGGTGGGTGTTGCGGTTGTAGACCTTCGGCCAATTGTGTTTCTATTTCCTCAGAAATGAGGCAACCAGAGATGACAGTCGCTTTTGATGCCTCACTATCACTTGGAATGTCAATTACCATGAGTGTTGGCATAGCAGAACACAGATGATAGGATTTAGTTCTGTAATGGCTTGGCTCCTATGCTCACTGTGCGTAAAAGAAAACTGCTTGATGGGGAAGCTGAATATTTACATATTCTGCAGTGTCTTTTAATCATCATTTGACAAGAGGTTTAGGTTTAATCAATATCTCGGGTTTCCTTTTCCAATGCTTTCTTCATTAATTTCTGTAGTTGGACTTTCAGGTTGTACTTGTCAGACTAGTTATGGTACACTAGTACAAAATGAGGAATTAGCTACTAGGTGACTAAAAATTCTAGCCACCAAGTGTTTTTAAAGTGATTTACTACTAAATATGAGCAATTTTGATTGACCCAACTATAAACGACTAAAATTAATGACTAATTTAGTCACCAGTTAACAAATATGACTAGATAATAAGTGACAGAGTTAAAAATGACTAACATAAATGACCAATTTAGTCACGGCATAAAAATGACTAGCTAGAAGAATATGAATTAGTCATTTATGTTAGTCATTTTTAATTGTGTCACGGAAAATTGCAAATCTGACAATGTAGTGTAAATTTTATAAATTTTCTACCTTCTATTAGTAATATTAGTGCCATGCACCTCGATATTCAAATATCCAACAAAGCAATTGCAAGAAAGATACATCTCGGCAATGAGAGAGTTCCTAGAGCATCTCCAAAATCAAGAAAGATACACTAAAAAATACTAATAAGGGGTGGACTGATCAAAATGGTAGAACCTAGACAATGTAGTAGAGACAAAATCTATAAAAATTATGAGCACGTTAATGTAGCAGGGGAAGCCAATAGAGTCACAAGTGGAAAAATCCTAGACAATGTCGACCAAAGTAGAGAATCTTGAGTGGCTAACATATTCCTTGAGATCCTTGGTAGCTGTAACTACATACCAACTACTCAATGAAATGCTTATATCATGAATTTGGTGCTTCCCTTTACAAAGTAAAATGGACTTCATGACATCGACCTTCAACTAAACTTGTTATCTAGGTGCGTGTATATGTTAATAATTGCCATGTTAATGAGTTGTTCCAGTTTTAGTAGTTGGAGAAAACTCTGTTGGAAGCACAGTATGTTCCATATAACCCTTCGCCAACATTTTCAATCTATAGCTAACAAAAATTATTCTCTTTCTCATTCTCCACCATATTATAAGCGTCATAGATCTGGGCGTCTGTTATATGGATCCCTAAACTTTCCAATTATAGGGTAAAATAATTTCTTAACCCTAATTGGGCTAGTTGAATAATTTTTTAAGGTACCAAAGGTTGCACTAAGATGTAAGAGAGAGGGTCATAAAATATACCTAATCATATTTGACTATGATGTAATAAACTTGTTTTATAAGGTGGTTTACTTTATAGTTTCTTCTATTTGACTCTTCTTACTTATATACATTTCATAGGAGTATGCAGTCCCCTGCATTATTCTTAAAGTGTATTACTTAATCTTACAAGGACTTCTAAAAAAACTTTCATAGAAACACATTTAGCAATCCCTAAAAATATAAAAGGCAACAAAAAGCCCTTTCATTGCCACACAATCCATTTAAATATAAAAGTCCCTTTAAATATAAAAATCAATATGGTTATATATATTATGCTTTAAATTATATTGAGTATTGTTAAAATTTATTTAACTATAATTAATTTCATTGGTATTAAAATTTATTTACATATAATTGAAACCTTTATATATAACCATTGAGTTATAATCATTTCTTACATTAGAATTGGGGTTGATTTTCATAGTTATTCATCCAAGTTAAAAACAAAACCATGGTTTTCAGTTTTAAATGCACCTTTCCAAGTGGTGTGTATAACCTCCAAAATGCATACTAATTTGACAGGTGTGAGAGGTGTGAGTACCTCCTAAACGCATACTAATTTTCCATATGTGAGAGAAAGTGCTGTTTTAATTTTGGTAAAAAATTAATGACGTATTTTTTATGTTTAGCTATTTCTATAAGTCGCTGTTAAATTTTTCTTAATTTTTCTATAGGTTGAACTTTAATGAAAGTGGTTTCTAAACCCAATTTTTAATTGCAAGTAATATGGATATGGTGGGTGTATATTGCATAATGTTATAGGGTGTCATTTATGATTTGTGTTATATTTGGTAAATATTTTTATTAGATTTTTTTTTAGTATATAATAAAAAATAATATTTTTATTGCTTAAAATTTTTAATAAAAAATTATTAAAGAAAAAATTTTACACTAACTTTTTTTTTAATAGAACTTTATATGTTTTGAAAAATAAAAACCTATTAATGAAAAAAATTTACACTAACTTTTTTTTTTAATAAAACTTTATATGTTTTGAAAAATAAAAACCCAAAATGTAAAAAAAAAAAAAATAGTCTGAAATTCCAACCCAAGATGAAATGAAATTCCAACCCTGATCATCATCATGCCCTATTCCCATACCATTTGCAAGTCATGTCAAGGGCCAAACCACAAGCCAAATCAGGTTTTGCTTACTTTCGACAACTTGTTTAGATGACATTCGATATTGGGTCGGTCGACTCGACATGTTCGATAAGAACAACTCTTGGATCAATACGAGAATGTGCTTCCTACACCCACGAATTGGAAGTGATACATCCATGCATCCTCTTGAGATTGTTGCTATTCATATTTGACCAACAGGTAAATATTCTCTCCACGGCCCCCTCAAAGTGAAGTAGGGTTTCCTGTCCAAGCCCGCTATTATTATTCAAAGGAAGCGGTAAAGGCATGGGCATGGGTAGGAACATGATGAAGGGATAGAGACAATGCACGCATCCATCCCAATGCTTATGGATAGACACGATATTTAAGGGGAAAATATCAATCTAAAAATGAGAAATCATTAAGGGGTAGCACTTCTAAATCATACCGATATGACACGTCAAGGCATGGAAGATAACCTAGATGCGGCGGTAGGCCAGGAATAGATTCCAGTAGAGAAGAGAGGTGATCGGATATTCATGGAGGCTGAACATGGATCTGGAAGTTTGATGTTCCATTTTATTAGCCATGCCTAACATATTATTCCATTCCATATCCAATTGGATCTCAAACAGAAGATTTCGGGTGCAGATTAAATAAAGTTCCCATCCAAGCAAGTTCACCACGTAAAACCCGAAAATTTATACTATATGCATTATTGTGTTGAGAATATGAAAAAGGGTTTTGGCCATTTTCCACATATTCGATGGAACTGCAAAGAGATTTTTTTATGAGAAACGTCGCAGACAAATTTTGATCATGAACCTGATACAATATACAATTAAATATTGAAAATCATATTTAGAAGCATATATTTAAAATTCGTGGCTGATCTTTAGTGAAAATGAACTCAAAGGGAGTTTATGCATTGCAAGCATCTTTGTTTTTTTTAAGGAAGATCAATGTACATTGGGTGTGGTCGATGTACAATTGTATCACTATTGATATAATCAATATGTCATCACATGATTTGATTAATTAGTAACAGAGAGGAAACTAGTACTCCAACTAGAGCTGAAACTAGCTGTACTCCAGCTAGAGTTAGCATGGGTACTAAGAGGGTGCACACCATTGAGAAAAAGAGGGTGCACACCATTGGGAAAGAAGATAATTGACATTACAACATTGTTTTATTATTGTTATCTGCTTGCAAAGGGACACAAATAGAGTTGGGTGTACTCATTTCAAAGCCACACATTACCATCTCACTCTCAAAGTCAACTAATGACCACTAAAGGAGACTATTTACTGACTGAAGGTGCTATAGATTTTTCCCTTGTACATGTCAGATGTTTAATATCCCTTACACAGTTTAGATGTTTATGTAATATTCAAATCTGGTTTCCTGAGTATTGAACTCTGTTTTAAGTATGGTATTTAAATATTTTTCTCATATAAATTTGTCGTATTTATCTTTTGAATCAATACTAAATATTTGTATTATGAACATATTATATTGTAAGGGCCCATTTCAGTAAACTTAAAATCAAACCTTGTATATTCAGAAACCTACATCCATTTTTAAATAGTGCTAACAAGTGTTTGTCTATCCCAAGAGTTGATACACTCAATGTTTGTACTTCATGTATAAGTCGATGCGATCAGGTGGCGATGTTGTTAATCAATCCCAGTATGTGTAAAGAGTTGATGCCGATTCTCATTATGCTACTCCATGCATTCGATCCCTGAGTTTATACAGGAGTCGATGCCTTCTTATGAAAGAAAATATTCATTAGAATATTTTTATTGGGGTAGTACGGTACAATATTACATGGAAGGAGTGAAAGAAACCTCCAATTAAATAGAATTAGAATATATATTTGATATGCGTGGCTTACATCCAACTAGGAATGGGCTAGTAGATTATAATAATTGGCTGGGCAGTCTACCCCATACCAATTGGCTTTACCCAGTATATCATACTACTAGAAGACCAACCATTACAACAAGTCTACCATACACATAGAATTACTACCTTCCCCATAGTCTTTACCTAGTCCCACATCCCACCTCTCTACCAGGCATTACTACTTACCTGATTCATTGTTTGTTTAACCTAGTCCACACAATAAAACAAA